>CM076581.1:585870821-586232991 GCA_034641835.2 Pinus albicaulis
GGACGATCAACTGCCGGATGCCGACCTCTTCTGGGTTGAAGCAGTACCAGATTACCTGGCTGACATTGCCACTTATCTGACCATGGGACAATGCCCTCAGGATTACACCCCACTCCAAAAACGCCACCTGGTTGTCTGGGCGGCCGACTACCAATTGATCGCAGGGCAGCTATACAAACTGGGCCTTGATGAGGTGTTGCGTAGATGCGTTCTTGACCACGAACGGGAAGCGGTGATGTGGGAATGTCACAGTGGTGTTGCGGGAGGGCATGTGGGTGCGAAACCCACCACAAGGAAGGTGCTCCAAGCTGGGCTGAGGTGGCCGACATTACATGCTGACTGTAAGGCCTATGTGAAGCGCTGCGATGTTTGCCAGTGGACGGGACGGCCTTCGCACCGGGACGAGCTTCTGCTACACCCAGTGCATGTGTTGCGGCCGTTTGAAAAGTGGGCTGTTGATTTCGTAGGTCCCATCACCCCGGTCGCCAGACACTCCAAGGCCCGGTACATCATTACCGCCACGGATTACCTCACCCGGTGGGCTGAGGCAGCAGCGGTACGCGACTGCTCGACAGAGACTGCTGCCCAGTTCATTTTTGAACACATCATCAGCCGGTTTGGCTGCCCACGGAGCTTGACCAGCGATCAGGGTACGCATTTCATTAATTCCACAGTCAAGTCACTACTGGACACATTTATGATTCAGCATCATAAAAGCAGCCCATACCACCCACAGGCCAATGGTACTGTGGAAGCATTCAACAAGATTCTTGAAAAGGGCTTGACTAAAATTTGCAATGCTCAGCGCGACGATTGGGACGAGCGTCTCCCAGCGGCATTGTGGGCCTACCGGACCACGGTGAAGCGTTTGACCAACCAGACACCATTCCAGTTGGTGTATGGCCGGGAAGCTGTGATTCCCGCCGAGTTCACTGTACCCAGTCTTTTGATCGCAACGTCTCTTCAGTTCTCAGAAGAGGAGTCACTTCGGGAATGCCTCCAGGAGCTACAGGAGCTGGATGAGGCCCGATTCCTGGCGGAATTCCACCAGAAGGTTCAGAAGGCCAGGCAGAAAGCGTGGCATGACCGCCACATCAAAACCAAAGCCTTCCAAGTTGGTGGCAAAGTTCTCTTATATGATAGCCGGTTCCAGAAGTTTCCACGCAAGCTCCAGATGCACTGGTTGGGGCCCTACCTTGTCATCGAGATCCGCGACTCAGGAGCCGTTCGGTTGGCACAGCTGGACGGCACAGTCCTCCCTGGGTGGGTGAATGGCGCACACCTGAAACCTTACCAGGAGGAGGTCCCTTTCACTTCTCATCAATAACTCTCGCAACCGAGAGAATCTGTAGATTAGCTTAGTCGAATAACTCTCCCGCAACCGGGATGAGCGTAGGGAGTCTTTTCTGTTCATAGGCAGCCTGTCAAATAACCGGTCAGTTGCGGGTACCTCACCGCAACCGACTGTGGTCAGGGCGGACCAGTCCAGCATGTCACAGCGCCAGTCCAGCGTGTCGTCCTTGTAGGATCCATCCCCGTGCCAGTGTCAGTCCAGGTCATTTCCGTCAGTCCTCTTGTCAGTCCGTAGGATCGCTCAGATTTGCATCATAAATTACCATAAGTAGACTGAAATCGTACCATAATCATTTGCCATCACCCGCAGTTCCCTCAGCGGTCGCGTCCACCCATTTCCCCATGACGCCGTCAGCAACTGTCAGATTACACACAGGCATGCGATTGATCGCACGATTATCGCAGGCAAGAAGGATAGCAAGAATTAATTGTCATTATGGAGTCTCATCAACTCCGCTCGTGCTAGTGGATGACATAACTTGCATGGATACCAACAGCACGAGAATGACGGACCAGTTCAATTTGGCAATTGCAGCGACTCCAGAGCAGTTGAAGCCTCAAAGCGCACCGCACCCAGAAAGAAAACTACAAAAGAATTCTCCAAGTTTACCAGCGCCGTGCCAAGATGCCGAAGGCTCTCTTATCCGTTCCTGAACCAGTGCTGAACAGCCGAATCCACCGAACAGAGTCGCTGGTTGGCAAGTATGACAGTGCAGCGTTGATGGACGCCAACCTGTCCGACCCAGCCGAATTCCCCCACCTCCATTGGCAGACATACATGGAGCATCACTACACGCCAGGCAGTAGCTCCAACAGCCGAATGCGACAAGAATACAAGGGCCTCCAGCAATCGTCCTTGATGAATTTAAGGACTCTTCCAGTTTTTGGAACTACAGGACCGGCCCTGCAATGCACCCGGTTCCTCCTTAGTCGAATACAGAACGGGTCCCTATGGCTCAATGAGGAAATCCCCATTCATGCCGAAGACATTCATCGGCTTACCGGGCTGTCTCAGAATGGCACAGATGTCTCCGCTGCCGGCCAGACATCTTCCAAGCGTGCCCGAAAGTCAGGTGACACAGACCTGTACACCAAGTATGGCACCTGCCGGGGGGGGAAGGTGCCAAAATTGATTTGATTAATAAGCCAGAGATTCGGTTCGCTTGCTATCTCATTGCTAGCAAGACAATGCGGCACTATACTAAGGGAGAGTGTGCCTTGGATACAATCTCCATTGCGGAGCACTGTATCCAGGGCACCAGGCTGAATTGGTGTTCTTTCGTGCTAAAAGAACTCTTCGCGGCCTGCGAAGAGAACTATAAGCGTACCACCAGTTTCATTTACGGTTACTTGATTACAGCTTTCGCCATGTGGAAATGGCACATTCCTCCTGTCCGGATGCCGGCCGAGACTACCGCGAGCCAGCCTCTCGCGATGAAGTTCACCCCGTGGCAGGTGTCCTCGGACCCCAGCACCAAACAGGTGAACGCGGAAGCGTTTCGGGCGTGGTACGGGTTAATGAGAGATGTGGTGGCTAACCAGCAACGGGTGCCCAGGCACCTGTTGGATGAGTATAGTGAGCAGGTATGGTTCGAGGTAAGCGACAGGCACACTTACCTCCGCCCAACTTGCGTTCCGGAAGCCACCTTCCACATGGCGCCCCTCAGATTCCAGTTGAATGATGATACCTTTCACCGCGAGGTCTCTGCGTGGCCGGGGGTCACAAAGCACATCCGCGACGGGATCCCCTGATATAACTTTGAGTGGATGCTGCCGGCGCAGCGGGGTCCTCACAGGTTGTGGCGGGACCTTCGCCGGAGGCAGCCGGGACCGCACAAGAACTGCCTGAATCACTGATCCCTGTCGTACAACACTTCAATGCCCAGGTACGAAGTCTTAACGTGGTAACCCAAGTTGTTTCAAGTGGTGCCCCTTTGCTTCCCTCATTTTCTGAATTCCAGCTCGGTCGGTCTCTTGCTCCCTCCACCGGCCGTCCACCTGCCACCTCCTCCGCTCCATCCAACTCATCAGCCACTGTATCAGATCCTCTCATCCAGGAACTTTTCGGAGGAGACCACGGGGTGGAAGTCACCTCCAGTACTGAAGCCGTAGTACTGCCGGTTGACCCCGTGGCCACACCCCAGGATCCTGTCTCTACTATATCTACCCGGCTAGCCAATGTTGGGGCTGATTCGGCTGACCCTCCCCCAGACCAGACCACTCAGCAAGACCATCCAGAGTCCGATATGGGCACCTCAATGCAGCAGCAGACACTGGTCCTTCCTCCTGAGACCTCCAACCGATCAGCGGCCAGTGGCCAACCTGTGTAGGAACGGATGCCGGAGCAGGGCGCTTCCGGCATGGCCAATGTAGAAACATGGGGTACAGGGCAGCTGTACCTACTCATTCAGTGGGCGGCCCTCAAGGCCGAACAGATTCATTCAGAGCTGCAGCAGCAGTGCACTGAGCAGCACCACCAAATCACAACGCTTACTGAACAGCGCGATCAGCTGTCCAGGGAGAAGACCTACCTACAGGAGCAGGTCACCATTGATGCTCAGGCGTTCTCTGACCTATGGCCCGCTGCAAGGGCTCATCATGCCCCACTTCCTGACAATATAGCGGAAGACAGTGTAGCAGTCCAGGCTTACCACCTTCGGACTGCTTTCACTGGTCTATGCAGGGAGAATCAGGAACTCCAAGCGGCATTAGCCGCATGGCCTACCCTTCCCGATCCACAGATTGTCTACTCAGAACAGGTGGCTGCCAAGCATACTCAGGCAGCTTGTATGCAGGCGACTCTTCACTCCACAGCGGGCGAGGCTTACGCCCTCCTGCGAAGTCTGCAGGAGTGCTCACTCGCCCTCACTGTCAAAATGCAGCCTATCTCTGCCAAGCTGCAACAGATTTCTCGTGAAATTCAGGAGACCGCGAACCCAGCACTATTAGATCAGCTCTATGCCCAGGTGGACGAGCTTGAAATTCAACTGCAACAGACTGAGGCCGACTTGGCAGCGGCCAAACAGGTCATTCAGGAAATCCATCCGCCCATTCAAGCTAGTGCCAAATCCATACAACAGCTGGATGCCAAGGCCGAGACCCAGCTTACCACGATGTTCGGGGTTGTCCCGATGACTATAGCGGAGGCCACCGCCACCAGGATCTCTGAAGAAGCAAACTTTCTCATGCAGGAATGGCAGCAAGCGGTGTCAGACTTCACCGGGCTTAAAGATACAGCGCTCCGCAGGGTCCCGGAGTTGGGGCCCTTGTTTGAACAACCGCTTGGCGGAGCACAGCAGGAAAGGGCACAGGATGAAGGCACAGCAGAACAGGGCACGGGAGCCAGCGGGGCAATGGAAGTGGAGACTGTTATTTGTGATTGACTCAGGGACGAGTCAAGGAATTGTGGTCGGGGCCTATTGGGGCCCTTGTTTTTGATTATTTTTGAAATCTTGGTTAGAACATTTTGAATTTTGACCTTTTTGAGTTGCGGCATGAAGACACATGGAAATCGCGACCGCGTCGCAATTACCAGGAGTCGCGGAGCTATCAAGGTGGCGCGGAAGCATGAGATAGCTGAAGATAGAACACGCACAAGTACAGATGAAGAAAACACACAGCAGAAGACAGAAAGCGGAACACGCAGATAACAGGAGAGAAGCTGGGAGCAGCTGAAGAAAAGACACAAAGGAACTGATAGTCGCGAGAGCGGGTGAATAAATAACAGTCACCCGGCTGGAAGAAGGGGAGGCTGAAGAGGTTGCGAAGCTCATAACAGGGGAAGACGCATAGAGCGACTGCAGAAGAATCATGCATGACCTTCCTAGGGTTCCTCATCTTCTCTATTCTACCTTTCTGTTCCGAAATCTATATGTATCAGATTTGTAAGATATCATTGAGAATGTCATGTAATCATGTGTTTGGCCAAGGGATTAATATAATGGAAGGTTGTTGTCTCAATAAGATGTTTATGTGCCTGTAATGCGTTTATGCTGGTTTAAAATTTTATTTGCGAATGTCTGAATGCTTATTAAGTTTTCTTGCGTATATAACTCTGTATATGTAATCGATGCACTGTCCTTCATGAGTTGCAAATTTGTTCCTTGCCATTGATCTCATCCCCTTCTGCATGTGGTTGCGGCACGCCTCGGGTGAGACTCACTGCTCTCCGGAGCAGGGTGAAAATGCCGGCGTGTTCCTAGACTACATCGGACCCCTTTATTGGCCACAACTCTTGAACCTGGGTCTTGTCCGCGAGACCTGACTTCTCGCCAACAGAGTATAAGTAAGAAGTAAGTAATGTAATGATTTGGATCTAAGTATTGATGTGTCAGTGATAATTTTGTAAGGGTTTCAGTCTAGGTTGGGTAGAAAGGCTCTTATTGGCTGTGTGCGTGGAGACCTAGTCCTACTTGTGTGTAGACTCCATTTCTTGTTTGCACAGAAGGGTAAAGTGTAAGGGAAATTCTGATATACTGAATTGTTGGAACCTAATACAAATATTGTTTTGGTGAATCAAATGTGTTATGCATTGTGTTATTTGTTTATTGAGATCTCTTTAATTCTGTTATGCTTAATTGTATGTGCATGAGTATATCTGTTATTTATGCATGAATCTATATTGATGGTTGAATACATGGATGAATCTGCTTAAGTGATTATGCATTACATAGATCTGGTTTTGTTATGTTATATCTATCACGAAGTGATTTGTGATTCTGATTTTGAGATCTGTTAAGTAGTATTCTATATTTGCGCGCATCTGTTTTCGATTTATATAAGTTTTGCAATCAATATATTGAGGGCGACCACATTGTTTTCTTCCTCGGGGTGTGGAAACCTAGTTCCAACACCCCCCCCCCCCATACTTCTTTGGGTGAAAATTTGATCTGCGCAAGCAGGTCATTTATGAAAGGGCCAGTAGTTGGAGGGTTTGTTGGTTGCGTGATAAATTCTGAACCTGGGTCAAGACCCCTCAATCATATCTCGGTCCCGAAAATTGAACCATTTATTGGTTTAATGGGGCCTAGAAACATGTTCATATATGGTTGCATGAGCCATCAAAACTTGTTATTACCGGCCCTTTCAGTGACAATCAGCTGCGCAAACTGAAGTCTCACCCGAGGCAATATTAGGGGATGCTAGAACTAGGTTTCTGCATCTAGAGCGACCATGGGGTGTGGGTTCATGGTTTATCTTCTCTTTAACACTTAGCATAGCTTTCCATAACAAATATACTAACTACATTGTCATTGTTCCATGCTTATATTTCTAATTTAACATGAATTAATCAACATAAGAAACCATAAACAAGACTTCACGATGCAAACATAGATAAAAACCCTAACTTGTCATAGATAACAACAAAATGTCAGATAAAGCAAACATCAAAGTAAAGGACACATATATGTCTTAAATTATTCTTTTATTACTTCAGATATTCTCAATACAATATTTTTCACCCTATGCACTTAGTTGTAGCGGTCTCTGCACTCAGTTGCAGACTTCCTAAGGTCTCAACACTCTCAGCTGGAGGAGCCTTCCCTTTCAAACAAACACACAGAATATAGACTCAATACATCATTACATCCAAATGCATTCTATGATTCGATTATCAGATATCGACCTCTTACTTATAGACTCCTTATATAGTTATCTCTTTTACAATACCATGATCTGAAAACCATGGGCATAGCTCAATGTATACAAAATATTCTCATCCCTTTACAAACTAAGGGGATTTTACCCACCCCAAATACCCTAAGACTTTATTACATCTTTGTGTTGCACTCTCCACTCCTCAAAATGCAGAGTCTTTATCACAATCTTCAACCTAGGGGTACCCTATCCAACAAGAAGCAAGAAAGTGGTTCAAAACACTTCCTGCTAATTCTATAAATACTTGGGAATAATTTGAGAATGCATACACAAATATGGGGTCAAAATAAATATCACATTTATTTTCTAACTGAGTTTAATGCCATTAAAATAAAATCAAAAGAATATGTGACTGAATTTATCAAAAGTTTTAATAAATTATATAACATTTTTCCTGCAGAAATAAAACCACCACCTGCAGGAGAAAAAGTGGTGTTTGCAAAAGAATTTGGATCTAACTTTGGTTTCACTTTGAGGGAGAGGAAATCCCCTACTTTAGACCAAATTTATACTAACGCGCTGAAAATAGAGGAAAACTTATTTGCTACAGGAAATATCAAATCAAAGGATCAGACTGAAGACAAGAAGAAAGGAAAAGAGGAAATGAAGCTTGCTAGTCAGCCTAAATATTCTCATGAACATAAGCTTGATGAGATGACTAGGGTCATCGAAAATATGTAAAATAATCTTTTGAAACTAGAAATAGAAAATAATAATCCTTCGAGGAAAACTAAACAAGGACAAAACAGAAATCGTAATCCTCGGTTCAGGAGACAGCCACTGCAGATCATGCGGAGAGATAAAAGAGATCAAGGTCAAATACAACCACCTCTGTATATTGAAGATGAACCATAGGAAGCAATGGAAGAAACTCTTAAAGAGTAGTAAAACTAAATTTCTACCTTGTATGAAGAAGAAGGATAGATATTCATGAATGGAGATTCAAATATAGAATCCCAAGTGGCTCTGGATGATGAAGAAATTGAAGAATATTGTAAGAGGTTAACAGATTTTATGCAAGCAAAATTTCATAAAAAATATGATCTCAGGTTGAGGAAGATATCAAGAATTCAAGATAATCCAAAGAATCAATCCAATCAAGCAGTCCAACAGAAATCTCCAAAGAAAAATGAAAAATGGAAACAACCACTAAATATAGTCCCAACAGTCCAAGTTCAACAAGGTAAAAGTTCAAAAGGTAAGAAGGACACAAGGGTGTTGCATTCATATTTTCATTGTCCTATTTTCATCCCACCAAATGTGCCAAAACAGAATTCAGCTAAAGAAGAACAAATGAAAACGGTCTAGGAGGTTCATTCTTTTAATTTATTAAAAGAATTAGAAAAAAATAAAATTCCAATTCCATTGGTTGAGTTAGTGAAAACACCAGATTATAAAAAGCAAGTCTCTAATTTTAAAAATTTGTCTCAAGATAATCACTCAGTTAATGCGGTTAATTTACATGAATAGAGGTGAGTAGTGATGTCTGGCTCTAATGTGGAAGAACAGTATTCTTCTACACCTCCTTTTTATATTTTTGTTCTCATGAACACTTTCAATCTGCATAATTGTATGTTGGATTCAGGGGCTTCTCATAATTTAATTCCCCTTCCAGTTATGAAGCAGCTTAATCTACAAATTACAAAACCTTATAAGGACATTTACTCCTCTAGTTCAAAAAAGGTCAAATGTGTGGGGCTCATTAAAGCTTTGGTGGTTTCATTGGCTCATATTCCTGCCAGGAGTATTGTGATGGATGTGGTCGTTGCAGACATTCCATCTCGGTTTGGAATGTTGCTTTCTAGACCCTGGGGAGCCAAGTTGTGAGGAGTTTTTAAATTGGATTTTATATATGCTATCATTCTAGTTTTTGGTGGGGAAGAAATGAGGTCATATCAAGAGACAAAATTTGTGAAGACTATTACCAAGGAGGTTTCAAGTAAATCTCATGTTTACAGTCAGGAAAAGGATGAATTTTCCTATTTTATGTTGCAGGAATATCAAGAAATTGTTGTAGATACAAAAGTGCAGGCACCTTCAACAATTAAAATAAAGGAAGTAGTAGTCAGTGGAGTTCAGAAACTTTATTTTGATGGTGCATATTCAAAAGAAGGGAATGGAGTTGGGGTTCTTCTTCTTTCCCCTAAAGGTCATATATTTCCTTTCTCTTATAAATTATAGTTTGACTCCACAAATAATATTACTGAATATGATGCTTTGGTTCTTGGTTTACAAGATGCAAGAAACTTAGGAATACAGTGTATTTCTATTTTTAGGGATTTTGAATTGGTTTTTAAACAAACCAAGAACCAATTCCAAGGAAAACATCCAAGGCTTAAAGCCTTCATAAATGAAGTGTGGGATTTAGTGGATAATTTATTTTCTTCTTTAATATATAATTTTTACTAAGGGAAGGAATCAAACTAGCTGCTCATTGGTAGTTGTAGCTAGTACTTTCAACCCTCCACTAAATCCCAAGCTCAGATATGAAGTTGAGATCAGGAGTAGACTTTCCATTCCAGACAATATAAAATATTGGCAAGTTTTTGAATATGAAAAGAAGATTAAAATATTTTTGGAAATGGTAGGTGAATTTTCGAATTTAGAGATCGATCAAGAGGATGAAATAGAAGAAGTTCAAGAAGAAGAATCTAACAGTGAGCTAGCTTTGAATAACTTTGTGCGAGGTCAAAAAATAGTGCAGTTGAAAAATATTGTGATCCCTAAAGGGTTGGTACCCATGGAAATGATATTCAATACAAACGATATTGTTTTTAATGCAAAGAAAACATATTTGGAAGATGACCTTGAAGACTACAACCTTGGAACAAAGCAGCAGCCAAAGTTGGTGAGATTGGCAAAAAGGACATTCCAAAGGAATAAATGCAACGATATGTAGATATTTTCCAACATATGAAGACCTGAAAACATATGATACCAGAATTATCCAACATCAAATTCATTTAAAACTAGGAGTTAAGCCATATAAACAGAATTTGAGACAGATAAATCCTTCGTTGTTGCCATCAATTGATAAATAAGTCAAAAAGATGTTACATGAAAAAATAATTGTTACTCTTAGATATTCTGATTGGGTGGCTAATTTATCACCTGTGAGGAAGAATAATTTGGATATTCGATTGTGTATTCAATTTTGGAACTTGAATAGAGCATCATTGAAGGATAATTATCCTCTCCTAAATATGGATCACATTTTACAAAGAGTAACAAGATCTTCTACACTATCAATGTTGATGGTTTTTTAGGCTACAACCAGATTTTAGTTCATCCAGAAGATCAGAAAAATACAAAATTCACAACCCCATGGGGAACTTTCATGTATGCAAAGGTTCATTTTGGATTAATGAGTGTTGGTACTACTTTCCAGAGGGATATGGATATAGCCTTTGTAGGTGAAAAGGAGAAGTTTGTGGTAATCTATTTAGATGACATTACAGTTTTCTCCAGGTCATATGAAGAGCATTTGAAGCATTTGTAGCAGAATTTTGAAAAGTGCAGAAGGTATGGATTATCTTTAAACCCCGAAAAGTATCGTTTTGTTTTGAAAGAGGGAAAACTAATTGGGCATATTGTATCTAGAGAAGGAGTTAAGATTGATCTAAAAAGGGTAGAACCAATTAAAAATATACCTCTTCCAAGGAGTAAAAAGGAGATCCAAAGTTTTTTGGAAAAAATAAATTTCATAGGGATATTTATCCCAACTTATGAAGAAATTGTAAAAGAGATCACTAACATGGTGAAAAAGGATGCAGAAATCAGATGGACTATGACTGCCATGGAATATTTTCCAAGAATCAAATAATATTTTCAAGAAGCTCCTGGTATTGGTGAGTCCATATTATAAAAATCCTTTTCAATTATTTTCATTTTCTTCTCCTTCTATTGTTGCAGTTGTACTTTTGTAGAGAAACCAATGGTATTTTTCAACAAAGAGTTGAGGGATGCAGAGATGAAGTATAATATCCTTGAAAATAAATCTTATTCTCTAGTAAAATCATTGAAGGCTTTTAGGGTTTATGTTCTTCAGTCTAAAATTAATTCCTACGTTCCTAATGTTGTTGTTAAGTATGCTCTAAATCAAAGTGACAGTGATGGAAAAAGAGGAAAGTGGATAGAAAATATCCAAGATTATGACATGGACACAAAACCAACTAAGTTGGTAAAGGGGCAAGGATTATAAAAAAAATTGACAGAGGCTTGAATTATCAAGCTATGGGAATCAATTGTTAGTTGAAGTTTCTGAATCAAATATTGCAGAAGATAAAGGTAAGGATAAAGAGCATGATAAAAATATTCAATATAAGTACCTTTGTTCTCAGCGGTATAAACATTTTTTCCATTATCTGTATTTTCTTAGTTGTCCTTTTTATCCTTATGTATGATGGGTGGTAGCCTCAGCTCCTCTCCGATTACAAATTATTCTTCTTCTAAATCCGAGAATGTTCAATATACGAGCTGGAACAATCAAGAGATAACAAGAATAAGCATGTGAAGTACATTGATGATTTGTAATGAGAAAGGTTCACAGCATAATGACTACATGACAAATATAATCAGTGATGATATGTGATGATGCATAAAGATACCATAATTGCATATTGATTGATGAACGGATATTGGCAGGTGGAATTCTCCCTCATTGAGAGGGAGTGTTAAAATTATGAAATTGCGATCAAATTCCACTTTGGATAGCTCGTATGGTCGATATTATAATCGCATTAGATTCCTCTTTTAAAGTGGACCAAAATCGACCTATAGATTTCCCCAATCGGTTATGCGGAAGTTAAATTTTGAATTATTTTATTTATTAATGTGAAATGGTATGGGTCAGCCTAAGCACATGTGGATTTAGTCAAGTTGGACTCAACCCCAAGTGGACCCTCACAAAATCTATAAATAAAAGTGACCTCAAACTCATTCTCACATATTTCTCAAGCAATATTCTATCTTCATTATTTGTCTTGGTTCGTCTATTCAGTTGTGGCTCCAACAGGTTCCACAGAATAATTTCGCACAAGGTTCAAAATCACAGGTGAGGGGCTCGCTTTGATATAGGGATTCTAGGCCATAGGCACAGGTACAAAATTAGTGAAATCAAGCTAGATCCATGGCCACATTGTGGCAAGGTAGCGTCTAGGGTGCCATGGCCGCGGGCAAAGAGTGGCAAGGTAGTGGCTAGGGTTCTGAGGCCATATCGGGCTTATCAGGGCCAAAGAGATAGGTACAGAATGTCCCGCCAATGGCCAGGGAGATATAGCCATGGGAAAAATATATTTTGGGTGTGGCTAAGGGTTTTTCTGAGCAAAATTGATTCAGTTCATCTTCAGTTTCTCACGCAATTCCTCCAAACTTCATCCGCTCAGTCACATACGTTTGTGATCAATTTTTTATAACATCTCGGATTCAAATATAGTATTTGACAATTGATATCAGTTGGCTTCGATGATCTATTAGATCTGTGTTTCTTGATGTTTTAGATCTGCATATATGTAGATATTCTCTATATATATTTCTGCTGCAAAGATGTATCTATATTTTTCACTCAGTATCAGCAGTGTTCAACAATATGCTACATTTAGTGTCAATGCATTTTAGTTCTAAGAATCAAGTCCTTTCGGCAGAAGTATGTTTAAGGTCATATTATGCACTTGCTAGATGTTTTACTAAATTAGTAATATATGGATCTATGGATCATTGTACTCTTGTTTGTTGAATCATTTGATGACGATCTAAGAAGAATAATTTACAAGGGTTTTCCCCATAGTGGGTTTTTCCCTAGTCTCAAACCAATCCTGGTGTCTATATGTGTACATTCTTTTCTTCCTATGTTTCTTTATGTTCCATTGAATAGATGATGATGATGTTATTTTTATTTATACATAGTTTCATATGTTTATGGTTAATAGTGTAAATCTGAATAATGATATAATGGTATGGGGTGAAATTCATGGGTTAATGAAGAAATGCAACTATCAAATCAAAGATCAATGTATCCCTATGAAAAATTAACAAGAACAAAGTACAAAGCTCTCAGATTAAAAGCCCAGAAGTATGTAATAAAAAATGGTAGGTTGTATTGGAAGGATCGTGATGGTATTTTGTTTCTTTATTTTATAGATGGGGAGACTCTAGAAATTTTCAATGAGTATCATGGATGTCTCTGTGGTGGCCATTACAATTGGAAAGTTACAGCACATAAAATCTTGAAGGTTGGTTTCTTTTGGCCCAGTTTGTTTTCATATGTTTATAGACTTCTAAGAAGCTGTCAAAAGTGCCAAATATTTGCTAAAAAGAAGAATTTAGCACCATTATCACTGATTCTTATGTTTATTGAAGAACCATTTAGGCAATGGGGTGTGGATTTTATAGGAGAAATAAATACACCTTCTAGTGCACAAAACAAGTGGATCCTAACAGGTACATATTACTTTACTAAATGGGTGGAATTTGATCCAACTAGGAGGGAAACTAATTCAATGTTAATCAAATTTCTGGAGGAAAATATTTTCACTAGGTTTGGTTTTCCAAAGAAGTTAGTGGCAGAAAATTCTTAGGTGTTTATGTCTGCAAAGATGATTGACTTTTTCCGAAAGTGTAATGTTATACTATCACATTCTACCACCTATCATCCACGGGGGAATGGGATGGAAGAATATTCAAATAAGGCTCTAGTGAAAGTGCTTAAGAAAACCAGTGCAGAAAATAAGAAAACATGGGATTCAAAGTTGAAGTTTGCTTTATGGTCAAATAATGTGACAACTAAGAGATCAACTAGAAAGTACCCTTTTGAATTTGTATATGGAGTATCTGCCTTGTTTCCTAGTCAATTATCAAAACCTATTGTGGCACTAATTCAGGATGTTGAGAAAGAACCAAATGCACTAACAAGGAGGATGAACTAGCTAGTAGAACCAAATGAAAACAAAGAGAAAGTCATGGAGAATATGATTAGTTTTAAAAAAAATACGAAGCTGATCTTTGACAGAAAAGCCAAAAATTTTATTTTTCATCCTGGGGATTTGGTTCTCATATGGGATTTGAGAAGGGAGGATAAATGAAAACGCGGCAAGTTTGATCCTTTATGGTTTGTTCCTTTTAAAAAGTACAGAATTCAGAGCAAATAACACTTTCATTCTGGAGAATTTGGATGGTGAAATATTGCAGTTGCCTATCAATGGGCAGTATTTGAAGCACTACTTCCAGCACTAATATTATTTTATTTCATCATTGTACATATTGATTTGATCACTGTGAATACTTTGTGAGCTCTTCATTATAATGTTTCAAGCTATGATTATGACTCCATGCCCAAGGTGAAGGCCTAATTTATGGTTCTTAGTGTTTTGTCTTAAAAACGATATCCCTAAGTGGAGCCAGATGTTGTAGCTCATTTTAATTTTCTTCATGTATGCAAAAATTATATATAGATATATATATATATATATATATATATATATATATATATCTGTGTGTGTGTGTGTGCTCAAAAAAAAAAAAAAAATCAAAGTTAAGTTTAAATTTAGGATTTTTATTAATTCCTAATGGTGCATTAAGCATCATCGATCAATTTTAATGCAACATCAAATTTTGATGGATTTTGGTGGGTCGTAGCACTAAAGTCAAACAAGGTTTAAATGTTGATTGGATTTTCGGGCACGATGGAAAGAAGTTGAGGGGCCCACTTGATGGTGCAAACCCAACGACACTACATGCCCAACGGTTATCCCACCCTGTGCCTCCGTAAAGATTTTCAAAGATCTGTGCTGACCACAAATCAACAATCGAGAAGCCTTATGTGGGGACTCCATCATATTTCCTCCATACTAGAGTATGCCCCCGTAATACATTGACAAGCGAGCGTGAATATGTTGGCAAGCAAGCGTCAAAGTCTTATCTCATTGTTTTTTCACCACCTTGTCACCACCCTATTACCTTTGTTTCTCCACCACCTCATCATCCATGTCATCCCATCAATTCAACCCATCTTGTCGCCATGTCACTAATTTGTACACCCCATGTGTACATTTATGCCTGTTTTCCCCCCATTTTCCCTTTTTTCTTATAAATTCCATTACCCTTGTTCATTTCATTTTACCATTATCTTTGTGCTATGCTTCCATGGATTGGAATTTTACAAGTCAGAGCTCAAGTCAGCATCAACCACAAGTAACCAGTTATTTACACATCAACTCCTCTATCCTAGTTGTCAAAATGTCCAAGAAAATAACTTTAACAGGGTCTTCCTCTCATATTCCCTTAATGAACACTGAAAGGAACTTATTTGACCCAATTTTCTCTCTAAACTTCATTGAACTACACTAGCATATCCTACTCAATAAAGCATACTCTCTCATGTATGCTACAACTATCAGGTTTGGTATTATAGCTGCAATGATCCCTGAGACATATTTTTTCCCAAAAATTTCTTATTGGCCAGTCTTCGCCATGTACCCATAGAAGTGCTTTGTCATGAGAAAATTGGGGAAGAATATCTTCCAAGTGTCTTCCCTTTTAATTTTTCAAGTTTTGTGTTTTCCTTCTTCGAACTCCTACACATCTTTCACAGAATAAACATTTTTGACTTCTTTCCAAAACCTATCTGGACAAAATTATGCTTAATTCACCTTATTTTCAATGTCTATTGGGAACAATATACCTCTGGAACCCACTCATTTTCCTTTGGGCACTTTTGTTTAGGAGGCCAGATCCATTCTTTGATTCATTGCTAAGATTTTGGGAAGAGAAGACACAATTGTCATTGACATGGCTATCATGGACATGTTTAATTTGATGATGAATCCTGAGATAGTTTTTTATATACCTTTTTTTTGGGAAAATATGGTCATCTCATAGTTAATAGATCTTTTCCTCACTAGATGTTTTAGATTTCTCTCTTTAGTTACATATCTCTTCTTATATACTCATTTTGAAAGGTTTATGCACCCGGGGTTGAATATCATGGATGCTCATAAGAAGAAACAATCATTGGTGTTTTCGATAGATGTTATAAGAAGTAATTCCAATTATGAGGGGTTCATGTATTTCACCACTTATTTTATGTCAGTTTCCTATTCAATTAGCTACAGTTTTCCTTCACCTTGTATCCTACCAAAGGCTCGGTCTCTTCTTCAGCTTAGTAAATATGTTAAAGTGGGTGATTGGTTTTTATTTAAATATTATGCAAATATTAGATTATATTTATGAAAGTATGAAGCTTCAGTTGGATGAGAAATTCTCATATGACCCTCACATGTCATTTTAAATAGAAGATTAGAAAATTCCTATGCTCCATATGTGCATGAGCCTCGACTTGATGTAGAGAAACTAGAAAATGGAGGAAAAACAAATGTATCAAGAGGGGTGGAGGTTGAAACTACTCATCCAAGTGAAAAGAGTTTGAAAAGAGGTATTGAAGATAATATTGATTTGGAAGAAGAAGAAGATAAAGGATCAAAAAGGACAAAGTTTTTTGAAAAGGAGACAGAGCTTGGACCTCTGGTTGGTAGTTTTTTAGTACCAATAGGTTTCCAATTACAATTGGGAGATTTTATTTGTACACCTTCTTCTCCTATTCCTGAAGAATTTTCTCAATGTTTTGTTCCTATCATCAAATAGTTGTATACACAAATAGAAGAAGAAAGCAACAGAAAAGTGAAAAACATGGAGTCTAAGTTGGAAGATCAATCCATATTTGAGTATCAAACTAGGTTGTTATATGTCATGGACTTGGAGAGGAGAAAATTAAGATTATATTTTTGTCACCCTTCCGTTTTGATTGTGTCTTCTTCATCGGGCTTCAAGACTATCAATTTGATAGTAGATGATAGAGAGATAACACTAGCAGATAAGACCAATTTGCACAGGAAAACCGGAGAGATAATATATAGTGATTTGAATAAGACTTCCTTGCTTGCTAGAAAATTTGAAGCTTTGATAGGAAAAGTGGTAAATCAGGTTAAATTGGAAAAGGAAAATTCTAGAGCCTTAACCACTGAGAATGAAGAATTAAAAAAATTGATTGTAAAAGTTGGTTTGAACCGTGAAGATAGGAGTGTTGTCCAAAAATTATTGCAGGGAGATGAAATGGAAATTCAGGTGCTTAGAAAGAAGTTGAAACTACCTTCTATGGAACATGTGATGGCCCCAGAAATAGACCAGGTAGAAAAGGAGAAAGATTTTTTGACAAATGAACTCACACAGAGAAATGATGAAATTACTAAGCTGAAGGAGATGAATTCTACTTTAGAGCAGAAAATTGATTCTCATGTTGGTAATATTTTAGTACAATTAGACTCTAAAGATCCTGCAAAAAATTTAACCAGGGTGATGGCTGAGCTCAAGATTTCAGAAAATGAAATGAAAAAGATTCAAATATATTATGATGATTCTCTTGAAATTAGAAAGGTAACTGAAAGAGAATTGGCCATGTCCTAGGAAAATGATTCAAAGTATATAAATTATTTTCACACTGCTTCTTAGGAAATCAAGGAACTGAAGAAGAAAATGAATGGAAACATGTCCCTTATTCAAGCTAGAGATATCATATGGAATGACATCATCCATACAGTCAGAAATATTTGGGATCCTTTGTCTATAATTTCTAAATAGAATTTTATTATAAGAGACCTGAAAAGTATAACTGTTGCCAGCAAGAAAAAACTCTAGTAGCATGCTCATTTTTCCAAGAAAATTATTGATTTCCTTAACACAAAATAATCATTGGAGTTGAGGGAATTAAAAATTGAATATATAACTAAATTAGTTTTAGAAATTAAAAAAATTATTATCAAGAATATGTATAGGAAGATAGCTGAGACAAAATTGACAATGGTCAAAAAGTTATTATTAAGCTCAATAATGGTTTTGATCAAAGAACTAGAGCAGGTATGCCTTCATGTTGGGATAAACAAGGGAATTTACTTCCCTATGAAACATATTAGACTTTTATGGTGGAAGCAAGGAGAACAATTAGCTCTTCACATGAGAAGACAACATTTCTCGAGGGACCATTGATTGTGAACTATTTTCAAAGAGATTTTAAACTATTTTGGCTAATGAGAACTCTATTTATGGACAAACCAACCTACAATAGGATCACTAAATTCATAATAGCGCACACCAGATTTTTCAAGATTCCAAATGTAGATATGGAAATCTTGAAATAATGCAGAAAGTGGATGGCATCTTCAGCAACAAGTGAAGAAGTTGGACCCTTAACTGCACCAGAGTCTCAACAAAATCAATGAATTAATGCCACCTGTCATAGCAGCATAATTTTTGGAAATGTTTTCAGAAAATTATGTATTAATTTTTTTTTTCATCAAGAATGTAATGTTCGGAAGAACAAGTAGTTTAAGAAAAGTTTAGTTAGTTGATAGTTTTTTACAGTTGAAAATTTCTTAAATTTCTGCTATAGAAAAGAGTAATGAAATTTTTGGTCTTTAAAATTATAGTTTCACAAGTTTTGATATACGTAAGTTAAAATAAAACCTTAAATGTGTGCTTCTCTTTTTTTTATTCCACTTCTTCATAATTCCATATTTCTGCTAAAATATTAAATTAAATATTCTACTACAAGTATCTTTTTTTTTTTAATGTTTTTTCACCATCTCTCTCTCACTATACTACACCTTAAATATCACATTCATCATCACAAGGCCACTTTGGAAGGTTTTTTTTCCCATTGAAGTTTTAAAAGAATTGTCTGTAAATTAATATTTATGAGGTTTCATAAAATAGGATAGCAAATTAATATTTTCATAACTCTATATAAATGTCTTGGGAACTGATCTCTCCTCAACCAGGGGTTTTCTTCCAAGGTACAATAGTCGCATCAATGTTTGAATTTCGAAACAACCCAGCTGATTACATCCACACATGGGAAGGTTGGATACCTTCATGCAATCTTGTAAAGCCCTGACTACATAATGTTGAGATACGCCTATCGGTCCTCTAAGTCTACTTGAAATTCTTTTATGAATTCATCCTTTATCTACTACCATGTCAGTTTAGATCCTTTCTCTATGAATAGTTGAGTGTCCGAGTCAACTGGCACATTAACCGGGACTTGCTCAATTGCTTCCCTGGTACTTCTTTCAATGGTTTCCTTTGAGACAGCTCTCTTTGATGCCATTGTGAATGTTACTGTTGGATATTTTTTCAACAACTATTGTACCTGTGGGATAGAAAATACATTGATGGCAAGCACATGTTAGCTAAAAGCAAAAAAAACTTTCAGGACTTGTTCATGTAGCACACTGGGCAACTGAAAGAAAGGATTGCGCAATTTTGGGTGACAAGAGGGTCTGACTGGTGGTGAGCCCTAGTATTGCACCAAGAGTGCTACAACTCACAGGGGCTGCCCTACTTTAATTATCAAACCAAGGTTCGTACAAAATTGGAGGTGACAGTGCTATATACATAGCAGATGCATTCTACTCATGTCATCCTCTTCCACTCTACGAAAGGGTGCTACTTCTAGGGTTTCTTGGTGAAGCCTGTCACAATTCAATGAAATTAAAATAAATTGCAAAAAGGAAATGACAGAAAGGAAACTAAATTAAATTGCTAAAAAGAAATGGGAGGAAAGGAAACTAATTTAGCTTGCTGAAAAGGAATGGTAGAAAAGAAACTAATTTAAACCACACTTAACTTGGCCAATCGGCTAAACACACCCTACTTATCTTATGCTCTGTCTACCATGCTTCTATCTATGTAGCTAAGCTATCCATGACATAATTCTAATTGAAAAAAGTGTTCATTTGCAGCTTGGAGAGAAAAGGGCTGAAGGTGCTAATGGAGGGCTAAACACATGAAACCAGGCTTAGAAGTGGGAAGAGGGGGTTTAAACCTTATTAAAAAATTATTATAGTGCAAAAAATGCTTTGGAGTGGAATAATTTGAAAATTTTGATGGTAGAGTTGCAATGGAGGATGGATGTGCGATATGTGATATCGCAAAGTTAGAGGGATAGCGAAAGTGTTGTTTGGGAGCGGGAGTGAAATGTGAAATGCAATGAGGTAAAAACTACAAAGTGCGAAGTGCGACGGCGTAAAAACTGCGATTTGCGATTTGTTATATGGTAAAAGTTGTGAAGTGCGAAATTTGATATCGTAGTTCGCAATATTGCAAAGTTTGAGGGGTAGCGGAAGTGTTTTCTAGGAACAGTTGCAAAGTGTGAAATGCGCTAGGTGATGTGGCGGTGGGACCGGTGGAAGAGTACAAAGGATATCGCAATTGGCATCGAGAGCAGTAAGTGTTAAAGGAACCAAATAAAAGTTGTGTTTTGATATTTATGATGGGGATAAAAACTATGAAATGCAATTGTGATAGGGATGACGTGGCAGAATGCTACAGTGATGTCGCAATCGGTGGTTGGGAGCGGTAAGTCTTAAAGGAAAAAAAGGAAAAGTTTTGAAATGTGATTTTCGATTAGTGATGTGGTAGATTCCTACAGTAATATTGCAATCGGGGTTCAGAGGTGGAAGTTGTTACACCATTTTTTGTTCATCTAACCTGTTACTATTAGATAGACCTAAGTACACCATGTAAGACCAATTTTACCCTAAGTAAAATTTCTTTCAATATGAAAAATAACTTAGTAAACAACATTTATTAAGTTGTTTATGGTCTAAACACGAAACCCCATTAGGAAATATTAAATAAATCCATATTTGTTTGATTTTCATCATGGAATAATTAGTTAAACAATAGTTTAATTAATATTCCAAGTCATATTTAACCGAAAACAGGAAAATTAATTAGATAAATCATTATTTATCTTATTATTTTTTAGGAATAATTATTTAAACCTTATTTAATAATATTCCTTGTTAAATTTGACTAAATCATTTATAAATAATTGAATAAATCATTATTTATTTAATTATTACTCAACCAAATCCTTAAAATAATAAATAAATCATTTATTTATTTATTATTTGCAAATAAAGGGATTTGACCAAAGTCAAATTATTTTTCCCTCCAACAAATATAATAAAATATTCCATAAAAGTTGGATCTTGATTTGGTTAATAATATTTTAATTATGCACCAATATCTAGACTAACTCAATATTTTGTTATAAATAGAAGGGTTTTCCCATTCATTTACCACCTTTTGTTGCTTAAAGATCACTTTGGATCTATACTTTTGGTCTCACTTTTATCCACCATCATTGTCATATTTTGCCACCATTTTTCTTGTGAGCTCCCTTTGAGTTCCATTTTTTTCTGGGTTGTCTACACCATCAAGAGAGAGATTTTAGATCTGAAGTGCTGAGGACTTACAAGAACCCATCCCATTGAGGGGGACTGGTAACATCTTTCTATGTTCCCTTCCCAAGTGTCAAAAAATACAAAAATTATTTAAAACAATCTTGTCTTGACTATTGGATGCATGGAGAAACTCTTGATTTGGTTTACTGCTTAATGTCTTTTAATGCATAGATCTAGAATTTTGCAGCATTTATATTGGTCAACTAATTGAAGATCTAAAGATATTGGCAGCCATCTTTGCTGTTAGGGTTGTTTTTTATGCACGGCTAAAGTGAGCCTTTTTCATATGCTTGCGATTAAGGTTCATACTAAGAACTGGCGACTCCACAAGGGTTTACGATTACGACCTCTCTCGTTTTTCAGATCCCTACATATCCAGCTGCTTCAAACCCTAGGATTTCTCTTCAGCTTCTTTTTTTGGTTTTCTTGATGTTGTTTTTAACCTATAAAACCTTAAAACATTAAAAATTATAACTTCTGTGTGTTTTCAAACCTATTGCGCAAGTGACAGGCATCAGCCGCAGCTGAGACAAAAAAATTTTCCGAAACCTACTCCTGAGAGTGCCGGAAGTGCACGTCACACTTTTTGGGCCAAAACCTGTGACCTGAACCTCCAGGGTGTAGTAAACAGGCCAAAATCTGCGACCTCTGCAGAAAATAGGTCAGAAACTACGACATGAACTTTTTGCGGGAATTTATTTGAGATTTTTCTAGGTTTTTCTGGGCCTCTGTTCAGGGTTGTCTGACCTCTATCTCCACCCGTTTTTGACCTTTACTTGTTCTATTTTACTCATCAAAGTGGGAACCTAGCCCCCTAGGGCTTCAGTACCCTCCACCTTTTGTGGAAGAGTTTTTAGGTACTACAAGTCGTCTGAAAAATTCAGTGTGTTCAGCCATTTTTCAGATCTGATCCCTTACCTTCAGATCCACTTCATATTGGCTATTTATCCATATAAAACACCTCCTTTTAGTTTTGTTTGGGTTTTCCTCTAGGATCCCCTCCACTTCCCTCCAGGTTATAGCCTTTCGCCACCTCATTTACAGCAATTTTTCCTCTGAATTTTTGTTGTTTTTCTACACCTATTTCAAGCAGATCTGACCTTTAGATCATTGTCCCTCCCAAATTTAGATCTATTGGCTATTTTGGTGCGTTTGATTATATTTTTTCCCACCTACAGACTACTTGTTGAGAGGCCTGCCTCCTTGGGTTTAGATTGATGCATAATTAGCTGTTTATTTTATGTTATTTCAGTTTCATATAATGTTATCTACGGGATTATTTACAGTTATACAACACACTTTTTCTTTTTCTCTACAAATGTTTGGGTTTAAAAATTAAAATTTACACACTTAACATACACACCCTAAGTGAAGAAGAGCTTGGTTAACACCGCTAGCCAAATACTTTAACATTGTAATCAATTGATCCTACACCTCTTCGCCCTTTTTGGTCTTTCTTCCCTTTGTGTCATGTTTGTGCCTTCACCATTGCGCCCCCAAGGCATTTGTCCTAGAGAATTCTTGGCCTTCATCCTTAGTTTCCATTCGGAAGTCTTACTCCTCCGCGTAGGATTCGAGTTAGTCCCCCATTGAGTCCACACTCTGACTCCTCTTCTGGTTCATTGGGTCCCCTTCTGGTTCTGCCCTCGGTCCTCCCCCTGTCACCTTCACCATGTTTGGTTTAGAACCTCACGCTGGTGGTAGCCTTGGCCCTAATGCTGGGAATACTACTTGTGGGACCGCAACAGGAACTACCCCAGCTACTCCCTTGCTCCCCTATATGGCAGGCCTCAATCTTCCCGATTTTAACCAGTTGATCAATGACCCTATATGCCATGATGTTGGTTGGCCTGCTATGCCAACCAAGCTCCCTTCTGACATCCCCAAGTTTTAAGGTCTTGCTGGAGAATATCCTACAAATCATGTTCGATATTTCCACATGTGGTGTTCTTCTAACTCCATTACCGATGATTATGTCCGTCTTCAGTTGTTCCAAAGTACACTTACTGGTGAAGCTTCTAAGTTGTATGTTGATCAGGCCTCATCCTCTCATACCACCTTTGTGACTCTTGCCCAGGATTTTTTGTCTTATTTCTAGCTTCCCCTTCGTTATGACACTGATACCAAACTTTTGAATTCTTTCCGTCAATTGTCTGCGACCCGCCTATCCGATCATGTCCAAGAATGGCGAAGAAGAAAGATCCTATGTCGAGCCCCTACCTTCGAAGACCGTGTCTACATGGACTGGTTCCTTAGATCCCTGTTTCCTGCTATAGGCAAAGATGTCGCATCGCATTTCCCTCAAACCAAAGAAGCCGCTCTCCAAATTGCATTAAAATATGACTTGATCTACGCTCAGTAGGGTTATGTTCATACCATCTTACCTGATCTCCCTAGACCCGGTGGTGCCAACGCACTAAGGGCATCTCATGCCACCAACGGTATCGTTGGAGCTCTTTCTCATCCATACGCTCAGCCTCCCATGGGCTATGGTTTCCCTAAGGGATGGGCCAGCACCTCCAACACCTTTTCCCCTCCCAGTAGCATGTATCCAGGATATGGCATGCCTCCTCCATTTTCCCAACCCGTTTATCACAATGTTACTCAACCTCCTTATTATTCGTATCCATAGCCTGGTTCTCCATCTCCTCAAGCATTAGCACCTCTGCCTCCCTTGCCTTCTCAACCCCTGCAACAGCAGCCACCTCCCCCTCAGGGGTAGGTGTATGCACACTAGGGTGCAACTAATCCTCCTAGTTCCAAAAATAAGAGGAAAGGAACTCAAAATCAATCTGCCCCTAGTAATCCTAGACCTAATCCCCAAAGTAATGCACCTAACACTGCTAACTAGCAACAAGGCACTCAGCCCAAGCAGGACAGGCTTGTTCACATGAATAAGCCGTTTTTTTGTTGTGGTGTTTATGGTCGTTACACTCATGATTGTCCTCTTTTACCATAGATGTGGCAGATGTGGGAGACTCAAGCAACAACGCAAGGACAGCAAGCCTCCCCTTCCGTCCCTCCCTCAACAAGGATTCGTGGCTACCCAACCACCTAAAAGTCATGTAGCCACTCAACCTCCTCCATATGGTACCTCTGATCTCATGATGAACTCTGACCAACCTATTACCGCAGACCTCAACCTTTAGACTCGGTCCCGTCAGTACAACAAGCCTCCTACTACATTTGCCCCCGAGCCCCCTTATTTTGGTTCTACAAATCCTCTTTCGATAACTAATCGTCCTTTGCAGATCCCTGAGCCTAAGGCAGAGGTTCATACCAAGATCCCTAAGGGACCATTATGCCGAAACGATGCTTCTGTCAAAGTTGCCCATTCATATAGTATGGTAGATGATTTGGCACAATCTCTTGCTGCCATCTCAATGTTGGAACTCCTCCAGTCGTGCCCTTCACAACGAAAAGCTCTACTATATACCATGGGTGTTGTATATCCTTCAAATGATCGATTGATCGTCTTCAATGTTGACCAGTCATAACATCCTCCTCTTCCTGCCTCTGTCGCCTTCCAAATCCCAGTCAAGATCCGGAATGCTAACATTTCCCATTGTATCATTGATGAGGGGGCATCCACCAGCATGATGTTTTCTTCGATTTGGAAGCAACTCGGATCACCTAAATTGGCCCCTTCCACTATCACCCTCCGAGCGTGGGATGGCCAGGCTTCCTAGCCCATTGGCCTATTCCGCAATTGTCCTATTACTCTTGCAGGCAAGACTATTTGCGTTGACGTAGAAGTCATTGACGCCCCCTTAGATTACAAAATTATATTGGATCATAGCTACACCTATGCGATGTATGTTGTACCATCTGTGGTTCACCGCAATATATCCTTTCCCCATAATGGAAAGATAGTCACCATTTACCACTTGACATATTACGAACCAAAGTCTCAGACCTCCCCTGAGTCCATTTTTTGGAACAGGGTCTCCTAACAAGCTACGAAACTGGTCCTTTTTGGTTAATTTGGATTATATTTAACACAGCGCAGGGGTTTTGGGGTGGTTCAAAGCCCCAAACACATTGTAATCGGTCAAAGGGGTAAACTAGGGGTCCGAAAACCATGGGTTGCGGACCATAGGAAAGTCGGAGCTAGATTGTTATAAATAGAGATGTATTTTGTATCGAAAAGGATAGGAATTGATGAGATATTGATGTGCTCTGTTGCTTAAGCAGTCTATTTGGGTTTTGGGGAATGGACTCCTGCTGGCTGTGTGCATGGAGATCCTAGTCTAGTTGTGTGTGGACCCTGTTGCTGTGTGCGCAGGTTAGGAAGGGAATTGTAAGGAAAGGTTGATGAATGAATGAATGCGAAGAATTGTTAGAGATCTGAATCTTTGAGTTATGTTATATGAATTGCTGATAAATGTTGTGTTATGTATTTTTTGTCTTTAAGCTACAAAATATCTGTGTACTGTGCTCTTGGATCTAGATCTGCTATGCTCTGTTTGTGTACTATTGTGTTGATGATATAATAAGCCTATAACTATAGATCTAGTGCACGTGGATGCGAATAGGAACATATTTAACCCTGCGTAGGACAAGGTAGTCTGGGAGTTACAGAAACAGGATGCAACCCTACTTGCCTTACCCATCCTTTCTCAGGGTGCGAAAACCTGGTTCCAGCACCCACCCATACTACTTCGAGTGAGACTGTGACCTGTGAAAGTAGGTCACTGCCGAAAGGGCCAGTAGTATAGGGGTTTTTTGGCAAACCTTGCACACTGAACCTGGGTCAAGACCCCTCAAGCCAAAAAATGGTTCCGTTTCCAGGACCTGAAGGAGGTTGAGAAAGGGATCGGGTACTGGAAAGTATGGATCGTTGGGCCTTTGACCCGCAAAATAAGGCCTTGGAAGCCACTATGAAATTAGAAGCTACGCCTCATAAGAGGGCTACGTTAGACGTCTAGCAGATTCGGGAGCAGATTGAGGCCATGCACCAGGAAATTCGAAATCTGTGACAGGCTGGCACGGAACAGGGACTAAGGGCGTATAGCCCAGAACAGTGGGGCTCGAGGGAACCTATGCTAAGGCACGGAGGAAGCTGCACAGCCAAGTGGCATGAGGTTAACCCAGGGGCTTGTCTGGGCACCCCGGGTACCACATCAGAGCGACATCGGTGCCGGAATTACTAGTTGGTTGGCCCTAAGGAGCAAGACTGCCAAGGCCTTCAGGAGGTAATTAACGAAGATCCTACCTCAACAAGAACCCCCTCGGGTAGGAATGACACCCCTGCGGGGAGAAGGGATGGGCACCAAAGCGAAAGCGCAGGTCAAGGTCGAGGCCAATCGATATGCTATAACTCTGGAGGCACAAGGCATTCTGCGAGGGCTTTCCTACACCCGGTACATCATTCTTGTAGGTATTGTAGACAGTTGGGCCACGTGCTAGAAGACTTCCCAGCCCTAAAAACCAGGATATGGGAAAATCAACTTTCATCTGCACAGAAGGTGCGAAGGATCGAGACCGAACTGAGGGGTCTGAGCGCAAAGGTAAATGTAGTAACATGCAGTGGAGTGGTGATGGGAGGGGCTAAGGATAAGGATGAAGCTGACACACTAATCCGCAGGGCATTTAGCAACCAAGAAGGTTTTGACCTGCGCAAAGTAAGGGAAACGTTTAAGGACGCCCGTAAGGACTTCCTTGAAACTAAAGACTCGACGTCCACAGACCTGGGGTATAAGGCAGTAACTGAGGAGGTTAAACTATTCTTACAAGCATGTATGGGGCTGCTCCGCAACCCTCAGGTAGTATGAAACCTACAGGCTTTACTAGAAAAATGCACATCTCATGATATCGGGACGATTAGCACTAAGGATGTCCATACGTTGCACAAAAGTCAGAGATGCACCGGTAGGGAGATGCAACTGACATTCCAGATCCATGGCTATCAAATGGATTAGGTTATCTTAGACCTCATATTGGACGTTAATATCCTACCTAAGCACACTTGGCAATGCATGGGGAAGCCTAAGCTGGAACAATCCACCATCTATCTTCGAATGGCAAATCATAGAAGGATCATTCCTTTGGGTAAAATTCCCAGTGTCATGGTAGATATTACGGGGGCAAGGATCCTGGTCGACTTCAAGGTAATAGAAATGATGGAGGATGTGGATCCCTACCCTGTGCTCCTTGGGCTAGACTGGGCTATGAACATGGGGGGCATTATCGATCTAAAAAAATAGAGCATGATATTTAAAAACCAGGGCCAACGGGTCGTCGTACCACTAGACCCGGTGGAAGACAAATATTATGCAGGGCCTATACCTAAGAAGGGGACTAATATCTATAAATTGACAATACCATGTCATGAGGAAGATACTGAGGAATCCAGTAGGGATCTAGATGCTTCACAGAACTGGCTAGGAGAAGCCTCCATGTTGTGTTGTCTTCGTATCACTAAGGAATCTCTCGTTATGGCCCTTGAGGAAAATATGGGAGTCAAACTAAGACCTACCCTGAGCGAGGGATGCGTTGACTCTCGAATAAGCAATAGATTCCCTATAACACCTATTGATTCCACAAGTAGTGGCCCCTTGCCTCAAGCCACTTGTGCATCGGTGACAAGGGTCAGGCAGTTGATGCCAACATCAGCCCTCCTTAAAACCATAGTAAAATAGACGATAAAGGTCTCTTGGTCTCAGGCCAAGCGCTACTTAGGCAGCAAGCTTGTATTGGGGGAAGCCAGGCAGCTTTCACAAATTAACAACCTTAGCGTAATAAGTATGCCTAAGATACTGGGAAAGCAACAACTAGCCTTTGCAAATGTACCTTCTAGGGAGAAGTAGAAGCTACCGTTGGAGGGAGCGGCCCTTGAACCATTGACAGGACGAATTATGGGGAATTTTTATCTGACCTGGGAAAACCCGCCCTGCATGGAACATCTCTCTCTCTCCTTCAATAGAAATAGTTTAAAGGTTGGCAGTGTTAGCCACCTATGAATTTTTTTTACAAGAAAAAAAGTGGCTAAAATGTTTTTGAGCCTTCAAGAAATACATTTCCTATGAAAAAATATCATTCTTGAAGCCTCTTGTGTCTTTTTCCTTTTGAAGATCTTCACTATTGTTTCCATTCAAAAAGCCTCACTGTCTGTGAAAGAATTTTGCTCAAGAAGGCCTCCATTTCCCCTTATTTTCACTCCCACAAAGCCCCTATTTCCATCACCTTTTTTCCCTTTCAATTTCCTTCATTAACCCTCTAAACCTCCCCAAAACCCTATTTAAGCCTTATAATATCCCTTATTTGGTCTTAAAACCCCCTTTTTCCCTCTACTAAAAACCCTTTTAAGCCATAAAAATCCTCTTTTGGCTTTAAAAACACTCATTTACATAGCAGGCTTAAGCCCCTTTCAGCCAGCCCCTTAACCACTTCCCCACCACGTGACCTATGCCCAGAACCAAGCGCTAAAGTCATGGGCACTAATTGCAATCGCAATTTCCATGTGCCCCTTTTTCCTTTGTTAACTTAAAAATTTTCGATGCGAGAAATTTGTTCTATTGGCTCCCGCTACGATCTCGGCCGTAGATCTACACAAATCTAATGGTCAATTCTTGTTCTGCAGTGTGCCCTTTCGCCCCTCTACACTAACCCCTCTGATTACATATAGACTGTCAATCTGTTTCCAGATCAGACGGCAGTTGCTTAATCGCACCGTCGCAGTGCCCAATCCCATCGTATTTGACCTCCGCCGATTGGTGAGTCCCGATTTGATCTGAGCCATCCATCCCGCATGATCCTATAGTCCATATTTCTCCTAGCTCCGCTCATTTGCCTCCCATATTTCCTCCCTCGGGTCAAATCTCCACCGTTCATCCTTCCGCTGATCCAACGGCCCTGATGTAATCGCAAGTTCAAAACACAAGAGTTTCTAACCCCCGCCTCCCTCCAATGCGATTAGATCTCCACCGTTGACCCCTATGAATCCAACGGCCCTCATTCTTTCCACCTGATCACACAACCCTTTGCCTACCTGCTCCCTCTTTAATCCTGACTTTCCACTCCATAGATTTGACAGCCAGGATCAAACCCGCCTTTGACTTTCCACCACTTATCGCCAGCGCATCTGTCCTTTTCGCGCTGCCTCCTCCGCCATCTGATCTCCCACCCCTCCATTCGACGGTTAGCATGCATATCGTGTTATTTTGGCATCCAGGCTTTAACCCTCCAAAGTTACGTGATGAAAGTAGTTTTATTCTGCCACGTGTCTTGCAGCGATGTATATCGCATTTTTTGGGCAAAAGTTTAAAACCACTCTAAAGGCGCGCGACACCGGCGATTTTTTCCCACTAATACCACCTTCCTCCTTGCTGCTCCCGCAACCTCCATAATCAATCACGACCATCCATCTGATCAGATTTATAGTTCGTATTGCATCAGGACCCCATCTATATTTAATTCATCGGACCTTTCCAATGACTTCATCCTTTAATCCCCGCCATTGATCTCCTCCTGAGATCCAACGGCTCACGTTCAATCGCCCTCCACCTACCGGGTCCCACCACTTAATTTCCTCTAATTTCATTCATTTTCCTCTTTTTCCCTTTGTATTCGCCCAAAGGTTAAGCTTTTATGTTTTACATTAAAAGTGAATTTCTTTGTCTAACCTGCCTTCCCAATAATCCTAACCATGGATCTTCTGTGTCTGTCCTAATCAGACGACCCAGAATCTTTCTTGCCCCAAACCTTCATCAACTCCATTTTCCACCATTATTTCATAGATTCCACTGTTTCCCACTGTTGCACCATCATTCCACAAGCCTCCACAGCGATATGTGCCACTCCCCTGGATTTCTTAACAGGTTTATTGCATTGTGCAGGGTTTACAAAGCAGAAAATTCACTCTGCCTCCATATTCATAGCCACTATGATTCAATGCACAGAGATAACCATTTCAGCAGTGGCAAATTGTATCAGCAGTAGAGATAAAAGTGATTTAAGCCCGTAATTGAAAATTTGATGCTTTAATCCCATGATTCAAAGGATAAGACACAGTTTGAAGACTAAGGCACACTAGCAATTCATATCAGTGCTACATAACAATAGAACATATTTTCTCAGATAGAGCACCTTTGGACAGTGTTCTCTGTTGGTCACTTTAATTGTTTATTAATTTAAACAATTCAAGTGCTACATAAATTGTCAACCCAGGAAAGTCTGTTTATTTCAAAGGCAATCACACACTATATATGCTCAATCTCAAAAGCAAAGAAATGTTGTAGTAAGAATCACACTAATCACACCTTTCTTTAACAAAACTGAAGTCTACTTGAGTTACAACAGAGACAATACTTCTATTGCAGACTTTCATTAAAAGAATCTTGGATTACATTAAAAAGACAATGATCTAGGAAAGGAAATCAATCTACAGAAAGGAAGATCAATTATACTATAACAGAGAACAGGACCCTATTCCCCAAGTAGGAATCTTCAGCACTTGTTTTCTGATTACCAAGCTTTCACACACTCATTCCATAAACAAGATTGCTAATTAAAATATCTCACAACTTCTCAAGAATGAATTGTATGAAATCAATGCAACAAGTAATGAAAACAGAGCTTTAGCAATAAACAACAAAATTCCAATACTGCATAAATAACTTCAGTAAACAAGGTTTAATCAAGGCATGAATGAAATGAAAATTTAACGAACTACAGGATAAAATGGGTGAATCTTGTGAAGAAGGCGGGCCCTTTCCTTCTCATAAGATTCCCCAGAAGAAGGAATTAAAATGAAGTGCTCAGAACAAAATTTTATTCATCTGTCGAAAGCAACATATTACAAAAGAGTCACGTTCCTTCTCTGTTCAGAATGAACCTCCCATAGTTTCTAACTAACCTCTAATGCTGATGTCTCCTCTTTTTAAAGAGGAGACATCTATTACAATCGATTACATTATAGAAATCCTATTTTTAACCCAATCTGATCTTCTGTTCTGAAATAGGGTCTTTTTGTTCTTCCATAGCAAAATGTTGTTACAATGGTTACGATGGCACTGGCTTCAGAATGGCCCGTGTAACAACTTCCTTTACTTGTCCTTTCTTGTTGTTGTCATACTTGAAATGCTACTTCAATATCGCAAATCACAGGTTGTTTCAGCAATGGGATTTGTGTACCATGTTGACTGTTTCAGCAACGCGGTCTTCAGACAGCCATAATAGATTATCTGTGGTCTTCAAACTGTCTCAGCAACTATATATCTTCAATTAATGATTAAATATAAAAGTAATGTAAAATTATATGCAAAACAAGTTAAACATATAGTAAAGAGAATAATATTATATACCATTGGAAAAATGGATGAAAGTGATAGTGTAAGCTTTTAAGTATGGACTGAAAAAGAGTGGAATGTGTTAGTCACCCATAAAATTCTGTCATATCAGATGATGGCTAAATGATGTTGGCTAGCCTTCAAGAAACAATTTCATTACTAAAATTGCTAATACTTGAAGACTTTTGATAAAATCCTATCCTTGGGTAATATTCACTACTGTTTCCCTTCAGAACTTAGAATCCTACTGATTTCCAAAGCCAAAATACTACTGCAAACCCCATTTTTCCCTTTTTCTCCTTCCCATACTAACTTCATTTCCTATTTTCCCATTCCCCATGAAAATCCCATAATTTCATGTTTTCTTCCCTTCCCATTTCATAAAATCCATTTCATAAGGTCTAAGACCCCTTCTTAGCCTTATCAGAACCTCCATTTCCTTTGAAAAACATTAAAAAACCATAGAAAATCCATATTTTATATGATCTGGACTTAAGACCCCTCGGGCTAAGTCCCTAACCCTTTTTCGCCCATGCGCTCGAGTGCCAGAACCAACTACTAAACCCATCGGGCACTTATCCTTTCGAATTAATTTTTCTCCGCCAAACCACGAAAAACCTTTGTTATTTGTGTTTTTTGGGTTTTAATTTATTCCCAAAGGTTCTGCCCGTATAAATAATGGAGCAATCTCCACCATCGATCTACTCCGCAGATCGGACGGTGCGGAACGCGCCATCCCTGTGGGCCCCCCCCAACCGTGCGTTGTTTTCCTAAACCGCATGGTATATTTCGCACCGCCATTGGGCCAAAAGCTGATTTCTTCCATTGGCCAGCGATTCCATACGCTGTGTGACGCGTGTCCCTTGTACGATTTGAAAACCGCCGCGCAACCGTCGTCCATCGCGCGTTATATTCTGGACCAGGATGCCCAGCGAAATCGATATCCGCCGTCCAATCTAGGCCCACTCATCCCACGGCTATCGCTCTTCGAAAGTGTCTGATGGATAACCAAAGTGCCCACGCGATAACTCAGGCTTCCGTGTAGTGGCAATCGCATCTCCACCGTCGATCTGATCTGCAAATCGACGATCCAAAATCCATTACCCAGATTCCCTCTGTTTGACTTTCAACATCCTCTGATTCCATCTTGACCGTCCAAATTGATCCAGATCAACGGCGCAGTTTCACTGCGGGGGTATACCCCCAAGATTTTTCCTCCGTGCACCCGGACCCCCCGCAATCATCCCCGACCGTCGATCTCAGCGCGAATCGATGGCTCTAATCTAATCCTCCTTCCCCCATGCTTTTTCGACCATTCTGAGATTAAATCCCGACCGTTGGATGATGCCATCCAACAGCCCTGCTTTCTTCGCACATCCTCCGATGCAGATTGACCTATAAAAGCAGGATTTTATAACGATTGTTTGTATTTTGCAGGGTTTTTTAAGGTTTTCACTATAAATGAAGAAAATTCGAAAGAAGAGGGTGACGACTCTCTTGCTTTCGATTTACCAAAGGAAATCTACCACCGGGTTTAAAATCTCATATTTATCAATGTTTCATGAACCATTGATGCATTACAGACCCTGTACAGCCCTGCGCAACAGCAAGAAAACATGGATTAAGTGCAGAAAAAGAGTATCAGCACTAAAGACCAGGAAATTATCATAGCAGAGAATTAATGGACAGATCAGCGGGGATTATGGCTAAGACATTTATCAAAAGCCTAATCCCCAATCTAAAACACAGTTTAAAGAAAAGCCTAAAGTGTTTTATCAATAAAACCCTCCACCGCCACAAATGGAGGCGAATTGATTCCTCCCAACAACCAAAGTGCCACCTGTGCCTCAAAGTATTCAATCAGGAACAGAATTTATTGAATAGGGTCAGATATTTTTCCTCGACACAGCCAAAGAAGTTATTTCTGCCAAGAACATCAATGCAAAGAATATCTGCAGAGTTACTTCAAAGCCACATAGTGCCTCAAAGGTCAACAAAACTCCTACTAAGCTTGAAATCATTATGTAAATCATTTAATACAGAGGATATGTATGTGGATCTCCTCATTAAACCCCTCAAAGGCCAATGAGCCATTTAATTATGTATTAATTGTAATTGAGATCTTTTTCAGATCTCACCTCCTCATCCTTCTATATATACTACAGCAGAAGATGAGTGAGTGTTGGTTGTTGTTTGATTACAAGTTGTAACACTGAAACTCTCTGAAATAAATATACAAGTCTGTTGAAGTTGAAAAACAAATTGAAGTCTTGGATGTCTTGATGATGTTGTTGCATGCTTGTTCCTGAGAAGGCTCTATCATTGGATCCATGAGCTTGGATGTTGGTGAAGTATTCTGAACTGTTCTATGTTTTTTCCCCTGTTTTCATTATGTTCCATAATTTCTTACTACAGTAGGTTGAAAGTTTTAGGCTAAGAAATGACTCTTGGAAGCACCTTAGACCTGTTCATCCTTCACTGTTTTATGTTTTCTTCTGCTAAAGTATTTTAGAGTCTTTAATCTCTCTCTTTAGTCTTCATGCTTGTTTATTTCCTTAATAGCTCAAATAGTTGGTTTCAACATGATTTATGGTTCTCCCTGCTTGTCTGCTATCACTTGAAAGCTGTTATTGAAGTCTCCCTTTGAAGTACCATTGTTTTAAGTTAATCAAATAGGTCGGTTTTGATCTTGCCCTTTGCCATTGCTTGAACAGTTGTTTTGAAGGTCTTTATAGTTGTAAGCATAGATGTTATTTAGGTGTTCCCTCTTCTATGAATGAAATTATCAGTGAATCTTTTATGTTTTCTAAGTCCTTTAAAATAAAATCTTTGAGGAAATAGGGTGTTCCCCGAATCTTAGATTTCATTTTAAAAGTTGTCTTGAAGTCATTATTTGCTTAAAGAATGTTTGTAGAATTTATGGTTAGCCCTGTCCATCAAATATCTCTTTATTGCTAAGTTATGTTTTCAAGTTCCCTTTGTTGAGAATTAATCTTCTCTTTCCAAATCATTAATGTCCATCTCATTCCAAAAACAAAAGGATCCTGTGGCCAAGTTAGATTTTCCCTTTGATATCCCATATCCCTTGAAAATTTTGTCATGACCTTATTTTGACTCCATTTCCAAATGAACCAGATATTTCCTCTTTCTGTCTATCTTTCCTAGACCTTTCATGTTCTGCTATATCAACTCAATCCAACCAAACAAACATCTGCACCTAATAACTAGTCTAAAATCCATAATCAAAGAACACAAGATAAGCCTTTGCAAAAAAATACTTGAGAGATCCCTCTATGAGAACAGGAGGACTAGATCCTGGAACTCTAAAGATTGGTTCTGATGTTGCCTTGTCTTTTGATTTTCCAAACTGTCAAAACACGGGACACCAACAGAATGATAACAAAATGTATGGTCAAAATGGTACATTATGAGGTCCTAACATTCTCCATACCTCCTCAAGCCCTTAAACAGTTAAGTACACTGATAGAAGCTTATTAAATACTGTCAGGACCATAGTAATGGAAGCATGGAAGACCTGCATAACTTCTGTCCATGTCACTTATTTCAAAAGGCTACCACAGAGTACCAAACAGCCAGAAGGACTTCAAGAACACATCCGAGGTCAAATATCGACCTGACAAAGACTCCCAGACCATACTACAGAGTACATACATCGATGCAGAGCCATTAAGCATAATGGGCTCAACCTTCTGTCTCCACTCTGTCTTAATGAGTCAAATTATTTCACATCTACTCCTGTTATTTCATTCTCCTATAAGAACTCCCGAAGAACATATTGTAAATGTTGTTGTTGTTGTAGTTAGAGGGATTCATTTTGACTGTTAGAATAGTTTTGGAGGAAAGTAGCTGAGTAGTTTGTAATTTAGTACGCTGGGAGGAGAAGTTTGGATTGTAATCAACCATTGAGATCAGTGTATGTGACTGGTTTTTCACATCAATTAATCAAGAAAATTTCATAGGATCCTGGTCTATATTATGGGTGATGTTTTCTTACTACAAATTGTTTTATTACATTATTCATGCTGCCCATTTTTTCTCTGATAAGAATCAGTAAATATAGCTTAGGATATACCCTTGCATGGTACCCTAATGCCCACTGCTCTTCTTATCTTTGATGTTTTCTGGTGATAGTGAATCTAAGAGAAAGTTCATGTAATTTAACCAATTAAAGATGTTGGTCTAGCCCATGCTTACTGATGTGTGAATTCGAGGTTTGTTGCTTAGATGTTCTAGTTGGGTTTAAGCTGGAAGAATTGGGATACCAGGGATTTGGTGTAAGCCCTGTCCACTGGGGTCCTTTTCCAACAGATTGGCCTTTCTAAGATCCCTTGAGCTGGTGTCAAAAGCATTGAAGGTTAAAAGCCCTTCTCTGATCTTAGGCCCAGTTCTGTGTTAAATATTATCTATGTTTTTCTCTTGGAATATGCTGAAGCAGGCCTGGAGTTAAATGACCTCTGACTTGATCTTAAGCTGCCCTTTGTATCTTCATTGAGAGTTGCCTTTGAGTATGTCAAAGCAGGTCTGGATTTAAATGATATCTGACCTGATCTCCAGACTGAAATTGGGTTTCTTTCCTTCTTTCACCTTCACTCCTTATTGTTCTGTTTCACCATCTATCTAAAAGATCCTTTAGTATAGATGACTTGCCCTTTGGAAAGCCTTGGCTAGTTGTTTTTCAAGTAATCCCCTTTCATGAATCCATAGCCCAATGGATGACACTTTCTTGACTTATCCTCTTTTGCCGAAACATCCTGCTGCTTTGTTCCTTTCATTCCATAACCTTCTCAGTTAATAATCTCTAACCAACCCAACAACCAAACCAATTTAAAACCCCCCTTGTGCTTCATACATAGCCTAATACCTCATTTTGAACTTCAAAGATATATCATTCTTTGTATTTATGGAGAGATCCCTCTTCGGATCCAAGAGAGCTAGATCCTAGGATCCCAAAGTGGTTTGATGTTGTCTTATCTTTTGGTATTTCCAAATCTACCAGAACATAGGAACCCCAACAGGCAAGCTGATCAAGTTAGCGGTATTATCTTGGGTGAAAGTGGTACCCTATTCATTTTTCATCACATTGCTGAACACATCTGATGTAGCTGGGTACTCTAGACAATGCAGTTTCAAGGTTAGTAGGGCTAAAAGGATTATACTCCTGCCTTTCCTTAGAGGATTTTTGCCACAATATAGTTTTTGCTCTTAGAGCAGCAGTTTCTTTGGCCCTGATGAATTGGTGAAAATCATGGAGTACTGAAGCCTGTAATTGCTGTATGTGTTCAATCATCCCTGGCTTCTGCAAAAGCCGATGATATTCTGCCAAAAAAATGGCAGGGTTCTGAGGTTCTAGCCTTATCCAGAGAAGGCAGTTGTCTTCATTGTGCCTAGTTGCAAGAAAAGCGGTCTTCCATGTAATTTGATTAGCAAGAAAGGAGGCAAATGCCCTGATATGAATATCACCAACAAGAGGGTTGAGATTGATCTGTCTATTTTTAGTCATAGCTTCATTGTGAAGGTACAACTCACATAGTAGGTGCTGATCACTGGTGGAAGCTTCTACAAATGTTTTCATGAACTGTTCCGCTATAAGCACCTCATGCGGTATTCCATCTTTGATTGCTTTCAACTGAAAATAAACAAGACGTTCTGAAAGAAATAAAGAATAGTTCAAAGATGGTTTCCTAGTGGCCAATAATTTTTGTACCAGTTGAAACATTAGGAGCAGTTTTCCTTTTAGTTCTTTATTCTCTTTCTTGTAAACTCTAAATTGCTGGAGTGTCTGCTCCCAAGTCTCCCAATTAGAATATATATGATTCTGCCAAACCAATTTTTTCTGTTGTAAAGTTTTATCTTGGGAAATAGCATACTGTTCCTCTACTTGTTCATTATTTCCATCTCTTTCCATGGTTCAGTTTGTGTTCCGGCATTGTAAGTGGTGGGCTGAGATATAGTCTGAGTAGCAGAATCAATTACAGTAGGGTAGGATACTTCTACCTTGATTTCTTTTTCTGAAATTTTTGGAGGCCCTACTGTTCTTATGTAATAGTAGAGCATTCTTCTTTGATTGTAGACGATGTAGATTCTCAAGGCATTGGAACTTGAACTATCTTATATCCTGCTTGCTGATAGATGTTTCCACATTGATGGCACATATATTCTTTATATGGATCTTTCTATGTATGTTTATCTGCCATGGATGCTGTATGGGCTAGGGTATAAAAATTTAGCTCCTTGTCAAAGGCTTCCCTTGCCATTACCAATTATCTCTTGTAAGCTTCTAATTCTGACTTTAAAAACTCATTTTCCTGTAAAAGGGAGGCCACGGTGACTGGACCTTGTGTATCAGTTGCTTTCTCTGAAGTTGATTGTTGTTTTTCAGCTGTAGCTGGTTCTTGTGTGACAGCTAGATCTGATTCCTTTGTGGCAGCTACTGGATAAGTAGCATCTTGGATGTCTAGTTCTTGCACATCATTAGCTAGTTCTTGTGTTTCGATTTTGTTGGTGAATGTTTGGTTCTTGTGCGATGACTACGGATTCTGTATGTAGAAAATGATGTCATATTACCCTAGGCATCTGGTTCTTGTGTTTCAGTGCCACAAGATGAGACAGGTAATAATTCTGGGGTTTGGAAAGGTGGTGATGAATGGAGTTTTAACAAAATGGCTGTGGGATCAAGGGTAATAGGAAAGGTTTCTGATCCAATAGACATCTTCATTCGTCTCTTAGGTAGGAAAGCAGAAAAAGTAGCAGTTTGATTTTTCTTTTTATGAAAGGATTTTTCCCTAGGAGAAGGGCTATCAAAGGAGGTGGCTGCTTTAGTTACATCCCTTGTTTGTCTTTTTGATACAGAGGTATTTGTAATTCGCCTTTTTCTTTTGCGAATGGGGCAAGATGGTGGTGTTTCGGCCTGAGAGTCATCACTGGGAATGTGGATGGTAGGGTCATATGACTCTGCTAAGTGAGATGGAATTGAGGACATGTTAACTAGATTAGCTGGTTTTGTGGATGGAATCGATGGAGGGTCAGGGATATTCTCCGATTACTTCTTGTAGGAACTTTTAGGAATTTCTTGGGGGTTTTCTGCAGCTTCTTGAGGAATTTCGGCAGCTTGCTCAGGAGGTAAAGGTAAATTGTTTAGAGGAAGGTTTTGTTGAGAAAAACCCCTCTTAATCAGTAGCTGAAAAAGGCGGTGATGGGCGAGGGAAAGGAGTGGAAATTTTACCCGTCTAAAATAATATAACATATTTCTAATACATCCATGCAAATATTAAGGAATATTTACTAGTCTACCATGTCATAAGTGACTCATTAAGACAAATTCGTGCTGATAGAATACCTCATAGTGACCTTCACAAGTTAGATAATGTTTGATGAATTCAGCCACCTTCGACCAAGGAGGAGGCAATGAGTGAAGTCCCACACTGCGGCCTTTAATCTCGACATGTTCCCCTGGGAGAAGAAAGTCCTGTTGTGCATTTAGAATGATGTGCTTCTGACTAAACCACCAAGCACCAGTGACCGGAAAACCTGAAACTTGTGCTATATTGCCCTCTGAAACCGGAATTCGGACTCCCTGGACAGTAGAATGGTCCTCTTGAAGATTTTGTGCAAATTCCAGGACCTGTTGTGGGTCGAACTCTTGAAGTCTCTCAAAATATCCCACCCAACCTGCCTGTTGGAAAATCTGATACGCGTCTGGAAACAATTCAAGAAGACCTATTGAGCTGGGCTCATGTCTGATGGCCAGTCCTCCCATAGTTACTAGCTTAGGTAAAATGCAGAGGCAAAGAGCAGAGTTACTAGACTTCGAACAGAGTAAACTTTGTGAATGAGAACATGGAGTATCGGTGAAGGGGCGAAGTAATGGGTATGAAGAATGACGGTAATTGGCATGCTGTGAAATGATGGCATATAATTTTGAAATCCCCCCAACTATGGTGAAATGATGTTTTTGAGTGTGCAGAGATTGTAGTCATGATGAACAAAATATTCTCTTTAAACTATCGTTTAATTGTATTACATAAAATTCACATACCTTATATTTACCTTTGCTTTGTAATTCGAAAAATATAGTGCTTGTTTATAATATCTCAATAATCATGGAAGAACTTTAGAACTCTTTGAAACATAAGGGAGATCATATTAGAGTCTGCTTGATCATAAGAAAGAGGCAATGAATGGACAGTATTCACACAAGGAGTAAGAGAAGTGAAAATGAAGGACTAAAAGAGTTGCATAGTCATGTTTTTGGAGAAAGAAATGGTGTTTCAGCAACGAAAAAATGAATGACATACTGCTGAAAGTGGTGTTTCAGCAATGGAAAAATAGGGAGAATTTTGCTAATAAATGATGTTTTAGCAGTGGGAAAATGGGGGAAATATTTGCTGAGAAATGGTATTTCAGTAGTGAAAAATAGGGAAAATATTTTCTAGATAATGGTGTTTCAGCAATGGGTAAAATGGGAAAAATAAGAAAAATGATATGAAAAGGAAAAAGGAATGAAGGGAATGAATGATGAAATGTTACTGGGAGATGGGGAAATGAATTTAAATGAGGGAAGAAAAGCTTCTCGAAATGAAGCTTGGATCTTCTTGTGGTGAAATTTTCCTTCCTTGGTAAGTCCTTCCTTAATCAAGAATCTGCAAAATAATCAATTGTAACATGCCAACCCTTGACAGGGATTATTAGTTTTAAGAAATCTAATCTAATACTAAAAATACAGTGCAAAAAATATTTAAATATAATGAGGAGCAGAAGACTCCCCTAGAAAAATATAATGTGCATCTTCCATGCAAGTGGCCTTAAAATCCTCTTTAGAAATGGGGCGCTGGTACAAACGAAGCCGATGACCATTTACTAGTAGTGGTGTTTTAGAGTCATCAATTGCTAAAAGCCTTACTATTCCATTGGGAAAAATAGCATCTACTTCATAGGGTCCCAACCATCTTGTACGTAGCTTCCCTTGAAAGTTTTCAAACCAAGAATCATACAATAAAGCCCAATTACCTTTTTGGAACTACTTGTGCTTGATGATTTTATCATGCGACTTTGTTCTTTGTTTTTGGATCATAGTTGTCTGATGAATTGCATCCAATATTTTTTCATCCAGTTCAAGAAGCTGCTGCAACCTAGCTGTCTACACATCAGTCAAATCAAGGTTAACAACTAAAGTAGTCCTTAAATTTTTAATTTCAAATTCCACAAGAAAAAAAACACTTTTACGATAGACCAATTCATAGGGAGAAAATCTTGTAGTATTTCTCCAGGTAGTTCTATAAGCCCATAGTGCTTCAGGGAGCTTTTGAGACCAATCCTTCTAGTTATCCTTCACTGTTTTGGTTAGAATGGCTTCTATTACTTTATTTGTACTTTCCACCTGCCCATTGGCTTGGGCGTGATATGGTGTAGTCATTCTATGATGAATATGATATTCCTGAAGGGTGGCTTTGAAAACATGAGAATTGAAAGGAGGTCCTCCATCTGTAACTAGCTCTCTAGGGATTCCAAATCTAACAAAGATTTCTTCAAATAGGAAATCTATGACAGCTTCTTCATTAGCTCTAAGAAGTGCTTTGGCCTCCACCCATTTAGTCATATAATCTGTGCAGACTAATATATAAACTCTTTGGTTGGATGGAGGATTAATGGGTCCTATAAAATCTAATGCCCATATTTCAAATGGTTCAAGTATTACCTAGGGGTTCAATGGAATTTCATCTCTATGATTAGGTTGACCCATTCTCTGACAGCTATCACAAGCCCGAACATATTTCTTTGCATCCTTAAATAGTGAGGGCCAATAATAACCCACCCTAAGAATCTTATGTGTCGTTCTTTTATCAGCAAAAATGCCCTCTACAAGGGCCATCATGACAAGTTTTTAGTATATCATACACCTCATCCTCTCTAATGCATCTCCGGATTTCATGATCAAGTCCTGTGTAGAAAAGACACCCGCTTATCCAGCTATACCGAGCACTTTGTTGAATGATTTTTCTTTTCTATCGATGTGACAAGTGTGATGGTAACTTTCCTGCAACCAAATAATTGGCAATGTCTGCATACCATGGTGAGTGAGCAGATACTGCAAATAAATACTCATCAGGAAAGGAATCATCTACTGAAATTTTATTATCAGTTTTTAACCATGAAAGGAAATCAGCAACAACATTTTCTTTACCTGGTCGATCTACAATTGTAATGTCAAACTATTGTAGTAACAATAACCATCTGGTAACTCGAGCATTTGTGACAGACTTGTTCATTAAATACTTAATAGCTGAGTGATCGGTATGGAAAAAAGTAGAGTAACCAGTAATATAATGTCGAAATTTATTAATGGCATAAATTACTGCTAAAAATTCCTTTTCAGTAACTGTATAATTAAGCTCAGCAGAGGTCATATTCTTACTGATAAAGGTGATAGCATAAGGAAGATGGTTTTCCTCTTGTCCCAAGACAGCTCCAATTGCAGTATCTGAAGCATCAGAAGATATATGAAAGGGAAGTTCCCAATCAGGTCCTCTCAAAATAGGAGCTATAGATAACTGATGCTTGAGTTCTGCAAAGGCCTCCTGGAAAAGATTAGTCCACTTAAATTCAGCAGTTTTCATAAGTAACACAAATAAAGGAGAAGCTATTTTGGAAATTTTTTTAATAAATCTCCTGTAATATCCAGCATGTCCTAGAAAACTTCTCATATCAATTTGTGTTTTAGGAACAGGAAGATTCTGAATGACTTGTATTTTGGATGGATCTACCTGAATTCCTTGAGATGAGATAAAATGTCCAAGCACTACTCCTTCACTCATCATCATATGACATTTTTCAGTGCTTAAGTAGAGGTGAGCTTGTATACAACGTTTGAGTACCTTCTCAAGATTCTATAATGCATCTTTGAAAGACGCACCATAAGGGGTAAAGTCATCTATAAATATTTCCATGGAGTCATTCAACATATCAGAAAATATTCCTATAACTTCCCTTTGAAAATTTGCTGGTGCATTACGTAGTCCAAATGGAAGAACTCTATAAGAAAAAGTTCCCCAAGGGCTAGTAAAAGTGGTCTTATCTTGGTCTTGGGGTGAAATTCTGATTTGATTATACCCACTAAATCCATCTAAAAAGGAAAATAATTTCTTCCCTGGAAAACTATCCAACACCTGATCAATGAATGGTAAAGGAAATTGATCCTTTTGAGTGGCTTTATTTAAGGCTCTATAATCTACACACACTCTCCATTTCCCGTTTTTCTTAGGAACTATTACCAACGGGGAAACCCATTCACTGTCAGATATAGGGTATATAAATCCTGCGTTAAGCAATTTCTGAAGTTCCTCTTTAACAATTTCTCTTAAATTAGGGTTCATTCGTCTTTGGGGTTGATAGACTGGTCAACAACCTTCCTTAATATAAATCCGGTGAGTACATAATTCAGGAGAGATTCCCTTCATATCCATGTAGTACCATGTGAATGCTTCCTTATTTTCAAGCAGTAACTTCATTAACTGTTGTGTTTCAGCAACTGTCAGATCAGGATTTATGTTCAGTGTTTTTCCAGGTTTGATTTCTACTGTTACGCTTTTAGAAGAGATGGTGGTTGATGTTTGAGGTAGATCTTCAAATTTAAGCTTTTCCGGGTATCTGTTTCCAAAAGTGCAGCCAGTTGATTATGTGTTTCAGAAGTCACAGAGGAGGGTTCACAAATGAAATTATTAATTACTTCGTCCTTAGTGGTATCTTTAAGATTTAAATCTTGTCTAATAGTCAAAAAGGGTTGAATAGCATTATCATCACAGACCATCCATACAGAATTCTCATTATTAATCATGGGTATAGCATGAGGGTAGAGAGTAAGCTGTTTAGTTTTATATCCATTGGAAATTGTCATTGACCCAGATCTACAGCTGATAAAGGCATCGACTGTGGCTAACCAAGACCTTCCCAGTATTAGAGGATGTCCCCCCAACTTTGTTTTAGTCTGTAACACCACAAAGTCAGCTGGGTAATTCCAGGACTCAACGGAGATGACTAAGTCTTCAACAACTCCTTCTAGTTTGATTGTAGAACGGTCAGCTAACTCTAGAATGGTTGGTGTATCTCTGATTGTGTTATTTAGCTGTAACAATTGTGAAGTTTCAAGAGTCATAATGTTTATAGCAGCACCTAAATCTACCAGAACTTGAGGGATTATTGTTTTACCAATTTTGACTATCACGACAAGATGGTCGGGATCACCATATTTAACTGGAAGAGTTTTACCAGACATTAATGAAAATAGATCACCCATAACATGAACTGTAAGGGGGTCTTTAGCTTTCCTACCAGGTTTCTTAACACAAATATCTCTCATGGTTCTAGCATAAATTGGTACATCTCTTAGTGCCTGTAAAAGTGGAATTTTAACATACATATTTCACAATTCCCCTAGAAGATTAAAAGCAGGTGGCTCAGGCGTTCTAGTTAAAACTAAATGCTTAGGGAATGGTGGTTCTGCTATTTTAGCACCCTTATTAGAGGGTGGTTGTACCTCTTTATGTGAGTCATGTTTCTCAGCTTCTTCCTTATCAGAATCGGAAGAAGTAACATCATCAATAATAAGTTCAACTATTTTCCCAAATCATAAATGAATGTCATTACATTGTGCATGGAAAACAGGAAATGTAGGCTGGTTCTGAATATCAATAACTTGCATAGCTTTATTATTGGGGTTAGGATTTGGTTGTACAGGTAGCTGGGGTCTCATTTTATTATTTGGTGGAGCACCTGATGTTAGAGGAAGTGGTTGTTGAAATTGAGGAAATTGATTTGGAAATGGGAGTTTTTGACCCCTCCAATTTTAATTCCATTGATTAAAATAAGATGGTTGTTGTGGAGGCCAAGGAGTCCACATTGCAGGATCTACAAAGGGAGGGTTTGTTTGTTGCAAGTGTGGGTAATTCATTTGATTGAAGGGTGGGTATTGCATTTGGTTGAAGGGAGGGTAATTTGTTTGACTAAAAGAAGGATAATTGTTCCAACGATTAGAAGATGTAAATGGCATATTAGAGTTCATACCTTGTCCTCGTGGTTTCCATTGTCTTCTCTGTGTCAGCAGATAGACTACTTCAGCTTCTTCTTCGGTTGGTTGCAATGCTGCCTTTATTCCTAGTAAAGAAGGGCATTGTTGTGTTTCACGATATTTCTCACAAAGGGTGAAAATTGGTATCTTGTCCAATGGGCATTCCCTTAGTGGGTGTTTATCTCTTCATTTGGGGCAAAAGACAGCCAAAGCTACTTCTGCTTCGGCTTGCTTATTTTTAACCTGCAAGGTGTCAATATGTGAAGCAAAAGAACTTAACATTTCAGTTTTAAATTCTTCAAGTAAATTACCTATTTGGCTCTTGTTGCTCCTCCACTGGCTGATTTCTAAACTCTTGAATATGTGGCATCTCTGCTATTTGACCTGTTCCTTGCAGCTCCTCTTGAACATATTTTACAGAGGTCAACAATTTCATAATATGATTCTTTAGATATATCCCCTTTACCAAGCATATTTAGCATGTCTAAACAATCATCCCTCACCCCTTTCAGTAATATTGTTTTAAGAATATCCTTACTTACATCGAGATGACTGGATCTCTGTAGATTGTACTATAGTCTTTCCACAAATTCCTCCAAATTCTCGTCCTCCTTTTGTACCATCTTAAATAGTTCCTCCCTCTTTTCTCTTGTCCGACTGTAATCTTGATATTTAAGCAGAAATTTATATTCCATCTATTCCCATGTTGTGATTACATGGCCTCCAACACTCATGAACCGCCTTAGTGCATTTCCTTTTATTGTTGCTGGAAACAGCTTCAACTTCTAAGCATTAGTAACATAATCATAACTTCTGCATAATATATCAAATTCAAAATGAAATTCGTCAAGATCTTCAGAAGATAAACCATGGAAGTTGGGTAAGGTTGAAAGTGGGATATTCTTCATGGGATTTTCTCCTCTAGGGAGATCACTAATAGGAAATACCAAGGTAGAGAGAGAATTCTCATCTTTTCCCTCTCCTTTAGGATCTACTTGTCCTCCACCAAAGAATCCTTCATTGTTTCCTTCCATTGTTTGATCTCCTACTGCACTTGCTCGATCCTCAAAGTTTTCTAATGGCTCTTCAATGTTTTCTGCTGGTTTTTCAATGTTTCGTGCTGATTCCTCAACGTTCTCTTCTGGTTCTTTAGTGCGTTCTATTGGTTCTTCAATATTGTCTACTGGTTCTTCAACACTTGCTGCTAGTTCCTCAACATTTTCAGGGCTCACAACTTCTTCTGTTTCATAATTCGATTGAGGGGAGCATTGAGGCTTTGGCCTTCTAGAGCTTAATCTCTAAGAAGATTCAACTTTTGATACAATCTTGTTAATAAAAGTCTTTCTTCCTCCCCTTCCTTTGCCCTTGCCACCTATAGGTTTAGTCTTCTTATGGGTTCTGCGTCCTCTCATACAATCTGCACATCTGGAAGAAAAAAATCAATGCTTTTGAAATCTATAATTGCCTTCCCCGGCAACGGCGCCAAAATGTTGGTCACTTTAATTTTTTATTAATTTAAACAATTCAAGTGCTACATAAATTGTCAACCCAGGAAATTCTGTTTATTTCAAAGGCAATCACACACTGTATATGCTCAATCTCAAAAGCAAAGAAATGTTGTAGTAAGAATCACACTAATCACACCTTGCTTTAACAAAACTGAAGTCTACTTGAGTTACAACAAATACAATCCTTCTATTGCAGACTTTCATTAAAATAATCCTGGATTACATTAAAAAGACAATGATCTAGGAAAGGAAATCAATCTGCAGAAAGGAAGATCAATTATACTATAACAGAGAACAGGACCCTATTCCCCAAGTAGGAATCTTCAGCACCTGTTTTTTGATTACCAATCTTTCACACACTCATTCCATAAACAATATTTCTAATTAAAATAACTCACAACTTCTTAAGAATGAATTGTATGAAATCAATGCAACAAGTAATGAAAACAGAGCTTTAGCAATAAACAACAGAATTCCAATACTGCATAAATAACTTCAGTAAACAGGGTTTAATCAAGGCATGAATGAAATGAACATTTAACGAACTACGGGAGAAAATGGGTGAATCTTGTGAAGAAGGCGGGCCCTTTCCTTCTCACAAGATTCCCAAAAAGAAGGAATTAAAATGAAGTGCTCAGAACAAAATTTTATTCATTTGTCGAAAGCAACATATTACAAAAGAGTCACATTCGTTCTCTGTTCAGAATGAACATCCCATAGTTTCTAACTAACCTCTAATGGTGATGTCTCCTCTTTTTAAAGAGGAGACATCTATTACAATCAATTACATTGTAGAAATCCTATTTTTAACCCAATCTGATCTTTTGTTCTAAAATAGGGTATTTATGTTCTTCCATAGCAAAATGTTGTTACAATGGTTACGATGGTACTGGCTTCAGAATGGCCCATGTAATAGCTTCCTTTAATTGTCCTTTCTTGTTTCCGTCATACATAAAATGCTGCTTCAATATCGCAAATCACGGGCTATTTCAGCAACGGGATTTGCGTATCATGTTGACTGTTTCAGCAACGCGGTCTTCAAACAGCCATAATAGATTATTTGCGGTCTTCAAACTATATTAGCAACTATATATCTTTGATTAATGATTAAATATAAAAGTAATGTAAAATTATATGCAAAACAAGTTACACATATAGTAAAGAGAAGAATATTATATACCTTTGGAAAAACGGATGAAAGTGATAGTGTAAGCTTTTAAGTATGGACTGAAAAAGAGTGGAATGATAACAAAATGTCTAGTCAAAATGGTACATTATGAGGTCCTAACATTCTCCATGCCTCCTCGAGCCCTTAAATAGTTAAGTACACTGACAGAAGCTTCTTAAAGACTGTCAGGACACAGTAATGGAAGCATGGAAGACCTGCAGACCTTCTGTCCATGTCACTTATTTCAGAAGGCTACCACAGAGTACCAAACAGCCAAAAGGACTTCAAGAACACATCCAAGGTCAAATATCGACCTAAAAAAGACTCCCAGACCATACTACAGAGTACATACATCGATGCAGAGCCATTAAGCAGAATGGGCTCAACCTTCTATCTCCACTTTGTCTTAATGAGTCAAATTAATTCACATCTACTCCTACTATTTCATTCTCCTATAAGAACTCCCGCAGAACACATTATAAAGGTTGTTGTTGTTGTAGTTAGAGGAATTCATTTTGACTGTTAGAATAGTTTTGGAGGAAAGTAGCTAAGTAGTTTATAATTTAGTAGGCTGGGAGGACAAGTTTGGACTATAATCAGCCATTGAGCTCAGTGTATGTGACTGGTTTTGCACATCAATTAATCAAGCAAATTTCACAGGATCCTAGTCTATATTACGGGTGATGTTTTCTTACTGAAAATTGTTTTATTACATTATTCATGCTATCCATTTTTTCTCTGATAAGAATCAGTAGATCCGGCTTAGGATATACCCCTGCATGGTACCCTAATGCCCACTACTCTTCTTATCTTTGATGTTTTCTGCTGATAGTGAATCTAAGAGCAAGTTCATTTAATTTAACCAGTTAAAGATGTTGGTTTAGCCCATGCTTACTGATGTGTGAATTCAGGGTTTGTTGCTTAGACGTTCTGGTTGGGCTTAAGCTGGAAGAATTGGGATACCGGGGATTTAGTGTAAGCCCTGTCCACTGGGGTCCTTTTCCAACAGATTGGCCTTTCTAAGATCCCTTGATCTGGTGTCAAAAGCATTGAAGGTTAAAAGCCCTTCTCTAATCCTAGGCCCAGTTCTGTGTTAAATCTTATCTTTGTTTTTCTCTTGGAATATGTTGAAGTAGGCCTGGAGTTAAATGACCTTTGACCTGATCTTAAGCTACCCTTTGTGTCTTCACTGTGATTTTCCTCTAATTATGTCAAAGAAGGTCTGGATTTAAATGATATCTGACCTGATCTCCAGACAAAAATTGGTTTCTTTCCTTCTTTCACCTTCACTCCTTATTGTTCCATTCCACCATCTATCTAAAAGATCCTTTAGTATAGATGACTTGCCCTTGGAAAGCCTTGGCTAGTTGTTTTGCAAGTAATCCCCTTTCATGACTCCATAGCCCAATGGATTGATACTTTCTTGGCCTATCCTCTTTTACCGAAACATCCTGCTACTTTTTTCCTTTCCATCCCATTTAACCTTCTCAATCAATGATCTCCAACCCAACAACCAAATCATTTAAAAACCCATGTGCTTCATACCTAGCCTAATACCTCATTTTGAGCTTCAAAGATATATCATTCTTTGTATTTATGGATAAATCCCTCTCCGGATCCACGAGGGCTAGATCCTACGATCCAAAAGTGGTTTGATGTTGTCTTATCTTTTGGTATTGCCAAATCTGCCAAAACATAGGAACCCCAACAGGCAGGCTGATCAAGTTAGCGGTATTATCTTGGGTGAACTGGAAACCTACTTTAAGTATCATGCAAAAGCAATCAAACAGCAAAAATCATTATATTTGCAGCCTCCCTGCCATGACTAGTAAACCTCCCCCATCGGATAGCAGCCACCCAAAGCTTGGATTCATTTTTTGTGCAAGGACGCCAACCACTGCCCCTACCGAACGCTCCATCCCAACTGAGCCTGAAGTTGAATAATTTCTGGAAGATGAGCCGGAGCAGGAGGAATTCCCTCCTCCTCGAAGCATGCGGAAGGGCAAGGAGAAAGCTCAAAGCTCGAGGGCTCTTCCTCAGGCAGCAAAGAAACCCCAAAGTTCCCCACGACATCACAAGTCTCCGCCCTTAGCACAAGATGAGAAAGAGGGGGCTCTGTTGGCTAACCCGATCAATTGGTTACCCCCCTATGTTCAACTGCGAAGACCATCTACGCAGATACCAAAAAAATTGGATGGTCTGATCACCTACCTGCAGACTCCGCTGACCCCAGGTGAGGTCCCCGTCTTCGGCAATCCCTGTGGATGCCTCCATGAGGTCAAATTCGATGATCATAATCTAGTGGACCAGGACGCTTTTTCAGAATTGACCTCTCCATTATAATTTGACACAATATATGAGGAAATTGGAATCATGGTAATACCTCAACGATGGGTATGTGGCTTGGCAGGATCTAGACTCTTGAATTTTCTCCGCATGCCCTATTTCGGCCGCTATAATATCACTGATCGATTGGCACGCCAGTTACTTGCCCTCATTCACAATGGTTGTTTATGGATTCATGATAGAGTCCCTATTTATGCTGAGTTGATCCACAAGATCACAGGCCTCCCGATGCAGGGGCCGCACCCGCTTGAAAAAGTTGGCAAGAAATATGAAGTCGCTACTACTCTGTATGTCCAGAACACCTATGCAGTCCAGCGGAATCAGCGAGGGTTTGTGATCCAAACCATCAACAACCCTGCTACAAAAATGGGCACTCGATTGTTAGCCTGCAAACTCATGCGGAAGTGCTAGGTTGCGATTGTCCCTGCCTATGTCATCCAGCTAGCTGGGCAGTGCGCGAAAGGTGTGTCTTTTAATTGGACTCAATACTTTTGCGAAGAATTTCTTGCTAATGTCTATGAGTCTCAAGAGTATGGGACACCTTTCTTCTACTCATGGCTATTATTCCTCATAGCCCTAGTCGCCTGGGACAAACCAGAAGAATCGGTTGCTCCCGAGCTCCGTGAGTGGATGTGCGAAGGCGCTCCGTATGCTCACTTATGGGACTCCAAGGATAAGCAGCATATTGAGGATAACAAGGTCTTTTGGGTCCTCTTCCAGAGCAGTATTGCCACTGCCATCAACTCCTGCCCCTGACTCTCCCCCACCATCTATGACAAATACAAGCATATTGCTGCATTTCAGATCACTATGCACCAGGTCCAAATTCATAGTCTGGCCATCCCGATGTGGGTAGAACTCCCTTATATGGTACTAGATGAAGAAATTGATCTACTAATCGAACTATGGCCCCCCGCTTGGAAAAAGGGCCTCCCTAGCACACCAACATCAGTTACAGCTAAGCCCAAAGATAACCCACTATAGACGTAGCTAGATACAACTCTGAACCCAGTTGCTACCACCACCACCCTCCTCCCAGCACTAAGAGGATGGGGCCATCGGCATCCAGACCAAGGAAGAAACAGCAAGCCCATCGCGAGCACCATGACACGACAGTCACATTAACAGGCGGAGATCTGGAGTAGGTCACGGATGCAGTCACCCTGGATACAGAGGATAAGTGCGCACTTATCATGGCTCAGTGGCAGGTCGGGGTTGCCTCTATTCAGGAAGACCTCCTTGCTCTCCAGATCCAATAGCCTCCACCTCCATCCCGTGAAAGCCAGGCATCACTTCCGTCCGTCGATAGCAGCAGGGCACCAGTCGGGGAGGTCGATCAACTTTGGAGTATCCCTTCCGGTACCTTAGTCGAAACGCAGCCCCTGGAAGGCACAGGAATCCATCTGGACATCGCTCAGTTACCCTACGCAGCCTTAGACAGCCTTCTCCATGCTTTCTCCTAGGATATTAGTGACCGCACCCAATCCACCACCCACCAACTGGCGGCTACCCAGCACACCATTGCGTAGAAAACGACTGAAGTGGTCCAGGCTAACTCACAACAAACAGAACTTAAGACTGTGATCCACCAGCTCTGCACGGAAGTGACAAAGGACATCATGCTTGAGGATACATCTAAAAGGACATCATGCTTGAGGATACATCTAAAAGAAAAGTGGAGAAACTAGTTGCTACTTTCAAAGCCTCCTGCCTGGAGATTGCGGAATTACAGTCCAAGTTGCAGACCGACACGCCTCCAATAGGGCATGCCCAATGGACCACCCTTATCACAGAAGCAGCAGAAGCCATCACCACGTAAATTTCTCAAGGCACCACTCTGATGGACTCGGCTATCCAGCTTTGGACTTGAGTCTAGCACAATCCAGTCCTCCAACAAATTACTCAAGACTTATGACAGCGCAAAAAGGTAGTTGATGAAATTAATGCTACACTGTCTAACTTGGAGCTTTCCCAACGCCTGGCATGACTGAAAACCAGAAATGACCTCCAGGACGAGATTACGAAACTCCGACAGAAATAGCACGCCATATCAGAATATATGAAGCCCTAGAGTACTTCGGCCCTCCAGTTAACACGTGACATTGAAGGCGCAACTAAGCGCCTTAATGAGTTTCTGGAAAGTATTACCACGGCTACAAACAACCCACCTTCCCAGAAGATGGTCACTCTTGCACAGGATGCTACGTCCCAGAGTCAAGCGGTACTCCCTCCGCTTGTCTGCACTCTGGATACCTTGCATGTGCAAATCGATGATGCACCGGTACAGTGACTTGGGACGAGTCACAAGATTGTGTTGGGGGAATTTTGGAATAGGGTCTCCTAACAAGCTGCGAAACTGATCCTTTTTGGTTAATTTTGATTATATTTAATATAGCACAGGGGTTTTGGGGTGGGTCAAAGCCCCGAACACATTGTAATGGGTCAGAGAGGTAAAATAGGGGTCTGAAAACCATGGGTTATGGACCATAAGAAAGTTGGAGATAGATTGTTATAAATAGAGATGTATTTTATATTGAAAAGGATAGGAATTGATGAGATATTGATGTGATCTATTGCTTAAGTGGTCTGTTTGGGTTTTGGGGAACGGACTCCTGCTGGCTATGTGCGCGGAGATCCTAGTCCAGCTGTGTGCGTACCCTGCTACTATGTGCGTAGGTTGAGAATGTAATTGTAAGGAAAGTTTGATGAATGAATGAATGTGAAGAACTGTTAGAGATCTGAATCTGTGAGTTCTGTTATGTGAATTGTTGATAAATGTTGTGTTATGTATTTTCTGTCTTTAAGCTGCGAAAGATCTGTGTACAGTGCTCTTGGATCTAGATTTGTTATGCTCTGTTTGTGTACTGCTGTGTTGATGATATAATAACCCTATAACTGTATATGTAGTGCACGTGGATGTGAATAGGAACATATTTAACCCTGCGCAGAACAAGGTAATTGGGAATTACAAAAACAGGACGCAGCCTTGCTTGCCTTACCCATCCTTTCTTAAGGTGCGGAAACCTGGTTCCAGCACCCACCCATACTATTTCAGCCAATACTGGGCCAGTAGTATAGGGGTTTTTTGGCAAACCTTGCACACTGAACTTGGGTCAGGGCCCCTCAAGCCAACACCATCATATCTTCGGCGGCCAATAACCAAATCGTTTGTTATCACCATAAAAAAATATTTCTAAACTTTGCAAAGTTTTCCTTATCTCTAGACATGGTCTTAAATAGGTTGTAGGTCATTTCATGCTTAAAGGGTTAAGTGATAGGGTTAGAGTCTCATTTTCATTGTCAAATAAATTTTAACAACCTTATTTCATGCCTTGAGTATCTCATATCCTATTTAGAAAGTCCTATTTTAAACCTTTTTGAATTATTTTTTGAATTCGCCACAAAACCACGTTTTCGTAGCGCAGACAGTGTAAAAAACCTATTTTGCGCTACAAAAACACTAATATTTTCATAGCGCAAAACCTAGAAATTTCATTAGGCACGCTACAAAATCGGGGATTCGTAGCAAGTCATGTCAAGTCATCAAATCACTCAAATTCCATTAATTCCTCATCATTAGGTGTCAACTAGGAGTCATTTCTCATATATGCAACCATTTCAAATCATCATTACATTCGTTGGAGGTCATTCATGTTTGTCATTTTCAAATTTGAAAAGGGGTGGTTCTTGGTTTTATTGTCTCATGCAAAAAATAAAAACATTTCATGCATGCCCTTTCGAATGGTAAGCTCATCGTAAACTGAAACCAAAGCTTCTCTCATGTATCAAGCGAGGTTGATTACTACTTTCAAGCGAGGTTGATTTGTCACAGAAATTCAAGGGTAAAAAGGATAGATTTGTGAGGATGATTAATATTCAGTTGAGGGCTACTAACAGGAAGCTAAAAAGATAAATTCAAGACCTTGAAATCCAATTAACCAACTCTAAAGAGAAGCTACAGCAGAAATGAAACAGGGTGGTAAAATAGAGCAGTAAATGACAAATCCTAAATCCGTTTTGTCATAAACAATAGGTAAAGACTGCTGGTTTTCAATTCTTGGTGTCATTGATGGTAATATAAGGATCACAAGTGAAGATTCAGGTTTCAAATCAGAAGAAAGAAGGGTTAAAAGAAATGAATTACAGTGATACAAAATCTGCGCTACAAAAACAATATTTTCGTAGCGTAATCATATCTCATTTCCTTTTACACTTTTTCAAAGTATTATTTTTGTATAGGTGGAAGATTGAAGTTTAATTAGAATGTTAGCACATGTCAACTATATGAAACAATCATCATTTCTAGCCAAGCTATTTGAAGATAAGCATGGAGGATAAAGAGTAAAAGGCAAGAAATATTTTCCCTGGTTTTTAGGATAGTTAAGTCATGATCAACAGGTTTTACAACAAGGTTAGAGACATAATGAAGGTCGAAGACATGGATTTGAAGCTGTCATTGGAAGCATTAATTTTTTTATGGAAATGATTGGTGGACATGATACATATGAAAATGATCTATCCATGATCATAATGTTAAAAAAGATGCAAGGGCTTAATGATGAGCTGGAGAAGACATGTCACTATATTTTTTTTAAAATATCGGTTGTTATGAGGTATTAACATCTCAAAGGTATGATTTTTGAATAAATTTTCAACAAATGAGCCTGCACAGTAGTTTCGTTGCGTGCTACGAAACTGCTGAAGCAGCCTTTCACCATGAAGAGAAAAATTCGGTTTTCTGGCTTTAGTAGTAAATTTTAAAAGAGGTTTCCGGGAAACTGAAAACGAATTTTTGAAACATAAAAGAGGTTTTTCTTCCTAACATACCCAAATACAAAAACCTCTCTCATTTTATTTAAATTAATTATGAAGTTGGAGATATAAGGCTTTATTTGAAGCCCTATTTTCAGAAAACAAAGTTTTCCTGTTTTACACATGTTTTTCAAGGACAATTTATGGATAGCAAGAGAAGTATTTCAAAAACCCAAGAGATTTTTTTATTCTAGACAGAATGGAATACAAAAACCTCCTTCATTTTCTAAAAATACATCATGGATGATAAGATAAAGGCTCTGTCCCAAGACCTAATTTTCAGGGAAGAAACAGGAATAATTTGCTGAAGTAGTCTTTTCATCATTTTTCATAACAAATTTTGAAGGAATATTGTGAGTTTGGTTTTGAAACTTCTTGTGGGAGTGTTTCAAGTAAATATAAAGGCTATAATGAAAGAAAAATATTGAAATATTTTGAAGAAAGGAGTGAAAACATTGCGCTACGAAAAGCACTACAAAACTGTGCTACTTTCGTAGTGTAGATCTGTTTTCACTGTTTTGAGAAGTTCAAAGTATATTTTGCACAGATGGCATGAAGGGATAACTTGGGACGTATGTAAATAATGTTCCTAACATAAATTAGCCTCGATTTCATCAATTAGAAGTGGTCAGAACATCTCAAGAAACCAAAAGGATCCTAAGCCTAAAAACAGGGAAACATGTTCCCTAATTTCTAGGACAGTTTTATCATCAGCAGCAGGGTGACTTTAAGTGAATGGTCAACATCAAAATTCGAATTCATGGGGTTGTAGGTGGCAAAGGATGAATTTAAGATTAGATAAGGTTGTTATAATTATATTTAAGAGTGTTAGTCCTATTTGAGTTAGGACACTTCAAAGACATTCAAGCTGTCATTTTGTAATTAATAACCTGTTTTATGGTTAGAATAGGTGTCAAATATAGGAATTCGAATTCCTCTCAACATGGATAAGGGAATCCAAGATTGTAATGATGACTCTATAAGAGACATGAGGTCTAATTCCTCAAGGTTGGAAATTTTCATTAACAAGAAAACTATGTTATTATAGCAGATTGTGTGTTTTCATCTTAATACAGATATTGGCTTTACTACTCAAGATTCATAAAGAGTTTTTGGTGTTTGATCTTCCTATGGCTTTCCTCATTTACCTATTTACAGTGGTATGAACTTATGTTACTTATAATTCATTGGAAAATGCTCTAACTTCCTTCATATTTTTGTAAACTGTGTTTTATTCATTGTGTTATTGTTTTGCTAACACATCTAAAACTCTGAAATGCCCTGAATTCCATGTTAAGCTAATTTTGATGTTTTGTTGAAACATACCTTGACTCCATAGCCCAATAGATGTTTTTTGATCAGTAATTCAACCAATTATACACTTTATATCCAATTTATTCCTAGAGTTAGCCATCTAATCCTTAATTCAAAATCTTAAACCTATTGAGAGAGCCCTCTCTGGTTGAGGAGGCTAAGCCTCAACTAAAATTCTGGTTTGAAATAGTTACTGAGAGTCCACTTGATAAGCAGCCTGTCAAGGTCAGATTTTTTGATAACACCGTCGATCCCTTGACCAGTGTCTCACCCGGAGTCTACAAAGACTCCTCTTTGCTTGGTACATTCCCTGGTCTTCCTCCTCCTGTCTCCGATCCTAGCTTATCAAATATTTGCATGATGAAATTGTCTCAAGCTTACCTCAAGCGATCAGCTTCGGCTAGTCAGTAGCCCCACCCTCTGTAACTTGCTCCTAGCCCTTCGATTTAGCCTTTTGGACCCCCTCCTCCTCGCCCTTCACCTGTAGCTAGTATCCATGAGCCTCTCTACCCTCCTGGAATGATTCCTCCAGGCCTTAACCATCTCGGAGCCATCACTTCTGGCCATTACCCCTCCAGTCAGATACCATTCCTAGATCCCCCCTCCTGGAGTGTTCTCGGTACCTGTCATGGCTACCCTATCCCTTCCTAACCTGACCCTAGGGATTCCTGTCTGGTGCATTGATCCCCCAGCCGCTACCCCGCCTGGTCAACCCAAATCTTATCTTGATTTGACCGTGGCTCAACCGGTCCCCGTGACTCCTCCTGCTACTACTGTGCCTCAACCACCTCAACAAGAACCTTCTCCTGTTGCGACATCTTTGAGTAAAAAGGGAAAATCTCACAAGAAGGTATCAAAATACAAGGTTTCCTTGACTGACCCTGCTCCTCCTCAGCCTATAAAGCCTTGTGCTTTATGTGATGTTGTCGATCATGCCACCTATACTTGTCTCGAGTTGCCTCGTATCAAAACCATGCTTAATGTTTCGTTACCTGAGTTTGTGGTCCCTGAAGCTTCTGTTTCTTCCTCGACTACAGCCAAGAACGCTAAGACTATTGACACCAACCAACCTTGTCCTTTTTGTGATCTCCATGGCCATTATTCCCACCATTTACCCCACTTCACTCATTATCGCACCTCTTTGGAGGTAGTTCGGGAGTATGAGATTGAGCAAAACCAATCTGCCTCTCCCGTCCTTGCGCAGTATGCTTCAGGCCAGCTTGAGTATTTACCTACTCCCATTGACATTCCCCCTCCTGATGTTGAGATGACGAAGCATGCATCCACTATACTCTACCTCTCATCATTCATGAGATCCACGGTGGAAGCTCCCTCTGAGACTTCCCCTTCTTTTTTGCTTGACCCCCCTTCAGCGATCACCCTGGGCTCAACATCAATGGATCTCTTATTTTCTTGTTCTTTTGTCACCCCTCGTGACGATGCACATGTGAAACTCTCTTCTCATGATGATGAGTCAGGTAGCTTCGTCGCGTCAGGTGGTCTTTCTTCCACCATTCACCCCATATTCTATCATAATGATGACATTATGGAAGTAGTCACCACCTTTGACTTTATCTATCCCCCCTTACATCAAACCCATGAATTCAAACCACATACACCTTGTGGCCATTAAATTGACACCTAATTTTTGGGTAAGGGGGCACCCATATTTCAGAGTCCAGGAGAAGCAATTTTCCACAACTCTCCTACTGTATCTAGTCATGTCGAATCTAGAACCATTATTCTTCCCCATTTAGAAGAACCTCAAGAGTCCCATATTACTTCAAATCACTCTAGGGATGATACCCCTCATCATTCCTTAATCTTACATTAGCAACCCAGTCCCCTAGACATTGTTGTTGACCAACCTGTGGGTTTTCTAGGAGAGCACCAGTTCATTATCTCCAAATCCTCTCTTTGGGATAGTGACACCATGTATGCCAACCCAAAAACTTAATTCCATTTGCTTCGTATATGCAGTACCAAAATAGATTGGTAATCCTCCATTCCCTTTCTCGAACTACATAACCATAATGAAAACAGATCGCACACGACATCATAAAAATGTGTTTATATTCCCCCTTTCTAAATACATTTTTGAATGACCATAACATGCCTGGGGGCACCTATGCCCCTCAACCATAAAAATCCCAACTCTCAGCCAAAAATAGCACTGAAACCCCCTTTCTCTAACAATTTGATCTTTTCAGGTCATTTCTTGGGACAGGTTGCGGTTTTCTACCCAATACCTGCTACCCAGGTCGCAGAACAAACCCAAAAAAGTGTGACCTGGCTTGTTCATGAGCTCTGGGTGCCTAAACTAAACTTTCAATCCACTGAAATGAAAGAGTAGGGTTAGGCCTCTTACCCACAATTGACGGATCTTGATTCCAATGGTTAGATTTTTTGCTATGATTGCCGCAAGATTTAGGGCCTTCTCTCCTCTCTACATTCACCACAACTACACTTGCAAATGAGTGAATTTGGAAGGAAAATGCCTTATTAAAAGAGAAACCTCAGATTTATTTATTTTTGCCTCTTGTGGCCAACCATAGCTCAGTTTGACAAATCATTGCTATCGTTGGAAAGCTCTCACCAAGCCCTCAAATGGGTATCCGTTAGTTTTTTGTGATTTGATACTTCACCATGACACATTTTGTCCAAGAAGGGTCACTTCACCACTCCTCGAAATCAAATTTCTTCACTTGCAACACTTGTACTTGAGGCACCACTTTGCCTCTATACTTTTCCATGCTCGTGTCGAATTTATTCATGAGTAACCACCTTGTACTCATGTTTTTATGGTCCCCGTTGGACCTTTTCTGTGTGGCAACATCATTGAGTCACCCTTGTTTAGAAAATCCGAGTTGAGTCATCATCACATCCATGGAGTCTATCACGTGTCCCTCTGTATCCCACTATAGTCCTCCATCCTTCATTGCTTGGTTCCTCTCTCCTGTCGCACATTATGGCCTTCAATCCTACTGTCCCCTGTCCCCTTTGATATTGTGTTAGTTCCTGCCAGGTCATCCATGCCCTTCATGCTCTAAAAAGGGAAGTTGTCCGTCCACTACTCAGTACCCCCCTTTTCATCATCATCCCTGGTGTCAGCTTATCAGTCACTCTACTATTATCTCTCGTGCCTTAGTTGAGGATCCCTTATTGTCTCACCTATGGCGGACCTCCTTATGTCGACATCAGATCATTCATTCCAGAAGACAGGTCTAGAGGGGAGTGTACCTTGGTCCCAGCTTCCACTCTTGTTTGGTGCCTCAGATCAGGCAAAGGGACTCCTTATTTCCCTTTGACTTGATTTTTTCTCATCTCCATCTCCTTTCAGCATGATCAAGATCCATATACTTGATGGTTTAGTGATGTACCAGTGATTCCCAAGTGTGTGTGAGATGTTTCAAATCTCATTAGGGGGTGGCCCTTCAGGTAGGCCCCCCACATGCCCGAATGAACTCTTCATTACATCCATTGATGCAGCTCCTTAGATTTGATGATTTCAGCCTCAGCCGCTTACAACGTCTTTTAGTTTGCATGTATCAGTCAAATTTTCATAGCCCTTTCTTGTTTACAAGGGCACTTTGGTTGTACTTATATCTCATTATTGTATAAGTCCTGGCTATTATCCCAGGCATACTATGTATGTGGGATTCATTATCATTTTTTTATCTGGCTCGTGTTTATGCCAGCATGTACTATATAGTTCAGTCCCTTGTTTACTGGAAACATTAGGTATGCCTCCCCTGCCACCTATAGCACAGGTACTCACTCATAAAAGAGACTTGTCGCAACTGTAAGTCTCGCCTCCTCAAGGTCTAGTCCTCTAGTGCTTTGGTCTACCTTATATTTCTCTCTCTCTGACTTCCCCTTCGATGTCTAGTGATTGAGTTCTTATAATGTACTTCGATCATACAATTAGCTCCTAACACTCGCACGCTGGGGGGCAATCTGTTACACCATTTTTTGGTCATCTAACCTATTACTATTAGATGTACCTAAGTACACCATGTAAGACCAATTTTACCCTAAGTAAAATTGCTTTCACTATGAAAAATAACTTAGTAAACCACATTTATGTTTATGGTCTAAACAGGAAACCCCATGAGGAAATATTAAATAAATCCATATTTGTTTGATTTTCCTCAAGGAATAATTAGTTAAGCAGTAGTTTAATTAATATTCCTGGTCATATTTAACCCAAAATAGAAAAATTAATTAGATAAATCATTATTTATCTTATTATTTTCTAGGAATAATTATTTAAACCTTATTTAAATAATATTTCTTATTAAATTTGACTAAATCATTTATAAATAATTGAATAAATCATTATTTATTTAATTATTACTCAACCACATCCTTAAAATAATAAACAAATCATTTATTTATTTATTATTTACAAATAAAGGGATTTGACCAAAGTCAAATTCTTTTTCCCTCCAACAAATATAATAAAATATTCCATAAAAGTTGGATCTTGATTTGGTTAATAATATTTTAATTATGCACCAATATCTAGACTAACTCAATATTTTGTTATAAATAGAAGGGTTTTTCCATTCACCCACCACCTTTTGTTGCCTAAAGATCACTCTGGATCTATACTTTTGGTCTAACTTTGATCCACCATCATTGTCATATTTTGCTACAATTTTTCTTATGAGCTCCCTTTGAGTTCCATTTTTGTCTGGGTTTTCTACACCATCAAGAGAGAGGGATTTTAGATCTGAAGTGCTGAGGACTTACAAGAACCCATCCCATTGAGGGGGACTGGTAACATTTTCTATGTTCCCTTCCCAGGTGTCAAAAAATACAAAATTCTTTAAAACAATCTTATCTTGTCTATTGGATGCATGGAGCAACTCTTGCTTTTATTTACTGCTTAAGGTCTTTTAATGCATAGATCTATATTTATACAGCATTTATCTTGGTCAACTAATTGCATATCTAAATATATTGGCAGCCATCTTTGATGTTAGGGCTATTTGTTATGCACGGCTAAAGTGAGCCTTTTTCGTACGCTTGTGATTAAGATTCATACTAACATAAGTATTAACAAAAACCAATAGAAACTGTGATTTTTGTTTTGCGATTTCACAATATCACAATATCAAAAGGTTCGAGGAGAAGTGATATCGTAATCAGTGAAAAGGAGTGGTAAGTCTTAAAAAAAAGGGAAAACGATGTGAAGTGCAATGTGCGATGCGGCGAAGTTATCGCAATTGGTGAAAAGGAGCGGTAAGTCTTAAAGGGAAAAGGGAAAATATGTGAAGTGTGATTTGCGAAAAGGCGAAGTACAGTAGGGGGAAGTTCGAGAAGAAAAGGGTGGAGGTCAACCCATAAATTTTTGAGGTGCTTTTTTGTTGAAATGGCTGTGATAGATGTAAAACATGCAAATGAAGGAATAGAAGGCATACTTAGTCATTTTGAAGTGTTTTTGGGAATAAAAGGGGCGGAATGAAAAAAAGAGGAAAAGGAGGGAAATGGATGCGTAAAAGTGAGGTTTAGAAGTGTAACACAGAGATGGATAGGTACTGGAAAATGAAGCGGAACGACTTAATAATTTATCTATGGCTTTTGATGCTTATTCCTGCAAACAAACATGCAGATTCATGCACGAAAAATAGACAAAATGCGTGATAAAAATAGTGAACATAAAGCATTTTTTTCACCTATGGGAAGGTTAACCCTGCTTAGACTCCATTGACAGAGATGATAGGGGAAGGCTTGACCATAGATTTTGGATTTTCACCTACAATCTATTACTCTCGTAAGCAAATGAAGAACTACAATAGAAAACTGAAAACAAAAACTAAATAGCAATAAAACTATCAAAAGAAGAACTAACTAAATGACAAAAACAAAACTAGCTAAATGACAAAAAGGAAAGAATGAAAACATCAAAGAAGTTGGGGCACATGGGTTGGGCACTAACCCACGAGCCCAAATCTTTGGAACTAAATCAGTAAAATGGAGTCAGTCTTCTCATTTTGGGAAGAGAATAGACTTGTTACATTTCTAAAACTTTTATCACTGAGTACAATAAAAAGCTTAATAACTTGCAACAAAAGTTCTGAATGGAATCGACTCCTTCTTAGCTGTAGCTTTGCTCTATTTATTCTATAGGGAAGCTACCGACAACTCCCTTGAAAATAGTGATTGATTCCACTTGACTCCAAGTAAACATAGATTGAGTGCACTTCATCTTCAGTTTGCTTGGCTTCCTTTGAAAGTTAAGGAGGGTGGACAACGCCTTGAATCTCTCCAAGATTTCTCAATAATTTCCTGATATTTTTCTTCATTTATTCTTCAATCTTGATCTTCCAGTGGCAGGGAGAAATTCCCTAATTCATCTCCTTCTCCAAATCTGCATAATCTGCCCAATATTCTCACAATATTCTACAAAAATAACCAATATTAGGCACAAATATGCAATTACCTTTAATCCTTCCTAAGAACATATTAAAGCATAATAAAACATTATTCAGTGCAGGAAAGATTTAATATATCCTTGCATGTGAATAAGGAAGGTAGATGGGCCTAAGAAAGGTTATATGGGACTTAATTTATGTCTAATTTAGAGGCCCGTCATCGCCCCCCTACTGAAACTATTGCTTATCCTCTGAGCAACCTATTCAACCAAGGTGTTGACCAAATTTTATTTTTGTGCCAACTTCTTGTTTTTTTTCTTGCAAAGGTTGGAGAGCACCTGCATTCATTAGAGATAGATACATGCATAAATGCTTCTTTTTTTTTTATGGCCTACTAGCTGCCTCAAAGAGGTTTTCCACTAATAGGTCTGCCTAGGCACCTCAAAGGAGGTTTTCACCCAAGATCTTTTATTTTATTTTTATTTTTTCAACTCAATGACTGCTTCATGGAGGTTTTCAATCAATGAGCCAATCTCAAACACTTCAAAGAGGTTTTCATTTTAGATTTTATTCTTTCCTTTTTTTATTTTTTTTTTCTTTTTTCACTTTCCTACTCTACTTGAAAAAAAAAACATTTTTCAAGTATAGGAATACTTCCAATGGAGCCATGTACACATCAAGATAATAGATAAAATCATGTGCACACTTGGAATACATGATTTAACATTACCTGAATATGAGAGATGAATTTCTTTGACTGGGTTTGTTGTTATAGGACAAATAACCTCCTCATCAGCTCAAAGGAGAAGGAAAAATGGAAGGAAGAAAATGACCCAGATAGAGGCCCGTTTTTCCAAGGTAACGCACCCCAGAGACAGCTAGGTTGATTTATAATGCATCCTATCCATTCAAACAGAGAGTTAGTGCCTAGGTTAACATTTTTTATTGCCTAAGGGGTAGTGTTACCCGTGTTTTCATGAGAAAAGGGAAAAATCCTGCGGAAACTGACTGGCATTTCCTGCTTTTTCTCAGAATGAGTCTATTCAAAAGTAGCAACCTGTGGTACAAACCTATTATTGGATGTTTCCAAACAAAATTGAACACCTATAGAGGGAAAAATCAAGGAAAGGTGAGGAAACATCAATATTTTTCCCCATTCAAACTGATTGAAAGGATTGGCAAGTTTTTTCCTCCCCAATTCCTATAAATTGGAGGTTTGGGCTCTTGGTCAAAGGTCGAAGGTTTGATCATGTGTAGAGTAGAATTTCATTATTGATTGTAAGGCTTAATGATTGGAAAGATTCATTGAGAAAAGAGAGAGAGGAGTCAGAGGACTGGGGATGGATTGGTTCAACCAACGGTTGTAACCCTCCTTCTTCTATATTAATAGAATAGTATTTGTTTTATCCATTTGATGTTTCAGTATCACATTTGTTGTTCATTTGTCTATGAAGCATGATATAAATGGCTGAGGTTTGCATAGTTTAATGTTGATTATATACTTGTTTAATTGCTAGTAAGTGATACCACTGTGAAGATTACATGTATGCTTTGTTTGGTTACAGGATCTAGATTTGGAGTCGGTGAGAAAGGACTTCTGCCATGCCGCTTAGTGCTCTTCAAAAGATCTGCTATTCATAAAGAGGTAATCCTTCAATATCTCGCTTTGTTAATTATGAAATAGTATAAACTTGTGTGAAATGTCTTTGTAACTATACAACTAATCTGATTGTCCTCCTTGGGCACCGAGAAACCTTGATAGGGATACATATCAACTACAACCCAAGCATTTTACCCCATAGCGGAAATTTCTACTCTGCTGGGGAGCTTAATCCCAAGTTCCCGGATTGTTTGTTTCTAAGCCTTGCACTCTTTCTTTCTATCATTTCCCACTCTGCTCACATCCCCTTCTGATCAATTTACATGCTTTGTAACCATCTCAATAGCTCACAGTGTCTAGAATAGACCCTACCTAGCCATTTTTACAACTTTACCTTGAGCAATGCTCCTCCTGAGAGTGTTACAGTGTATTATAATGTTGCTTATGCTTAGATACAGTGCGTTAGTCCTATCGTTAATGCTTTGTAGTCTCTGCTAGCTAGCGTTACCTAGTCAAGATTTTTTGTTTACACCCTTGTTGTGTTTCCCTTTGGCTATGGATTTATTGGCTACTAGATTAGCCTCTGCTTTTTGGATCCCTGTGCTTGGTTGCCTGCTAACATTTTTAGTTTTCTTGTTTAAAAAGTTAGTGTTAGTCGCATTTATTTTTTGAAGAAGGAATTTATTTTTTAGTTTTTCTGAACATAGTTGAATTCATTCTGAAATTATTGGTTAAAAAATCTGTTAGAGAGGATAGATAGATGTCTGAATATTTTTAGGTTGAACTGCATTTTTTTCATGTTTGCTACACGGATGTTTGAAAGATATCTCCCTGTAGAAAAAAAACTTCATCGAATTGAATATTAAGAGCATTTTTCTGCATGTTTTTTAGTCAGAGTCTCATTACATTTCATACATCCACTCCCCCTCCACAAGACTATTAAGCAAGTACACTAAGAATCAAGTGCTAATAAAATTAATCACATAAATTTTTTTCTGAGCTCACACCAACAGTAGTTCAAGGTAGGATCTTGGGATAGGAGAAGTGAAAAAATCACCCAAGATCACAAAAATTGAAACTAGAGTCATTAAAAAGTGAAATCTTGTTGCACTCATACTATTGGTACCACTCCAATACTACTCGAGTTAAGCACGAGACAGCACTGGGGTGCATGAGAAGGTAGCCCACCTTCTACTGCATAACAGTGGGCATTCTATATATTGGGGTTCCCCTCGGGGATGTCAAAACTAGATCGGGGATCTAGGTGTTCTGCCCGTATAGCGTGTTATCTATGACTGTGATCCCCCTGATAGTGTCTGTGATTTGAGGTATCTTTATTTGCCATACTTTTTAGGGACTTACACAAGGTGACTAGGGCGGGCTTCCCTAGTACCTAAAATCTACGGACCTACTCTGTCTTCGGTCTTTAGGAGGGTACTCGTATTCACGAAAGTGCTTACACATATTTTCTAAGGTTCGAGAAAAGCTCCAGAGTAACTGTAACTATATATTTTACCAACTCTCTCTGTATGCTATTCTGATATTGGGTTTCATATCCAGCAAATGGTAGTACTCGGACAGGGTCATACCCCTTCTGGTTTCTTGATTGATTGATTTTAGGAGTTATTTTTTCTTCTTTTTTTAGGTGTGTGGTTACTATCACTAAGACTTTATAATAAATCACAATAATAATTTGATAAAATTAAACATGTCACCATGGCGTCCTTTGACCCTTGTCGTATTTCTAGATGGAAACAAGGTGTCCCTCCATTGACACCGAGGGAGGAGTCGACTCTCGGTGAACCAGTGCCTTCTCATATAGCTCCCTATCATACAAAGTTTCCAGAGGATCCTTTCACTGAAGGAGTTTTACCTCCTTACAACCCTCCTCTCACTGACTCGTCATGGCCATTGTTAGTTCAGGTTACACCAATGCCATTCATGTCTTCAGCTACACCTACATCCATTTCACAACTGGCGACCATAGGGTCAGTGTTGTTGGTGGTCAACTCGGTTCCACCATCATCTTCCTCGTCAGTTGTCAATTCTACACAACTCATTCGAAACCCCAGTAGCCAGCCTATACCCAGTCCTAGTAATATGGTCATCACAACTGCAAGCGGACCTCTGAACCTTTCGGGATCTGCTCCTATAGTGCCTACACCTGGACCCACGGTTTCCACTCCCGCTATCGGGGCTACTTCAGTTCCTTTTAGCAACCATTTCAGTTGGAACACATTTTTGAGTTCAAACCCCTTGGCTATTATGCCAGGGGAGTGTCACCAATACATATATGAAAAGGGGCACTTCGGTACCCCTAAATTCAATAGGACAAGCGGGACTACCAATTGTTAACGTTGTTCCTTTAAGTGGTCAAACTTCCGGTGTAGGGTCTATGTTGATGGTAAAATATCCGAATAGCAGTATGCCACTGGCTAACTCTATTGTGTCCATATGGGAAACCCAACCCCAAAACCAATTTGGGCAAGGGGGAAAATATTATACTGGGGGTAACCAACAGTTTTCCCCCCAGTACAACAACCCCTATGGACAACAACCATACATCCCTAAACCCCCACTCACTAGAAACGTTTATCAACAAATTTCAACTTATCCCATTGGTAACACATTGATGGGCGGACCCTATGGTCCGAATGGTAAGCCAACACCTCCTTGGCTAGACCTGGGGAAAAACACATAATTTCCATTCTTGGTAGCTTTAGACGTCCCCGATATCTAGTAAAAATTGTCCAATGATCCCATCAACCACAACCTGCTCTGGCCTACTGTACCACACAAGATTCTGTCTAACATCCCTAAATTTGAAGGGAAATAAAGGGAGGATATGGCCACGCACGTCACCATATTTCATCTATGGTATTTTTCTAACTCCATGGTGGATGATAGTATCCAGCTCAAACTTTTCCCCTGCACTCTCACAGGTAACGCTGCCAAATGGTACATTGAGTTACCACGTGGATCAGTCCATAATTTTCACACCTTAGCAACAGAATTTATTAAGAGCTTCCAATTACCTATTCGATACGAAACTAGAATGAAACTCTTAACCTTGCTGCGCCAAGACACCACCATGTACATCTCCAATCACATTCATGAATGGAGACATAGGTGGAGGTTGGTCAAAGCACCAATCTCGGATCATCTATTATCGAACTAGTTTTGTAAGTCACTCTTACCACCCCTTGCTAAGGATGTTTGCTTATCTGGTGTAGTCACGAAAGACCAATCCATCTGTCATGCACATCATCTAGATCTCATCTATTCACAATCTGGAATGTTGTATGACTTACTCCCCCATGCCCCTGGCAAACCGAATCCTCCCGCTACTCAATTACCCGGAGCGCATGTTGACAACCTCATTGGTGCAACCTTCGGTGTAGCTATAAAGAAGCTCAGTGGGAAAACTTCCCAGCCATCTTCGGCTGCCACCGCCCCTAACCAATCGAATGCTCTTCCCACTTTTGAGGTACAATCTGTGCAATCTACACAAAAACATAGTGGAAAGAAAAAGAAGAACAAGAAAAATACCTCTCCTTCTGAAGAGCAGCCCGGTACTTAGAATAATCCCAATCATAGAAACACTGCTAAAAATGACAAAGGAAAGGAGAAACCAACGAGATTCCCATGAAAAATTTGTGTGGAAGACCACTTGACATATAAATGTCCTTGGCTGTAGGAATGCACATATTTTATTACACATAAGGACTCTGGAAGGACACCTACCGTCATTCACAATCCCTTCCCTATTCCACAACAAAAACATTAACACATGGTTGCAAACCCACCATGACCCCCCCAAAGGGGCAACGGTGGTCCTCATCCTTCCTGTGAAGGATCATCTGCCATATATGTCATGGATATTGTTGAACTCCAAACCTGAGCTAAAATATATGGAAATCCAATCATTGAGGCTCAAGAAACTGGCTCAAGTTTGAATCCACCACCACCTAACGATTTTCATATCGAAAGGCCTGATGTTGACCCTGTTATTCATCCCCCCAAAGGGACCCTTCAATGCATGACTCATAACACCTCTGCATGTGCTTCCCAAAACTACATTGTAGAAGATTTGGCGCAAGCACCATCAACTATGTCTGCACTCGAAGTGTTACAAACCTACCCAACACAAAGGGAATCTCTACTTTCGGCTATTGGTGGAATTGACCCCCAGGATTCTACGCTAGCCATCTTCGACATGGAAAATGAAAACTTTTCCTTTCACACTAGCTTGCTTTCCAGGTTCAAGTTGTGTCGAAAGGGAGACCAATCCATCACACTATCATAGGTGAAGGCGCTTCGACCTGCATTATGTCAACTGCGTGCTAGATTGCTTTGGTTTCTCCCACTTTGTCTCCATCGTCGAATTCTGTCAAAGCTTTTAATGGCCCCACTTTCCTCCAAAAAGGCTACCATGCTATCTTCCCCATTTCACTTAGTGGGAAAATGATAACTGTGGACATAGAAGTCGTAGATCATCATCTCGACTATAATATTTTGTTGGGTCGCAGTTGGTCTTACGCAATGACTGCCATTGTCTCTTATGTTTTTCGACTCATCTTTTTTCCATTGGATGGGAAGATACTTACAGTGGGTCATTTCTCCTTTTGCACCCTTGATTATTCCACATTACCTAGCAGCATTGTACCCCTAGTAGGAAGCGTTCCTGACTCTTACGTCAATGTCGGTACCAGTCTTCTGAAGGCATCTTCCCTAATGGGTTTTTTTCCTCTCCTGGTGCCTAAGGTTCCACAAATGATTGAAATGATATCCACCATCTCAGATGGCTCTATCGATCCCTGGATCCTACCAGCGCCTTCAGTAATTGATTCCTATGGAGATCAAATGCCACTATCACTGGCTAAATTGGTTTACCAAGCCATCCAATTATCATCTGAACCCTCCACTTCTTTGGTTGCGACCAATGGTACCACCCTCTTGCCCATTAAAATTCCTTCTAAAGATCTCCTCAATTAAGTCCTACCTATAGACAAAGTTATTTGAGAGATCATGTCTCTAGAGGAATGACCTTAGGGAGAGTTTCATCATCGTGCTTCGATGTCTGATTCGGACACGACCACTATCCAAATCCCATCTTTCGACCCACCTGAGATCATTCCCTCCACTTACACTACAATTAAAACTATCGACGTGGAAGGGAACATGGGAGATATTTTCAAGACTATGCTCATAGATATCTCGGTCAAAACGAGTATCATGGAAAATATGCAGATTAGAGCCGACTGCAGTCCCAAGGAAATTGCGTGCTTCACATCCCTTTTTAAGAATTTCCACAATGTTTTTTCTTTGTCTTACGATGAAATTCCCGTCATATATCCATCTATAGTCAATCATGAAATCAAGATTTATGAAAATGCCAAGCCTATCCAGCAAAGGCTCTGACCAGTCCACCCTTGCAAAGCAACAGCTATCAGGACTGAAGTCGAAAAAATTTTACACACTGGTTTCATCTATCCCATTCCTCTAACAAAATGGGTATCCAATCCAGTTCCTGTAGATAATAAACAAGGCACCATCCGTGTCTGTGTTGATTATCGTGATCTGAATGCCACTTGTCCAAAATACAATTATCCTACTCCATTCATAGATCATATTCTTGACGATTGCGTCGGATGTGAATCTTTCTCCTTTATGGATGGCTTTTCAGGATATAACTAGATAGCGATTAAAAAGTATGACCAACATGAAATCACCTTCATTTGTCCTTGGGGCATATTTTTGTATTGCAAACTCCCATTCGGTCTGAAGAATGCGAGAGCAACTTTTCAAAGTTCCATGGACTATGCATTTCACAATATCAGACACATTGTACAAGCTTACTTAGATGACCTTCTGGCTCACTCCAAGAAACAAGCCCATCACCTTGCGCATCTTAAATAAATATTTGCTCGGTGTAGGTTCTACAACATACATCTCAATCCCCATAAGTGCGTATTTTTTTCGAGTCTGGATGTCTTCTTGGCTTCATTGTTTCCAAGAACAGGATTAGGGTTGATCCCAATAAGGTTCAGGCGATCATTGAATTACCTACGCCACAATTTAGTCTAAAACTCAAACCTTTGCAAGGGAAGGAAAATTTCTTACGTCATTTCATTGTAAACTATGCCGAGATGATGAAAGGCTTCATGCGCTTGCTAAAAAAAGGGGTACCATATCAGTGGGATGATCAGGCTCAACTTTCGTTTGATGCCTTGAAACGAGCACTCATTTCTGCCCCACTTCTTAGTGCACCCAACTATTCCCGCGACTTTCTCCTCTACCTGGCAGCCTCACCATCCTTGCTAGGCATGGTTTTGGTTCAAGTTCACAATGAAGACAGTGAGCATGTGATATATTATCTGTCAAAATGTCTCATCAGACCCAAATTACGATATTCACATGTGAAGAAACTATCTCTTGTAGTGGTCTTCACTATCACCCACCTCCGACATTATGTATTTCTACTACAGACTACCGTAATTGCTTTGGAAAATCCCATGCAACACATCTTGTCTCGTCAGATCATTGGAGGAAAATATTCCAAATGGATTGTAATCCTCCAACAGTTTGATTTGGTTTTTGTTATCGCCAAATCAAAGAAATCTCTAGTCTTTGTCGAATTACTTTCAGACCTTCCCAGAATTGACCCAGAAGAAGTAGCTCATGATCCATTTCCTAATGAATCTGTCTATTTGGTCTATCCTTCTGATCCTTGGTATGGATACATTCTGGTCTACCTCCAAACTCAACGATTCTGCTTAACTCTCACATCAGACGACCAACATCGCATTCATCACTAAGCGAAACACTATCTTGTGTTGAACGACACTCTATATCACCATGATGTCGATACTGTTCTTCAGCATTGTCTCACTCTTAATGAGGCAGAAGACATTTTAAATTACTACCACGCTAGGGCATGCGGCGATCATCTTTATGGCATAGCTACTACCCAATAAAACTTGCATGTAGGATACTAATGGCCCACTTTGTTTAAATATTGCATCACAGCGGTCTAGAAGTGTCTTTTGTTTCAAATTTTTACGAATAAAATGCGTGCCCATCCTACCCCTCTTCATTCGGTTATCTTCGTTGGTACTTTCACTAAATGGGGAATAGAATTCATCACATGCAATCCCACCTCTGCTGATGGACACAACTACATCATATTTGTGGTTAGCTACTTCAAAAAATGGGTTGAAGCCATTCCCACTTTTAGTTTTGATGGAGAAACTACTGCTCTTTTCCTGTTCAATCAGGTCATCTATCATTTCGGTGTACCCCGCTCAATTTTCATAGATCATGGTTCACACTTTCAGAACCAAATGATGACGGAGTTAACTTCCATGCTATGTTTTCGACAAGATCAATCTTCACCCTACTATCTACAAGCTAACGGTCAAGTCGAAGCCGAAAATGGCATCCTCAAGACCATGAGTCATTGGTTAGTTGGCAATCATAAAACCACATGGCATCAGAAATTATACTCCGCGTTATGGGCATACCAAACATAAATGAAAACTTCTACAAGCTTCACGTCATTCCAACTAGCATTCGATCTCGAAGCAGTCCTTCAATCAAGTGTGAGATTCCATCACTTAAGCTCGTTGTTGAACTCCTACCCAGCACCACTTTCGAAGAAGAGCGCTTGCTCTCGCTTGATCAATTGGACAAAAATTGTCGAGATGCCACATTGGCACTCAAAGCTTACAAGTTCCGAGTAAAAACTCAATACAAAAAATCTATCAAGCCTCGTTCTTTCCAAGAAGGTGATCTCGTTCTACTTTACGATCAGAGACATGGTCTCTTGGGGGCAAGAATAATTCAAGCATTATGGCTTGGTCCTTAACTCATCACAAAAGTCCTTTCAAAAGGAGCTTATGAACTTCAGAACTGTAATTGGATTCCACTCGTTAAGCCCCACAATGGGCTCTATCTAAAAAATTATTTCGCCTACAGTTCCACTAGGCATATGCTTTGTAATTTATGTATATAAGTTTTGTATCTTTGATGGTGTGTCTAAATATTTTGGGTTTTTGAGTGTCTTTTCTCATGAAGTCTCTCTTCTTTTACACAAATGTCTTCATTATCCTTACCATACATTGGATACGCGGATGGTGCCAGTCGTCACACACGTCACATTGCATCAGTTACTTGGGTCCTTTATACACCTGAGTCGAAACTACTGGGTTCCGGGGGAATATTTCTTGGAAATACCACCATCAATATTGCTGAGTACATGTTGGTGATAAAACTCCTCACGAAAGCTGCATCTCGCGGCATCTCCAATCTGGTGGTCAGGTTAGATTCCCAGCTAGTCGTTATGCATTTGAACAATTGTTCGTCATCCAGTCTTATTACATTATTACTTAAGGGTATGACTTCTAGAACATCAATTTCAAATCATTACTTTTGAGCACATTCCTAGAGAATCTAATACATTAGCTGATTCATTGGCGAATTATGTGCTAGATTGGAATTTGTCACATTAATTATAGAAAGAGTCATGCATGAGTACATATTTTTCCATCATAAAATATACATAAAAATTAAAAAACACAAGATCAAAATCGGAAAAATATGTATATGTATATATATATGTTGTGTCTAGTCATGCTACATCAAAAAAATCTCAAAAACTTGGGTGTTTTACAAAAAATTGGCTTTGTTAAGCCTCGCTCTGACATCTCTACATCTATCAACTAATCCTTCTGAGCCTGCTGCTCATGAGCAGATAACTGCTCTGGCTAACCTCCTAAGAGGCACCAAGAACCTCTTCGGCACACCCACTGCATGTTGTTTCAGGTGAACCGGGATCTCCCTCATGGGAAGAGGTGGCACACCCATGCTCAATCCTTTGAGGTTCCTAGCAGCCTTGCACAAACTGTGTGCATCATCAACCTCTTTGGCGGCTATTGTGGCCTCTACGGCCGCTCCATCCCCAAATAGTTGCATTCCTCACCATGCATAGCGAGGGGCTCTGACTAGATGGACAGGTGCCACATTTGTGTCAAGAAATAAGCTTCATGTCAAAATATTTTCACCCATTAAACAAAAAAATTGCATTAACATTAAAAACATAAAAAATACTTAAAACCGATCTTTTTCCTTCTTACCATCTGGACCCCACAGAGTGCCTAGTGGCAGTATCAACTCTGGATCTCCTGTGTATTTCATCCCTACATAGGGATAATCTTCGATCATCAGGATCTGGCCATATAGCCACTCAAAGAATGCATCATCAAAACATTGATGGATTAGATCCTCTCCAATCTGCGACATCAAAGAAGACTAGTGAGCATGTCTAGGCTCTCGCGGTCCCATCACATCCGTGATCATCCTCGGCCTCATAGAGGGAACCCGCTCTAGTATGAAGGACACTATCAGTGTGCCAAACCCAAAATCTTGTTGGGAACGGGTCTTACATGCCGTCATTTCTTCTTGAACCTAGTGGACAACACCTTCACACCAGTCAAAAATTTGTGGTTGCATACAATCCAACGCCAATAATACCTGGGCCTTGGTGGCCATGTGCTCACTCTTGGCGTCGGCCAAGTGAACTATCATCCACAAGAGAGACCTCATCGGTCTCGAGACCACCTATGCTATAGGAACCTGGTTTCTTATTGGCGCAGTATTGTTTAAGCAGTGAGCCTGGATCAAATCTGTAGTAGTGCGCGAATCAACTCTCGAACCTGTCAGATTGGGCCTCGTTCCTATGCATGACATACCGGTCATAAATCATATATCATCTTTCTCAATTGAGATTTCATGACCCCCGATGTGAAAGACATTTTTCTCATCATCCCACTGTTGGATTATCCACCTCAAAAGGTCTTCCTGCCCCCTCATCATCTCTAACCGGGCATACTTTAGTAAACCGCATCTGCAAAGAACAAGAAAAGTAGTCGCATCAGTGACCATTTCGCGTTCTTCCCATTCATGCTCTCTTTTGTACCAAATACTCATGGTAATAGGTTCACACATACACAAAGCAAGTTTCCAACGGATCATTTTCAAGTAGAAACACTTCATGATTGGGAAAACTATGTTTAAAAAATGTTTGTGCCAGCTAACGCGAGCCCTAGTGCAAAACAAGGTGTGCTAACGCACTGTCCCTTAACGGGCAGTGCGTTTAACGTGACCTTAACACTAAGCACCTGCATTAGCCGCTTAAAATTTTTAGGGCCTACTAAAAATCCAATTTTCAGCCCTTAAAAATAACTAAAATTCTAATGGAAATTTAGATTAAGGCTTAAGCTCTTACCTGGAACTCGCAGAATCGAAAACCGTTGCCCGGATCGTCCACAATTGACAGCAGAAGTTTCACCTCTTTTTGGTTCTAGAGCTCTTTTACAGCACTCAACACAGTGAAAATGAAGGTCTGTTTCCTTCTTATAGAGATTCTGGAGGTATGACTCACTCAGCTAGTATGTTAAAATTGGTAAATTTCTACTATTTTTTGTTGCAAATATTGGTTTTTCAAAAGTCACCAATGCTTTGATGAGTTGTTAGTGTTCATGTGCATATTTGACCATGTTCGATCCAGAACGAGCTTTCTTTTTAGGGACTTTTTCTAGCTCGTAAAATCGAAAATACCCTGAGTTTCCTTTGTCAGGCTCGTTAAACTACCACCATGAAGAAATATGAGCCATTATTTTCCATATTTTTCTAACGCGTTAAAAAACCGAAAAAGTAACTGTGGTTTTCTCTATGGACTCGTTAAAATTTCAAGGAGAGAATCGAGTTATTTTTCATCTGACTCGTTAAAACTTCACGAAGAATATTGATTTTACTCTGTCTCCTCGTACTCGTAACAAAATGAAGCAGATGTCCATTGAACATAGGTTTATCACTTTATCCAGATTCAATGTACTAACTTATAGAAAAGGAACTATGTCGGTGTTACACTAAAAATTGTCATCCTGACATTCTGCCATAAGTATGAGCTCATTATTACTCATACTTCCCCCTTTTGCAAGCCTAACATATCAGTTCCTCATGTCAAGCCTTGAAAATCAGAAAAAATTCCTAAAAGTCTCCTAAACTTTGGTGTCGCACTTTCTGGCTATCTTGCATGCGGTCCCGCACCCAATGTTCAGATTTCCTATGTTCCTAAACGCACTTTATCTTTGTTATAGGTGTGGACCCCTGTAAGATTAAAAAGGCGCAAGTAAATCCCAAAAAGCTCAATTAAAGTAAATTCTGTAAGCTTCTAGAATGGATATTGTGGTGGTAGAACCGCTCTTGTGAGGTGCATGAATCCCTTACCTTATGGAGCTAACCCCTTGATGTGAGGAGCTTATCCCTTTGAAGGAGGATTCTATCCCTTCATACTTGGAATAGAAAACCTCCTCTTTTCCACTATAAAAAGAGGCATTGGGTAGCCTCAAAGGGAGTTCAAGCTTAAGAATATTTGAGGTTAAGTGCTGTTGAGATTTAGACTCAGTTAACCAAGACTTTTGTGAGGAGAGATTACATACCTCTATTTTTCTTGGTTGGAGGAGTGCAGAGCTTATCAAATTAAAGGAGACTCCTGCTTCGGATCTCGAAAAGTCCTATGCAACATCAAGGCTTAGGTTGTAAGGATTTTCTTCTTTTTAAATTAATACAAATGTACTCATTTTTCTCAATAAGCTTTCAATTAATGGTATATTTCATAGATTCCTTGATCACTATGATAAGCATGGTTTATGATGATTTCTATACAGGTGCTATGTAATACTTTGCTTGTTTGTGACTGCAGGTTTACAAGCGAAACTCCTTCAAGCGCGTGAGGGAAAACAACAACTTCAAACAAGCACTGGACAAACGGTAAGTCTTTTACACCTATATAGAGCTTTTCATAGATCATATATGCTTAGAGAAAGATTAGTCTATTTGGCTGTTTGTTGCTAGATACTTTTAGTACTAGGGAGATCGGTCTTGTCCGCAAGATGGATTAATCCATACAACAAATTGGCAACTCCACTGGGGAAAGAACTTGTTTTTTTTTGTTCTCTTTTATTTTTATTTGAGGAAACGTTTTTCTTGGTTTTTGATTGATTGACATCTGCCTGGGTAGCTTAGGTTTTCTCTGTTTTGAAAATTTTGAAATCCTTTGGGTTTTTCTCTAGTTTTTTCTGGGACCGCACTTTGCCTTGTTTTCACAGTGCGGGCAGTTTCGCTCTTTTTCTGTGTAAACAGTGCGGGACCGCACCTGTGATATCTTGGAGCTTGCGGACCCTGTTAAGTTTTGAAAAACTTCAGATTTCTTTCTTTAGTTCATCTTTATTTTTCTTTTCAGTTTTTGTTTTCTACCCAGATTGATGATTGTTTCTGTCAAAAGCTTTCTGTTAATAAATCTCAACAGTATTGGTGTTTTGATGTTTTTCTATAAGTTTTGCGTTTTGGATTGCTTTTCACTTGGTCTTTGTAGTGATTTGAAGCATCTGACACTTAGAAGTACCCCAGATTACCTTGGTCTTTTTTGTCTTTTTGCTGGATCTGACCTGATTGTGAAATCATCCTTTATTGAGAAATCGAGTTACCTGTTTCTTTGCAAATCTTCGAAAAGAAACTTTGTTATTGGTTTTTGAATTTCATTTTTTTTTAAAACACAATTGAGTGTTTTCGATCTGTTTTTTATTCTGGACGAATAGATCCTTAGTTTGCTGAAAAACTAAGTAAAACATTCCTCAAAAAAAAAAAAAAAAAATCTTAAAGCTTTTATTCATTTAGATTATTAAAGTTTGTAGTTTTGTGTGCTATTAAACTTTGTAGATCTCGAAATTAGTTTGTAGTTTTGAGTGCTTTTAAAATTTCTAGATTTATTTTGAAGGAAAATTGTTTTGTAGCTTCAAGTTTTTGGAAAGTAAATGGATTTTTATTGTGAGCTTTGATCATTTGTTGGAAAAGAAAAAAAAAATTCTTTGAAGTATTCTTTATGTTTAAAGAAGGAATTGTTTATTAAAAGAGTTGCATTCTCTAAATTTTCCTTAATTAGAATTTCATTAAAAGAACACAATCTGATTATCATTTTTAGGTGCATTTTTAGTGTCTTTTGGAAATCGAGTCTTCACACCATCAGAGTTTCATTTCCGCACCCATTGACTTAAGGAACAGCTCTTAAAAGTAACGCTTAATTAAAATTCATCTAGCAATATTTTTATTTTCTAGGGCTCTTATCACCAACATAGCTTAGGCTAGTATCTTGGAGTAGGGAGTAGTTAACTCGCCAAGGTAGTAAAAACAAACAAGTGGACAAATATTGCGGTAGGAGATAAATCCAATTGTAATTTATATAATCTGGGAAGCTTCTCTTAAAGAAGTTAATCATGAGATCATGTCCGAACCTTTGAGACAATAAATTCTATTTCATTGGGGAAGATAGAAGATTTTGCGCGTATTACAAATGGTAAACCTCGAATTAACCATTTTCGAGGAGCCTGGGGTCACTTGTCGGTAAACCTCGGATTAACCATGTCGAGGAGCCTTCAAGGGGATTGAGCTTGCTACTCTGCCCTTGCGCATGAAATCGGATCATAGATTGTTCCCCCAGTTATATTTGTTACTGTTGGTAACCTTAGTGTCCATTATCTTAAGATTATTTCCTAAGGTGACGGTGAAGGAAAGATCTCACTGTACCTGGAGCAGACGTCGACTAGACTCGCTTGGACTCTCTGGGGGGTTCTCTTCACACGAGATGGTTTTGTGAGGAAACTTGTGCCAGTCTGTTTCATTAAGCAGGTTGTCGGGGTAACTGTTCCAGCCGCCCTTTCTGTGTTAAATTTCTACTAAGTTGGATTTCATCACCAACTAGTGTTTTTAGTACGAAAAGTTACTATTTGTGTGTGGTTTGAACTCTTAGATTTTTAAGCGTGTGATTCATCTGTTTGTTTCTTTAGAGACTTTAGGTGTTTTCATTGAAATTTTCTTTGTTTGCGTGTGATTAGTTAATCTTCAATCATGGCGGAATTGTCGAGACAATCCCGGAGACTACAAGGGAAACCCCCTGAATATTCACCAAGTCAACTTGAAGGGCTTCGTGCTCTGGTATCATCCAGTAGTGGTAGGATTAGATCAACAGAAATTGGAAGTTCCTCTATAGTTGTTCATCCTGATCATCAAGTACCTACAACAGAATACATTCAAGAACCGATTTCAGTTTCTGAAGTTACTGGTAGTATTCCTGCTTCCAGTGAACTGGCTGACGAACCTGAAATCTCTGAACCTGAAACTGAATCTTCTGTTTTGGAAACATCCTCAGGATTTATTTCACCAACTTCTAGCGATCTTGGTTCACCTAGGGTAAGAAATATCGTCACTGACGATCTTCCAGCTGGTCTTATTTCCATTGAAGAACTTACTAATCCAGACAAAGATATATCTCTTCCCAACTCCCCTCAATCCTTAAATCTTAGGGAGCGTGAATCTATTTTCTACAGCCCTATTCGAACTAGTGCTTGGTATTTATATTTAACAAATTTTTTAGAGAATCCGAGTCTTGCTTTTTCTCCACCTCGAGTTCCATTTCATCCTACACCCAGAGGTTACTATCCGCCATCCATTATGGCTGGAGAGTCATCCATGTTTTCCCAGACACCGGAATCATTTTTACACGGTGTTCCTTCTGTTCCTTCGGGATATCAGGCTCTGTCTGGTACTTTCTCGGGAGCAGCTCCTCAGCCGATCGAACAAGTGTTATCATCTGGTTTTAATGGTGTTAAAACTGAAACGTTAAACACAGAGCAAATCTATATGATGTCTGGTAATATTCTGAATCCACAACTTCAAGGCAGTCAGTTACCGCCTGGAGGGCCAACATAGGGAAATTCTTTACCGCCTGGGGGGCAACCTCAAGGTAGTCAGTTACCACCTAGGGGGAAACCTTCAGGAAGTCAGTTACCGCCTGGGGGGCAACCTTCAGGAAGTCAATTACCACCTGGGGAGAAACCTCAAGGTAGATTTTTCCCAGGACAAACTGTGGAATCATATTATTTTGGGGGAAAACCCCAAGGACAGTACACACCTCAAGGGTATCAACCTTTAGGAGAGTATATGCCCCAAGGTCAACCCCAAACTCAATATGCTCCTCAGTCTCCTTATCAACCCCAGCTTTAGTACGTGCCTCAGGGTTATCAACCTCAAGGTCAGTACCCAATTCAAGGTTTCCAACAGCCTTCTGGTCAGCCATCTATTCAAGGAGCCGGAAATGTACCACTTACTTATCAACCCTACATTCAACCAGGTTATGGTCCTTATGTTCAACCTTCTGCGGGACAATACCCCGGAATGAATATGGTGTGGGATTTGTCCCAATATCAACAGCCTACGCAGCCTAATGTGCAGTTGCCTTATCAGCCTAGACAGCCTTTAATTTCTGGTCCAACTCAGTAACCTGCCCAACCTACTATTCAACCTTCTGCATCTAGTACTGCTCAGCAAGCTGGTCCTAGTTCACCTAAGACTCTACCTCAAACTTCTGTAACTGCTGCTACGACTGTTCAACCTGTAACACCTACTTCTGGAGTATATTTAACCCCAAGTTTGTCTATCCCTACATCCGTGCAAATCCCTCAAGTCTCTGTACCCCAGTCAAGATCTTCGGTTCAGACTTCGGTCCAGATGCCTACAGGACAAGCTGGTACGAGTACAGTTGTCACAAGTCAACCGCAATTCACGTATCAACCGTACCAGGGACAGCCACAATTTGGTCCTTATACACAAAATCCAAACTATCAGTGTCAACCGTACCCTGGTTATACTTATCAACAGCCTCAACAACCCCAGTTCGGTCCGGTTAATCCTAGTTTTCCAGGAGGTTATACAATTCCTAATGCAAATCTAATTCCAAGTTATCCTGGATATCTACCTCCTGGAACTGCTTTGGCTACTCAAGGTTTTCGCGACCCTAACCATCAGTTACCATTTATTGCAACTTTGGATTTACCTGATTTGACGTGCCTTACGAATGATCCAATTTTTTATTATCCGTATTGGCCGCCAATGCCGCATAAGTTGCCCAGTGATATACCAAAATTTGAAGGTAAGTCAGGAGAGGATCCATCAAATCATGTCATGACTTATCACCTTTGGTGTGCGTCTAATTCAATCATTGATGACTTGATTCACTTACGTCTTTTCCAAAGAACTCTTATTGGTCTTGCAGCCAAATGGTACATTGAGTTACCATGAGGCTCATTTCATAACTTCAGTCAGTTAGCAACTGCCTTCTTGACTCATTTTCAGTTGTCGGTCAGATACGACAATGGCATGGAATTATTAACTTCGCTGAAACAATCCACGTCTACGTATATTTCTGATCATATTCATGAATGGCGACGTAGGAGACGTTTGGTGAAAGTTTATATTCCGGATCAAATTTTGGCAGAATGGTTTGTTAAATCATTGTTACCCAAGATTACTAAAGATGTAGCTAAGGTTGGTGTTGTTACTGAAGAGAAATTAATTGCTCAAGCTCAGTACCTTGACCTCATTTACACGCAGTCGGGTACTTTACATGAAAAAATCCCAGACCTTCCAAAACAAGGTCAAATAGTTGATGCTCCTTCAGGGTCTCATGCCGCTGACAGTATGATTGGTACGGTCAATACTAAAAGTAAGAAGAAATATTCAAAGAATTCTTCTCCAATTATAACTTTACCTGATTCCCCGAAAGGAGAATCTTCCCCCGAAGTTTCTGCTGATATTCATGTTGTGGAGACATCTACAGCTAAATCTAAATCTGGTAGTAAAAAGAAAGGGAAGAATAAAAACAAAAATAATTCGAAAGAAAAAACTGATAAAAATGAATCCAATGACGAAAAACGTAAACCACGTTATCCTTGTTACATTTGTGACAAAGATCATTTTACTAAGGAATGCCCACATTGGGTCGAGGTTGCGAAATTCGTCAAAGGTTCACAACCTGTTGTCTTGAAGGATCCCTTTCTGACTCAAGATAGTAAGATGGTTGGTTCTACCTCGACTGCTTCAGAAGAACCAATTTTGATGATGTCTCATGTAAGGATTGCGACGCGATCGCAATATTATGGTACTAAGAATCTTGTTGATGGTAAAGAAGCAGAATCTTCTAATGCAAATACATCAACTACACCTCCTCCTATTTTTGGTCCACTACAGATCGAGAAACCAAACCCAGACTTAATAATCAAACCGCCTACTAAAGGTGTTCTTCGTAAATCAGCTTTCAATCCACATGCGAGAGCTGCTCAGAATTACAACATTGTTGAAAACTTAGCTATTTCTCCTTCAGAGATGTCGGCTTTGGAAGTGATGCAATCATGCCCAGCACAGCGTAAATTGCTTTTGTCTGCCATAGGAGCTGTCGATATTCAGGATTCTAATCTTATAATCTTCGGTCTAGAAAATAGTACACCTCGCCTACCTCACCAAATGGCTTTCCAGATTCGGTGACAGTCAAAAACAGACCGATCTATCGGACTGTGATTGATGAGGGAGCTTCAACGTGTATTATGTCGATTCAGTGTTGGAAATCGCTTGGTTCTCCTACACTGAACCAATCTCCGACGATTCTTAAGGCTCTTGATGGTAGAGGTTTCCACCCTTTTGGTATTTTGCAGGATTTACCCATAGCGGTTGAAGTTAAAATTGTAAATCTAGATGTGGAAGTGGTTGATGCCCCTCTTGATTACAACCTTCTTCTGGGTCGTAGTTGGTCTTACGCTATGACTGTTGTTGTTTCTTCAATCTTCCGACTCATAAAATTTCCATATCAAGGAAGGATCGTTACAATAGATCAGTTAAATTATTTTTCTTTCGACCCAGCCTCTACAGAAACAATCCAGCATGTTGATAAAGCAGCTATCCCGTACAAGGATGTTGGAGTAGGTTTGATTAAAGATTCTGGTTTGCTAGGAACTTTTTCCATTCCTCCTCCTAACGTATCGCCTTCTGTTGCAACTATTCATATGATTTCGTTAGACTCTGTTATGTTTGATGATCCTTGGATCGTACCTTCTGAATCTGAGTTAGATTCAATTGATGGCATGATGCCTTTGAGTCCATTTGAACTTGCATATCAGGCTATACAGTCATTTTCCGACCCCTCTTCAACCGAAATTGAGCCAGTGAATGGGATCCACGAGGAATCACTTTCTATATCTAGTTCAGCTACAACGACATTTTCTGAACTTGTTCATACTGATGAGAAGATTCGTGAGTTCTTGTCTGTTGACGATTTACCATGGGAATATCTACATCACCGATCTTCATTTTTACCTGAACTAGATCATTTTGAAGATGATTTCGCTTCAACCTTTACTGCTGAATATGTCAAGGAACCGTAGAATCCATTGAAAAATCCTGATTCTGAGTTAAATTTGGAAAATATTTCTCGAACGATTCCAATTGACATTTCAGTAAAACCTGGAATAATTGAAAACATTCATATAGGTGCTTGTTGTACTGAAAATAAGATTCAAACTTATAAATCCCTATTTCAAGAATTTCGTGATGTGTTTTCCTGGTCCTATGAAGAAATGCCAGGAATTGATCTGTCAATTGTTCTACATGAAATCAAGACTTACCCGGATGCCAAACCTGTCCGTCAACGTCTGCGTCAAATGCATCCTAGGAAAGCTGCTGCTATCAAAGTAGAGGTTGAAAAATTACTTCATGCAGGTTTCATTTATCTGATTCCCTTAACGGATTGGGTATCTAATATTGTTCCTGTGACTAAAAAACAAGGAATGATACGAGTATGTATCGATTATAGCGATATTAATCGAGCTTGTCCTAAAGACAATTATCGAACTCCCTATATCGATCAAATAATCGATGATTGTGCCAGCAGTGAAATGTTTTCCTTTATGGACGACTTTTCAGGGTATAATCAAATAAACATACTCCCTACTGATCAGCCAAAAACAACATTTATTTGTCCCTGGGGGACATTTTCTTACTGCAAACTACCCTTTGGATTGAAGAATGTTGGAGCAACTTTTCAAAGGGCAATGTCTTATGCGTTTCATGACATTAAACACATTGTGCAACCGTATCTCGATGATTTACCTGCTCATTCATCACGCAGGGCTGACCATCTCACACATTTATGTGTTATCTTTATGAGATGTCGGCATTATCGAATTCGGCTTAATCCACACAAATGTGTTTTTTGTGTCGAGTCGGGTCGTTTACTGGGATTTGTTGTCTCGAAAGCAGGTATTCGCGTCGATCCATCGAAGGTCAAATCTATTGTCAAATTACCTCCTCCTTCAACTTTACGCCAACTCCAAAGTTTGCAGGGGAAAGCAAACTTTTTACGTCGATTTATTCCTAACTATGCCAAGCTTACGAAAGGTTTTACCCGGTTGCTGAAACAGAACATTCCATTCTTTTGGGATGAGATCGTTGATCGGTCTTTCGATGCACTTAAACACGTGTTAACCCATGCACCGTTATTGCATCCTCCCAACTACAATCAAGATTACATTTTGTACCTCGCTGCTTCTCATTCCACTATTGGGATGGTTTTAGTTCAGGAAGATGAATCTAACGCTGAACATGTGATTTATTATCTTAGTCGGAATCTATATCTGATCAAAATCAAATACACACATGTGGAGAAATTGGCCTTGGCAGCTGTTCAAGCTGTCCAACGATTTAGACATTACATATTGTTACGCAAAACTACGGTAATTTCTAATTGCAACCCTATGATGTACATTTTGACCAAACAAATGCTAGGGGGCAAGTATTCCAAATGGATAGTCATCCTGCAAGAATTTGACTTGGAGTTTGAGAAATCCAAGGCAAAGAAATATTTGGTATTTGCGGAACTAATGTGTGATCTCCCCTCTACTGATACTGAAACTGTGGCAGAGTAGCCCATTGCAGACGAATCTCTGTTTCTTATCAGTACTCTTGATCCATGGTATGGAGATATTATCGTTTATCTCCAAACCCAATCTTTTCGGCCTAAAATCTCACGATCTTAGTGACGGAAAATACGTTTCCAATCCCAACAGTATAATATTATTGGTGATACACTTTATCGTCATGGAGCGGATTCTATTTTCCGACGTTGTCTTATTCATGAAGAAGCTGAAAAGGTTTTAAATGACTGCCATTCTGGAGCATGTGGCGGTCATATGTCTGGGCATGCCACAGCCCAAAATATATTGCGCGCTGGTTATTTATGGCCGTCGTTATTCAAAGATTGTATTTATGCAGTCCGGAAATGCCACAATTGTCAACTTTTTGATCGTAAGATGCGTGCACCACCCGCTCCTCTTCATCCCATAATTGCTGTTGGTCCTTTCGCAAAATGGGGTATCGATTTTATTACATGTAACCCTCACTCGGACGGGGGGCATGCATATATTATCTTAGCAGTATATTATTTTACTAAGTGGGCCGAGGCAATGCCTACATTTTCGGCTGACAGCAAGAATGCTGCAACTTTCGTATTTAATCACATAATTGCTAGGTTCAGTGTTCCTCAAGCCATTATTACTGATCATGGAAGCCATTTTCGGAATGTCATGATGACTGAACTAACAGAACAGCTTGGCCTGCGCCACGATAGTTCCACTCCATATTATCCGCAAGACAATTGTCTGGTCGAAGCCATAAATAATTTTTTTTTCACCATGATTAGACGAATTATTGGTATTCACAAGACGAATTGGCATTCCATGTTATTTTCAGCACTTTGGGCATATCGAACCTCAGTCAAAACATCAACTGGTTTCACTCCCTTTCAACTCGTTTACGGTTTGGAAGCTGTGTTGCCGATTGAATGCGAAATTCCATCTTTGAAATTAGCCATAGAGTTACTCCCAGCTACGTCTGAAGAGGAGAAACGTTTTTTGTATTTGGCTCAATTGGATGAAAATCGGAGAAACGCTGCAATAGCAAACGAGGCTCATGTCAAAAGAGTAAAAGCTCAGTATGATAGAAGTGTTACCCCTCGAAATTTTTCAGAAGGAGACCTAGTCTTAGTTTATGATCAAGCCAACGATAAGCTAGGAGCTGGGAAATTCATGCCCATGTGGCATGGTCCTCTCATTGTTAAGAGAAAGCTGGAAAAAGGAGCCTATGAGCTGATAGATTTTGATGGTATCCCTTTAGATAAGCCCAGAAATGGGTTATATCTAAAGCGATATTATGCTTAAACCTGGTGTGGAGATATTTTATTTTTTAGGTTAGATTTCTTTACTGCTGGTGTATCTTAGATTAGAAAGGTGTGCCTAGTTTAGAAGTGTGTTTTTATCACTATTCCTGCTTATCTGAGTTTTACTCTTGATATTGCAGATGTCGACGTCTCTTCAAACCTACATTGGTTTTGCTGATGGTGCTTGTCGTAGTACACGGAACATTTCTTCCACAGCTTGGGTTATCTATTCACCCTCTGACGAGTTAGTTTCCATGCATGGGGTAAGCCTTGGCCAAACAACGAATAACATTGCCGAGTATAGTGCAGTGATTGAGTTATTATCTGAGTCCATATCATTTGGGATTCAGAGTTTGATTGTGAGGTTGGATTCTGAACTTGTTGTATTACAGCTTAACATGGTTTATGCCGTTAGAAATCCAGTGTTGTTACAGTTATTTTTAAGAGTTCGTCTCTTGGAACGTGAAATTGACTACATTGAATATCAACATATTCCAAGACATTTAAATACATTATCAGACGCAGTTGCTTCTAGTATGATAAATCGACATTTGCAGTGATCGAAACAGTAAAACAAGCAACATTCATAAAATGTACGCAGATATCCGGTAAATAGTGATATATATCATAGTATAAAAGTGTTTTCAAAAAATATACATCGTCTTCGATCATAGGTTGGAAACACCTTATGATTAGAAAATGATAACACAAAAAGTAAAAAATATGAGTCTACAATACGATCATCCCATCACTGATGGTGATCACGATAAGAAACCACTGCCCAAGCCACCCTGCACAGGAACCTCCTAAAAGGTCCTGGAACACCAATCACGTATCTCTGCAATCTGAGTGGAATGTCATCTATGTCTGTCTCTAGAATATCTAGAGTCAAACGCTCTAGATGATGCTCTAAATCAGTCAAGATTTCTGCTGATTGGCCTGCTGGAGCTGGTGCGGCTGCAACTGGTTGTCTTCTTTCATAAGGTTGGAGATGGGCTGGTCACCGTGGGCCCACATCTATATTCAAAAAACTTTTGGTTATTAATTTTCAAGACGATTTAAAAATAAAATAAAAATTTAGAACTTAGAAACTGTTGAAGAAAGATTTTTTACCTGAGTCATCCCATTGTTCCCCTGCTGGGAGAGTCATCTCTCGGTCGCCGCAGAAATCTATCCTGGCATATAGAAATTCCTCTATGACAAAAATTTGGCGATCCAGCCAACGAAAATATGAAGAAGAAAATTGAACAATCTCAGCGCCCTCAATACCGTGACGGGCCATCAGTGCGAACCAATGAACCATCCTAGGTTCTCTGAGTCGACCGGCATCAACAGGGATACTCTGTGGAGATAGCATAGGAATCCTCTCTAGAGCAAAGGAGACGACGATGGATCCATATCCAAAGTTATTCAGTTTCCCATTTTTCGCTCTAGTTAGTTGACCTTTTATATTAGCCAATACAGCGTCACACCAGTTGAAAATGGTGCCGCGAAAATATTCCACAGCAATGCGCATCTGAGAACTGGTAGCTACATGCAATGTTGTGCTCCCACACAGTCTGGTAACAGTAAATTAAATAAATTTCAGCTCGGGACGAATGATAGTTTTTATATCAATCCATTTGTCCCTGGGGTCTGCTTCATCATTACAGAATTCTTGTCGAAAACTAGCGACAGTCTGGCCACCTGGCCTAGTCCCAAACAAGGAGAGTTGTTCGCCCCTCTTGGACAAACCAGTCAAAAAATAAATTTCCTCCAGCTCGATTTCGAGCCGGTTGCCGCCAATAATGAAACATTGGTCCTGCACGTTCCACCTGTTTACCAACCATGTCAGGAGCTCTACCTGTGCTCTCATGCCTTGGATGGCCCAGAACTTATATTAAACGCACACTCTTAATGCTTGCATTGTGGGCATATGGAGCATTGCGGCATCATCCACGTCCTCATGCTCACATTCTCTCCAAATCAACATCTTGTTAATCCTACAATACATAAAAAGATAGATTAGAACAATCTAATTTGAAAAATTTTGGGTGGCAAAAGAGAAATTTGAGTTTTAAATTTAAACACGCGAGGACCGCACTTTACCTTTGTAAACAGTGCGTAGGAACGCACGCGCTCTACAAGGAAAGTGTGGACCCACGACTTTTTTCTTTGTAGGAAAAAGTCGGGGTCCACAGGTACCATGTGTGTCACCTGCGGACCCCCGCGGGCGATTTTCGAACCATATTTTTTCCTTAAAAATAAAATTTAAAGCCTAAAAACGAATTGTAAATGGATGAAATGCAAGATTAAGAGGGCGTGGATTACCTGGGACTGACGGTTCTTGATTTCAACAGACGGATTTTCCAGAATATTCACAAGAACTTTTTACCCAAAAGCTTCTACTTTTCACTCTGAACTTGAACGGTAAAAATGAAATTGAAAAAGTCCTTTTTATAAGTTTTTTGAATAGATGATTTTTTTAATTTATTTATTTTTCACTTTAAAAAGAGTATTTTTGAAGCATTTTTACTCATCTTAAACAGGTATGTGTAATGTTTCAAGTTTTTGTGCAGAAATTGGATTTTTGAGGAGAGTTGATCATTTTTCAACAAAGAGCATACTTTTATCACTTTTTCGGACTCTTTCAAAAATCCACGAAAAAGCGAAACATTGGAGTCCTCTTTTAAGCCCTTTTCAAACTCTCTAAACATGAAAAGATCGTCGAGTACTTGATTGTTCGAACTCGTTAAAGTAAATGAATAATCGTCCCTTCAGTATAAGTTTACCCCTTTTACGGACTGAAATGGACTATTTACGAAAAAGGTATACGTTGACTAATTATGGTCAATAGAGTTCTCTCCCGCATTATTTTATCATTTTTCGGGCTCGAGAGACTAAATTTACGAAAAAGTACACCCATGGAGTTTTCTTAAGTTTTTTCTTCTGACTCCCTAAAATTGAAAAACACCGAGTTTCTCCTATACTGGACTCGTTAAAATTTAACAGTAAAGGACCTGTTCAATTTCAAACAGGAACAAACCACTCCTTCTTAGGGTTCGAATATTAAACTAAGTTGGACTCATCCGAAGGATGAGCTTATAAACAAGCAAATGTTATCCTCCTCAAGCTTGTCAAAAATAAAGAGGTACTTGCCAGAAATGGTGGGGGAAAAGAGAGGAAAATGGGCGTGTTTGTTGTATTTTGATTCTTCGAAAATTCAGTCAACCACTCTTGAACACGACACTTTCATTCACCTGGGTTGGGAAATCCTTTTCCTAACAGTTAATCAAACCTCATTAAAAGTTTTCATCTGGTTTCTGGGTATTAGCTTTAGGTCAATTGTCGCCAAGCCATCTGCAGTGTCGTTATGTGTTCAAGAGGACAATTCAAATAAACCATTCATCTGTAAAATATTTGTCATTCATTTTGACCATCCCTGAGTCAGTCCTTGCCAATATATTTTCAGAACTTGATCTATGATTTCGTGTTGTAGGCTTGCCTACGACGGATCGCTTCTCATCGACGACAACTCATTATCTGGGAAGTTGATCTAGAAATCGTCAGTACCTTGAAATCTACATGCCTTAATGGCAGGTTTCTCGCTTTCAATGACAGGTTACATCATCGACCTTCGATCGAATGATTCCGTGAAATGTTCGACTTCAGCTCATTCATTCACATTTCATAGATTGTACTAGGTACTTTGAGAGCCATTGACATTACTGGTGGTTACTCTCACACTTGTTAACAATTTACATCATTGACTGGTAATCAAGTGGTTTCTACCATGTTCAACTTCAACACATTCATTCACATGGATAGAATCCTACTAGTTCGAGATCCGGAAATCAAGACCCTGGATCTAGTTTCTGTCATCCAGGCTGCGAGGAATTTTATTTTCATTTATACAGTGCACTATTTATAAACAGATGGTTGCGCCCATACTGTGTTCACACATGTCTATACTTTGATGTACTCAAAATCATTCCTGTATCAGAACAGTTGAATCAATTTTTAGTTAGTTTAATTTGAGTATGGGAATGCCTACCTCAGTGATGATATGTATACATATATATTTTGCATTGAATATTTTTACAGGTGTTGATTGGGGTGTCCACAGGATGATCTTAGAAATGATAAAGTACTGCACTCTTCATATATGACAAACTTCAGTTTCATCTATTCTAGACTTTGCACTTTAGGGGGCAATCTGTTACACTAAAAATTGTCATCTTGACATTCTGCCATAAGTATGAGCTCATTATTACTCATAATTCCCCCTTTTACAAGTCTAACATATCAGTTCCTCGTGTCAAGCCTTGAAAATCAGAAAAAATTCCTAAAAGTCTCCTAAACTTTGGTGTCGCACTTTCTGGCTATCTTGCCTGTGGTCCCACACCCAATGTTCAGCTTTCCTGCGTTCCTGAACGCACTTTATCTTTGTTATAGGTGCGGACCCCTGTAAGATTAAAAAGGCACAAGTAAATCCCAAAAAGCTCAATTAAAGTAAATTCTGGAAGCTTCTAGAATGGATCTTGCGGTGGCAGAACCACTCTTGTGAGGTGCATGAATCCCTTACCTTATGGAGCTAACCCCTTGATGTGAGGAGCTTATCCCTTTGAAGGAGGATTCTATCCCTTCATACTTGGAATAGAAAACCTCCTCTTTTCCACTATAAAAAGAGGCATTGGGTAGCCTCAAAGGGAGTTCAAGCTTAAGAATATTTGAGGTTAAGTGTTGTTGAGATTTAGACTCAGTTAACTAAGACTTTTGTGAGGAGAGATTACATACCTCTATTTTTCTTGGTTGGAGGAGTGTAGAGCTTATCAAAGTAAAGGAGACTCCTGCTTCGGACCCCGGAAAGTCCTGTGCAACATCAAGGCTCAGGTTGTAAGGATTTTCTTCTTTTGAAATTAATACAAATATACTCATTTTTCTCAATAAGCTTTCAATCAATGGTTTATTTCATAGATTCCTTGATCACTATGATAAGCATGGTTTATGATGATTTCTATACAGGTGCTATGTAATACTTTTCTTGTTTGTGACTGCAGGTTTACAAGCAAAACTCCTTCAAGCGCGCGAGGGAAAACAACAACTTCAAACAAGCACTGGACAAATGGTAAGTCTTTTACACCTATATAGAGCTTTTCATAGATCATATATGCTTAGAGAAAGATTAGTCTATTTGGCTATTTGTTGCTAGATACTTTTAGTACTAGGGAGATCGGTCTTGTCCGCAAGATGGATTAATCCATACAACAGTCGGGCTTACTATTCTCCCTTTGTTGCACCTGGTTATCAAAGATGACAAAGGTACCCCACTGGAATTTTCTTTTACGATGTTTGTTAGACTCCCTAAATATGAAAAGATCACCGAGTTTACCCGTCTAGACTCATTAAACTTAATCAAATGGGGAAAAATTTGGGCAAAGTGGATACTTATTATGTTATTCTTTGAAGGTCAATTTGGCAGCAAAAAATCTTGAACATGGAACTTCCGAGAAAATTCACTTGCAATTTGTTGAACCCTACCATTCTATGAGTTTATCCTTCATATACCGATGGCCCTGCATTAGTGAATCCTGACACTCTTTGGTGTTCATAAGCCCTTTATTGTGCCCTCTATTGTTCAAGAAGATCTCGCTATCCATTTCTTCTTGTATCAGCCAAGCCATCATATGCCAGAAATCATTTGTCGTTGTCGGTTACTCCTATTTTCTCTTGACTATCTTCAAAACAAAATCATCTTTTCTTGTTTCATGTCGACTGATGTAGGACACCTCAGTGCCTACCATTCGACAGATATCTTTCTATCGACTTCAACATCTTATCTAGGAAGTTGATCCAGAAACACATTAGTACTTAAGTTCTTGCAGACCTCAGTGGCAGGTTACCTTGTGTTTGATTAGGGGTTCTCATTATTGGATCCGAGTCGAATGATTCTACGAGTGTTCGACATCAACTACTTTTATTCACACTCTCTAGATTTTACTATGCATCTTGGGGACTGTCATCCTTATCAGTGGCCACCCTCGCATCTGTTAACATTTTTCCTCATTCACTAGTAATCAGACGATTTCCGACATGTTTGACTACAACTCCCTCATTCACATGTGAGGAAGTATTTCGTTTAGTGAAGCAGCGACCAAGACCTTGGGTTGCAGCTTACATCATTTCAGCTATGTTTCCTCTGCCAAGCTGTGATATTGTTTTCGGAGACAGCCTATCAGATTGATCCTGTCATGACACAAGCTTCCACATTGTGCTTATTGGTGGACACACTAGTCATATCTCTTTCTAGAGAAATAATTTTGATACAGCTACTGAGCATGGGAATGCTCGACTCAGGATAGATACTCATATTTCTGACATATGTTGTTGTTTCAAGTTTTCCTCATTCCTCCAACTCCTCTCTCTATGCTACATATATTATAAATTATTTCGGCCATCGTCTTCGCCTCTAACCTCACACTTTAGGGGGAATCTGTTACAGGACAAAAGAACTCCTCATCAGCTCAGAGGAAAAGGAAACATGGAAGGAAAAAAATGACCCAGACAGAGACCCATTTTTTCAAGGTAACGCACCCCAAAGATAGCTAGGTCGAGTTATAACGCATCCCAACCATTCAAATGGAGCGTTAGTGCCTAGGTTAATGCTCTATCTTGCCTAAGGGGCAGTGTTACCAGTTTTTTCATGAGAAAAGGGAAAAATCCCACGAAAACTAACTGTCATTTCTTGATTTTTCTCAAAATGAGTCGATTCAAAAGTAGTAACCTACGGTACAAACCTCTTATTGGATGTTTCCAAACACAACTAAACACCTATAGAGGGAAAAAATAAGGAAAGGCAAGGAAACATCAATATTTTCCCCCATTCAAACTGATTGAAAGGATTGGGAAGGTTTGTCCTCCCCAATTCCTATAAATTGGAGGTTTGGGCTCTTGGTCAAAGGTTGAAAGCTTGATCATGTTTAGAGCGGAATTTCAATGTTGAGTGTAAGGATTAATGATTGGCAAGGTTCATTAATAACTCTTAGCCCAAGTATCATTACACTCGGATATAGAGAAAAGAGAGAGAGGAGTCGGAAGACTGGGGAGGGCTTGGTTCAACCAACAGTTGTAACCCTCTTTATTATATATTAATAGAACTGTATCTTTTTTGTCCATTTGATATTTCAATGTCACATTTGTTGTTCATTTTTCTATGAAGCATGATATAAATGGCTCAGGTTTGCATAGTTTAATGTTGATTATATACTTGTTTAATTTCTAGTAAGTGATACCACTGAAGATTACATGTATGCTTTGTTTGGTTTCAGGATCTAGATTTTGAGTCAGTGAGGAAGGAATTCTGCCATGCAGATTAGTGCTCTCCAAGAGATTTTTTGTTCACAAGGAGGTAATCCTTGAGTATCTCACTTTGTCAATTATCCATTAGTATAAGCATGTGTGAAATGTCTTTGTAACTATACAACTAATCTAAATGTCTCCCTCAGGCACTGGGAAGCCTTGAGAGGGATATATATCAACTACCACCCAATAATTTTACCCCTTAGCTATTGTATCAAGTACTCTTGGAGAAGAGTGTGTTGTTGCAACTTAATGACTATTTGGAACCATATGTCAATATAGTTGTGATGTCCCTGGTCCACTTGCTGAGTTGGATCACCTTGGATGTCCTCTTCTATTATGACATTGAAATCTTCCTCTTTTGTTGATTGTTCTCTTGAAGACATGGAGGAAATTTTGGTAAACATGAGGCAACTTTCTCAACATATGATTCTAATGTTGGCTCTTCATCAAGTGCAACCCTTGATATTTTGATATCCTCATTTGGATCTTCTTCTTCTTGATGTTGTCCTTCAATGACATTAATAAAATCTCTTCTTTGCAATACCTTTCTTGAACTAATATTAATACCATCTAGATCAAGAGGAGATGTTTGGAAGTGTTTTACCTCAGCATTGTAAGTGAGCTAAGATACTTCATTGTTTGGGTTTGGAAATTGTGGTACAGGTAGTTGATTGGGGGCAGATATATGAGATGGATGTGGTTGAGCTTGTGGTTGTGGTGGAGGTGGATGTTAAGGATAGTATGGAGTTAGTTATGGAGGATATGGAGGGAAATATTGAGGATATTTTGGATTTTCCCCATAAGGTCCTTTCCAACCATGTTGCCAAGGTTTTTTTGGGGTTGGGATGGCCAAGGTTGCCAAGGAGGGAGTGTGTCCCAATTATTTTGAGATGGATGTGAATAAGCTTGAAATTTTGAAGTGGGTTCTTACATCATATCAAGTTGACTAGGTTGTCAAGGTCTCCTTGAAGCTACATAGCATAACTTATTTGGTGATTGCCCTTCTCCATTGTCTTCGTGGTAAACTTCTTTAAACCTGGGGAATGATGAAAAACATTTAGTAGCATATGATTCTGCATGGATAACAAAAATATCAACATCTTATTTTTGCTCATTTTTCATTCTTAACATTTATACTTTTTCACTTAGATTGCTAAGAATTTATGTTTTAAAGTTATCAAGCAAATTTCCAAGTTCATCTTGCCTTACCAATGTTGATGTTGACTTACTTTCTCTTTCCCTTCCTCTTGATATGCACTTGCATGTTTCACAAATTTCTTAAAATGACAGTTGGTATACATCTTCTATACTCATGAGATTAAGGAGAGCAATCCACTCATCCCTAATTGTTCTAACTACGAGGGTTTTTAGTGTTTCAAATCCTAAATGATGCAATTTTCCCTCTTAAAATTACACATAAACCTCTCTATTCGACCCTCAAGACTCTCATCTTCTTCTTCGTTCATTCTAAAAATTTCTTATCTAAGACCACAATCTTTATATTTTCCTAGAAATATCTTTTGCATATCATTCCATGATCTTATTGAATTAGTACCTAGACTCATGAACCATTTAGGAGCTCTATCCTTCAATTTTGCAGGAAACAATCTCAATTTTTGAGTGTGTGATAAGTAGCTATAAGATCTACAAATTATCTCAAATTCAAAGAGAAATGTTTCTGGATCCTCTGTCCTCATACCATGGAAGTTGGGAAGGAAAGAGGGAGGGATGTTCTTCATGTGTACACTGATGTCCATATCTTGAATGGGAAACCCAATAAGATCTTCTTCGTTGTCATCATATCCATCCATTTCTTCTACCTTCAAAAGTGTATGGTGATGTGGTTCTTACTACACCACATGGTCAACTGGGGGGGTTGGTATTGGAGAAGTATTTTAAAAAACAATCTGTGTATCCCTACTCCTATGAGGCATGAAAATCATATTTTTTTTGTATTTTTCAATATTTTGGAAACAACATGAAAAATGAAAGCATAAAATAATGCTAAAAAGGAATCAAAGGATCTACTAGACACCACCCCAGTAACGACGCCAAAAACTGGTGAGCCCTGGTATTGCACCAAGAGTGCTGCAACTCCCAGGGACTACCCTACTTTAATTTATCAACCCGGGGTTCGTAAAAAAATGGAGGTGATAGTGCTATATACACAGTGGATCAATTCTACTCATGTCATCCTCTTCCGCTCTACGAAAGGTTTCTACTTATAGGGTTTCTCGGTGAAGTTTGTCACACTTCAATGAAACTAAAATAAATTGCAGAAATGAAATGACAGAAAGGAAACTAAATTAAATTGCTGAAAAGAAATGACATGAAAGGAAACTAATTTGACTTGCTGGAAAGGAATGGAAGAAAAGAAACTAATTTAAGCCACACTTAACTTGGCCAATCGACTAAACACAGCCTAATTATCTTATGCTCCATCTACCATGCTTCTATCCATGCAGCTAAGCTATCCATGAGTTAATTCTAATTGAAAAAAGTGTTTATTTTCATCTTAGAGAGAATAGGTTTGAAGGTGTTAATGGAGGGCTAAACACATGAAATCAGGCTTAGAAGTGGTAAGAGGGTGTTTAAACCTTATTAAAAATTTATTATAGTGAAAAAAAATGCTTCAGAGAAGAATAATTTGAAAATTGCAATGGTGGAGTACCAATGGAGGACGGAAGTGCGATATTGTAATCGCAATATAACAAATTTAGAGGGATATCGGAATTATTGTTTGGGAGCAGGAGCGAAATTCGAAATGAGATGAGGTAAAAACTGTGAAGTGTGAAGTGCAACGGGGTAAAAACTATTATTTGCGATTTTTGATATGGTAAAATTTGAGAAGTGCGAAATGCGATATCGCAGTTCAGAATATCGCAAAGTTTGAGGGGTAGCAGAAGTGTTTTCTAGGAAAATTTGCAAAGTACGAAATGCGCTGGGCGAAGTGGCAGTGGGACTTACGACCAAGTACGGAGGATATCGCAATCAGCGTCAGGAGAGGTAAGTGTTAAAGGAACCAAATAAAAGTTTTGATTTTTTATTTGCGATGGGGATAAAAAATATGAAATGTGATTCCGATAGGGGTGACGTGGTGGAATGCTACAGTGATGTCACAATCGGCGGTTGGGAGTGGTATGTCTTAAAGGAAAAAAAGGAAAATTTGTGAAATGAAATTTGTGATCGGTGACGTGGCAGAGTGCTACAGTAATATAGTAATCGGGATTCGAAGGCAGAAGTATTAACAGAAACCAATAGAAACTATGATTTGTGATTTGCGATTTCGCAATATCACAATATCGCAAGGTTGGGAGAGAAGCGATATCGCAATTGGCCAAAAGAATTAATAAGTCTTAAAAAAAAATGGAAAACGATGCGAACTACAATGTGCGATGCAGCAGAGTTATCGCAATCGATGAAAAGGAGTGGTAAGTCTTAAAGGGAAAAGGGAAAAGATGCGAAGTGAGATTTGCGAAAAGGTGAAGTACAATAGTGGGAAGTTCGATAAGAAAAGGGCGGAGGTCAACCTATAAGGTTTTGAGGTTTTTTTTCGTTGAAATGGTTGCGATAGCTGTAAAACATGCAAACGAAGGAATAGAAGGCAGACTTAGTCGTTTTGAAGTGTTTTGGGGAATAAAAGGGGTGGAATTAAAATAAGAGGAAAAGGAGGGAAATGGAGGTGTAAAAGTGAGGTTCAGAAGCGTAACAAAGAGATGGATAGGGACTGGAAAATGAAGCAAAACGGTTTAATAATTTCTCTATGGCTTTTGATGCTTATTCCTGCACAAACCTGTGAATTCATGCACGAAAAACAGACAAAATGCGTGATAAAAATAGTGAACAGAAAGCATTTTTTTGGCATGTGGGAAGGTCAACCCTTCTCGGACTCTATTGAAAGAGATGAGAGGGGAAGGCTTAACCATAGATTTTGGATTTTCTCTTCCACTCTATTACTCTTGTAAGCAAATGAAGAACTAAAATAGAAAAATGAAAGCAAAAACTAAATAGCAATGAAACTATCAGAAGCAAAACTAACCAAATGACAGAAAGGAAAGAATGAAAACAACAGAGAAGTTGAGGCACATGTGTTGGCCCCTAACCCACGAGCCCATCTCTCTGGAAGTAAATCAGTAAAACGAATTCTCTCTGCTCATTTCAGGAAGAGAATAGCCTTGTTACATTTTTGAAAGTTTTATCATTGAGTACAATAAAAAGCTTAATAGCTTGTAACAAAAGTTCTGAATGGAATCGACCCCTTCCTAACTCTAGCTCTACTCTATTTATTATACAGGGCAGCTACCAATAGCTCCATTGAAAATAGTGATTGAGTCTACTTGACTCCAAGTAAACATATATTGAGTGCTCTTCATCTTCATTTTTCTTGGTTTCCTTTGATAGTTAAGGAGGGTGGACAACCCCTTGAATCTCTCCAATATTTCTCAATAATTTCCTGATATCGTGCTTCATTTATTCTTCAATCATGATTTTCTAGTGGCAGGGAGCAAGTCCCTAAATCATCTCCTTCTCCAAATCTGCATAATATGCCCAATATTCTCACAATATTCTACAAAAATAACCAATATTAGGCACAAATATGCGATTACCTTTAATCCTTCCTAAGAACATATTAAAGCATAAGAAAACATTATTAATTATAGAAGGAGAGGTTTAATGTATATTTTCATGTGCATAAGGAAGGTATATGGGCCTAAGAAAGGTTATATGGGCCTTAATTTATGTCTAATTTAGAGGCCCGTCAACTAGTTGGGTAAACTGTGCAGTCCCAGCAGTTAGTGATGAAGCCTATGCCCTAAAACTACGCAATCCACAGTTCATACTGGGAAGTGAGCCTGGACATTTTTTCCATTGCGCAGCCTTAGTGGCCAATATGGATGGTTGAGGCATGGCATTGCGTAATGCACAATGAGGGCAGCCAATACTACGCATGCGTAGTTTCAGGAGCCAAGCTTGAGGCTTGAGCTCCCAGATTGTGTAATGCCTAGTTGTGCAAAGTAAGTTTTGTCCAAGGGAAAGGCAGGAATTCCCAAGAGAAGTGTGAAAAACAAGAAGATCTAAGATATGGCGAAGGAATGAGTGTCTATCTAACTAAATTTGATAAAACAAAGTTAATGGAGTGCATAAACTGAATAAACGACAAGTAAACGAGATTGGTGAGGAGAGTCATCGTAACGGTGACCATCAGTGCAAAAATACAAAAATCGATGAGACACTTGGGAAATGAAAAGAAAAACTTAAAAAACACTTCTACTTGCTAAATAATGTTAAAATGACCACATGCATGCAAAGAAACAAACAAAACAACAGTCATGCCAGACAAATAGCAAAAAGCGACAGAAAATGAAACTAAAAGAAATAAATACAAAACTCACCCGGAAAAGTGATGACGATGGCACCAAAGGTTCCTTGATCTCCTCAGGAATGCTAGATCTCCAAGATTGAATTTCAGAATGAGATCTAGGGGTGTCAATTAAATATATTTGAGAAACTAGGGTTTATGACGTGCATGCCAAAAATCAAGGGAAAAGAGACACTTGGCGAAAATTTCCTAAAATAGCAAGTTTGTTTCCTTTGGGCTGCTCAAAATAGATCCCTAGATTTTATGGATGCTTTTTCAATTTATTTTTTTTTATTTTCTTCTTTTTCTGGGAAAATTTGTCATACACTTCACTAAAAAGATTGCATAGTTCCAGGGTAACTTGCAGCTCCCAGTCTGATGCACTGCGCAGTTTCTAAGCTTAGTGTTGGGATGCCTGTCATGACTGCACAATTCCCAAGCTCAAGCTTGGGCTTCCAGTCAAGACTGCGCAATTTTGGTTGACAAGGACAAGGTTGGCTTGAAGAATTGCACAATTTCTCGAGGCGAACCCAGAACTATTGTGCAAGACTTAGGCAAGTGGTCACCTTGTATTTTAGATAAATTTTCTGAGTGGAAAAGAAAATGAACACAAGAAAAAAAAGAGATAAACATCAATCAAAGCACACATACCTGATAGAAATGCATGGTATGCTCCTGTGAAGGGAAGTTAGGCTCCAAATTCTAGGCAACAGCGAAATTTTGGAGGGTGGTTGTAGCCACTACAATAAGAAGAAATATCTTGTGTCTAGAAGTTGATGTTATGCCACATATTCTGCCCAAGAATGTTGTTTTCCAACATTTCTTGGATTGTGCTTCCAATATTTATAATTTCTTCAAGAATTATATTCAAGGATCCAGATATTATATTTTTGTATGTTATGATTGAGAAAATTCTTCCATTTTTCGAGTATTTGATATAGGTCTTCCTTGATTTCTATGATGAATCAATTGGTGAAATTCTCATGAGCATTCCAGTGCTTTTTTTAAAGAGAAGTTTTGTACATGCTCCTGGTTCTCAAGATCCAATGTGATATATCATGTTGATTTCCTATATTGCAGACAAGGTGAATGATGTATATTTTACACTAAGAAAGGCTTATGGTTTGGCCTTTTGCATTTTGTTGACCCTGAAATTCTGGAAAGGCTTGAAAAAATTCTTAGTAAGTGTTCTAGTATGCTTGCAAATGACTTTGAGCAAGATGAAAATAATCCATCCAGCTAATCTGACAAAAGTGACACATATGAAGAAACCCCTTGCCATTGATGTCAAAGGGGGAGGTTAGATATGCACAGGGAGGATCACTGTTTTGCCATCAATGCCAAAGGGGGATATTAATGGAATTATTTTCATTGATGGCAAATGACCAGCAAAAGCAAAGATCAAAGAAGCAACATAGGAAAATGAGTTTATTGATTAATGTCGATGAATGTTGTTAATGTAATTGCAAAGGTTGAAAGTGATGTGAAGTGCAAAGGATATGATATTAAATGTGAAGGTTCAACATTGTTAAAATGGGACATTAAAAAAGATTAAATATATATGTTTCATTGAATATAAAATGTAGATAATACATATCTGATTTGTCTCTTGTAATCATTATTGATTGAGCTATTTTAATTCATCTCTATTTTATATTACAATTTGTTTCAGAACTCAAAATGAAGAGACAAGTTTGTGAGAAGTTTTTTGAATTCCAAGAGACAATGCTTCATTTTATATTCCTGCAAATAATACAAACATCCAATATGGCCTTCTTATAAAATATACAATGTGGAATCTGTTGGGGTTCCCATGTTTTGGCAGATTTGGCAATACCAAAATATGAGACAACATCAAACCACTTTGGGGCCCTAAGATCTAGCCCTCCTGGACCCGGAGAGGGATCTCTCCAAATAGAGCAAGAATGATATATCTTTGAAAGCTAAAATTGAGATATTAGGCTAGGTAAGGTTGTGTGTTTGGGAAGCCAGTTTTGATTTGTTTATGGTTGCTGGGTTGGTCATGATATCGTGGACTGAGAAAGTAATGGGAGAAAGGAACAAAATAGCTGGATGTTTCAGCAAAGAGGATAGGTTAAGAAAGTGCCATCCATTGGGCTATGGAGTCATGAAAGGGAATTACATGCAACAACTAGCCAAGGCTTTCAGAGGGAAGTCATCTACACTAAAGGATCTTTTAGCATGTATGTGAATTACATTATCAAGAGAGAAAGAAGAAACATGGTCCATCTTTCACCTGGCGTATCAAAACAACAGCCATTTATTCCAGACTCATTTGACATCATGTAGCCTAAAATGGAGCCCAAGGGGCATGAGGACGTACTGTAGGTCATTTAACTCTAGGTCTGCTTAAGCAACCCAAGAGGAAAATAGAGATAAGCAAATGGTATGATTCTGAAAAGGCTATTCTGTCATAAGGATCCTAGTGGACAAAATAACACCAACCTAAAAATGTTCTCAAACCTTCTAGCCTGCACCCATGAAGAATATCTAAGAAAACCCATTCAACCAATTCATACATTAGAGAGTAGGCAATAACATCCACTACACTGGTTAAATCAACTGAAATCAACTCTTAGATAGCACATAAGGCAGAAAACATTAAAGGTAGGGAGAGCAGGAAACATAGGGCACCTAAAAAGGGTGAATCCTATGTTATACTTCTATTGCCTAACAGAAGAACATGAAACAGTATGAAAATTTGATATACAGAGTTAGAAAAACATCACCAATAGTAATAGACCAGGATCCTGTGAAATGTGCTTTGATTGATTGATGCAAAACCAGTCATGTACACTGAGTTCAATGGCTAATATAGTCCAGACTTTCTCCTCCCAGCCTATTACATACAACTACTCTGCTACTCCCTCCCACAACTGTTCTAACAGTCAAGAATGAATCCCTCTAATAGCAACTGTCACAGCAAGGCAACAACAACAACCTTTACATTATGTTCTCGGGGATTCTTATAGGAGAAGAGGAAGAAACAGAAGTAGGTGAACAATTAAATGAGTCTCATTAAGACGGAATGGTGGAGGAAACCGAGTTCATTCTGCTTAATGGCGTTGTGTTGTACTCTGTAGATTGGTTGGAGACGTTTGTCAGGTCGAGATTGACCTCTGATATGTTCTTTAAGTCCTTACGGCGGTCTGGAACTCTAAATTGCCATCCTGGAATAAATGAATTGGATGAAAGTCTGCAAGGCCGCTCCATACCTCATACCTGCCGCCTGACTGTCTTAAATGAGCTTTAGTCAGTGTAATTAATTTTTTCAGGGCTCAAGGAGGCATGGAGATTTCTTGTAGGAAAGTGTACGTTTGGAGAAGAGTACCCTGCTGATATTAAACACAGATAAGACTTTAACAATGTGCTTGGATCTTCAAACTACGCCTTTCCCTTTGAATGCAGGATTATAATTGTTAATATTCAATTAACCGGCTTGAATCCCTCAAATCCGTCTCTGCTGTTTCGTTTGGCCGCTGAACTGGCCTCTCTGTGCTATCTGCTCAATAAAATAAACCAGTCATGAACCGGGGCAGTGGTAGTGGAGAAATGTTGCGGAGGCCGGAGGAATGGCAGTGGAGCAGTTGAGGGCAATGAAAATAATGGAGAGCGGTGGAAGAAGTGGTTGATAGTGTAAAAACCCAAAGATTAAACGTTTGGGCGAATAACACAGGGAAACGGAGAAAAACACTGAAGTGGAGCCACGGAGGTGGGACCCGGTACGGAGATCGCAAATCGCAAGAGCGGAAAGTGCGATGGCAGAGAGTGGCACCAAACAGAAACCTTGCACTTGTGATATTGCAATGGAGAGGAAGAATGCGATGGAGCGATCTATGATCACATCGCAAATATTTGCGACGCGATCAGATCGCATCGCAAATATTTGCGATGGATCTAACCATCATAACGCGCGAGAATGCGATCTGCGATAGATGTGATGGGGCGGAGTTGCGATGCAAGAACTTGCGACGGAGGGAAAATGCGATCGGGGGAAAATGCGATGGGCGGAAAGTGTGATGGCGCGATCGGTCAATCGCATCGCAAATATTTGCGACGCGCTCAGATCGCATCGAAAATATTTGCGATGGATCAATCGACCACAAACAATGAAAATGCGATATGCGATAAGTGTGATCTGCGCTGGAAAAGCAGCGGGGGTTATATAATATAGGACCTTATACCAAGGTTTATATTGTATGGTGGGAATGAGAGGGGAAGTGGTTATATATAAAGGGGAGGGACTTATAATAAAGTAGGAGAGTGGGTTTTTTGGCCCATTTCAATGTGATTTAAAGGTAAGAAGGGGTACGATAGAGGAATAAAGGGGAATGATGGCCAACAAAGGGTAAGGGAAGAAATTAAAGGGAAATAGAAAAGGTAAGAAGGGAAATAGAAGGGGAAACAAGTAGAATCTAAGTGGGGTTGAAATAAGAGGGAAAAGGGGGCCTTTGGGCATTTCTTCACAAATAGAGAGGCTTGTAATAGGAATCAGCAGAGGGGAATTTATCAAAGGATAAAAGACACATGGAGGCTTCAAGGAGACTTTGTTTTCAGAGGAAATGCATTCCTTGAAGGCTCAAAAACAATTTAGCACCCGTTTGCTTGCCAAAAAATTTATAGGGGGGGCTAACAGAATCGAAATATAACTTTTTGAAGCGAACTAGTCTGCATAAGAAGGATGATGAGAAGCAGCAGAAGAAGCACAAAGTTGAAAATAAGAATCAATGCAGCAACAGACTTGAAAACATAATTGTATATGAGTTAACCAACATTTGTGACTTGATGTTGTGATTGAGATATTTATGTCCCTTTCTATGTTATAGCTTGATAAAGAACAATTTGTAGCTTGTTAAGGTAGGAGCCTCCTATGGGTTGCAGCCTGCGGAAAATTTGTGGGATTTGGAGCTTCCTTTGAGGTAGGAGCCTCTTGGAGATTGGATCCTACAAAAATATGATGTAATAAGGAGTAGCAGCATGCCTTCACATCACTTTCAGACTAAAATTCGTGGTTTTCTCCCTTCGGGGTTTTCACTTATATCTGGTGTCTTCATGTGTTGGTTATTGAATTTTGTGTGAATTTTGTTGAATTCTTGATAAATAAATTTGAAAAATTCTCTCTTTGACACTTGCAAAAGGAATTCAATAATAATAGAGCACGTACATAAACCATTAACTGCATAAGAATAAAATTAAGTTGATAAAAAGTGAATATTTTAAATTATTGATTTACAACCCCCCCCCCCTCTCCGTAATTTCCAATCATAAATATCAATCATCTTCTCTTTGGTATTTCTCAAGGATACATCTTGCAATAATGGATCTACAAGGGATATGCATTATAGAATTACTTTTACTAAGTTTTTGTGTTTAGATTCCTTGAATTTGGTGTCCTTTCTTATGACATCATTTGTCTAAACTCTAGGATGGACACCTTTATTTTTGTTGATGTATTAAAAAATAACAAGCACATCACACTAGTAATGCATAAGACTTTCTTATTTTTCGGGAAGTGGAGGGTTGACCAAAGGATTTCCATTGTACCCTATTCTTGATATCATCATGGTGAACTCCTTGAGCAAGACAATTGAAGTGGAGTGTGTTAGTACTAAAAATGTTAATGGTGCGATCACCATTGTATCATTTCTTTCAAATTTTTTCTAATGTCCTAATCCATGTCGAAGTTTGAGTCATTTTCAATAAAGTTCAAAAAAGAGTCTCAAAATCAAAGTAATTTTAAGTGTATAGGTTTTATTATGTCTTAGGTTCATAAAATAAGTTAAAATCATTGTTTTAACTTAAGTTAGTGTCGAAGGCTTTTTGTCATTTGGGTAATAAAGTTACAGCCACCCTATCAGGATAATAGCTACCTCTGCTTTAATTTCATTTTTAACACAGTGATGTAATGGAAGGCAGCTATTTCTCTAAATTGAAGGTCATATTACTCACACAATGAAAAGAGCTAATATTTCTTCAAGGACCTGTTCATAGTGGTAACTCAGTGAAAAGTGAAGATATTTCGTTGAGATTTGGTTTATTTCAATTCAGAGGTAAATATAGCTATTTCTCAATCATATAAGAGAAAAAAATAATATTTTTAAAGCAAGGACCATTCATGTTTGAAGATCATTGAAGACCTCCTATGCTATAAACATGATTATTCTTTTAAATAAGATTAATTATTGTTTGACCTAGGAGGATTATTATTAGTGAGTGGTTACATCATCTATGCAGCTAACCTATAGCTACCCCACTTAAGTGAAACAGAAGTCATAATATGAGTTATTAGTCATTTAATGATATTGTGGAGTGTTAAGCATAATGGGATGACTTGGCACTTGTTTTCAAATTATTTCAAAGCATGTCATTACTCCATACCATGATTGCAAGTGCGAAATCATAGGAGTGAGTGCGGTGTTCACTTGAACAAAGTTTTATGTGCAGGCTATAACTAACAGGAATCATTTCTCCAGCAAACAGTTTTAGTATTTCAAGGCAGGAAAACCAAGGCTTTGTGTAGGGTTTTGCAACCAAAATCGAACAACCGTGTGTTTGTAAGCAGTCTAGTTGTTGGAAGATATGGGAAAAGGTGGTAATGTCAATAGGTCTGAGCTAGCAAACACTAGGTTCGTTGATGCGAGGGCCAAAAATCAGTTTAAATCTACTTGCTAGTATAAATTTCAACAAAATTTTTCTAGGGAGAATGTGGCTTTAGGTCAGGCTTTTTCCGAGAGCTTTGATGGTGAAAAGGTCAAGTTAGGGAGCAATACATTCAACATATTTGAGGCCATCATAGCTCATGATAATAAAACCTCTGCAACTAGGGAACGCTGGTTCAAAAACAAAACGCTGCCCACAGAAGTAAGTCTCTACCTTAAGCTTGAACATGTCAATGTTAAGTGGAATCCAACTGCACATATTTCCTACTTTAAGGTTGAATGGCAACATGTGATCACCACAGTGGAAAAATACATTACATGCGAGGGTAGGTTCTCCTCCGTCCACCATTATGAGTTAATATTTATTGCTCATATTTCAAGAGATAGACCTATGAAATTTCCCTATTTTCTATATAAATCCTTTTTCAAAATGTCCCTAAAACTGTAGAATATCCCTAAATACTCTTTGCACAATTTATATCAAAGGGGTCTAATTAAAATTATGATTGTCTACCATCTTAGAAAGAAGAAGACCACTTGGGATAAGTTCCTGAGAGAGGAATGGTTTGGTAGTATAAACTCCAAGAGAAGGGTAGGGAGGCCCAAGAAAAGAGATACATATGAAAAAACTAGTGCAACCCCTGTCCCAAACAGTTCACATCCTAACTCTATTCATTCATCAGTTTTCTGCCAAGTTAACCCTCCCTCCATCTCAATCAAAGGGCCAACTAGAAGCTTGACTAGGAAAGATGGAGACCCTATGCCTATGCCAATTTAATGAAGCCCATGTCAACAGTTCACGAGTGAGAAATTCACATAGAGAACCCCAGACCCTAAGGGAATTCATGGAGGAATATAAGAAGAAATTGAAACAAAAAAATGATATGCCTTCTAAAAAGTCTATGTCAAAAGACAAGGAGCAAATAGCTTCCTCTTTAAGAGGAAAACCTAGGAAGAAGCTCTTCATGGTAGAAGAACCAGTGGAAGTCAACCCTGGACTTTTAACATCTAAGCCTGCTTTGTCACCAGTGGAAGTAAACACTGGTGTAAAAATATCAGGCCATGTTCCTGAAACAACTCATCAAGCACACCCAAGCAGTGTTACTTCTCTCACAGAATCCACTCTCTCACAAGTTTCGATATATCTTAAGAAAGGAAAACATAAAATGTCAGAGATTTTTATAGAAGAAAAGCCTACTTTAGCCCAACTAGTCTCCTCCATTAGCTCTTCGATCAAGAAGATAAAGAATATTGTGGTACACTCCTACTCCTCTTATGAAGATAGCAGTGGCCCTGAGTATACAGAATCAGAGTACGAGGAAGGAGAATCTAGTAGATTCATGCATGGAAGTATGAGGTCTAAGTTCATTCCAAATCCTTATATCCAGAGACCTCATACTAGGCCCAAAAATAAACTCATATTAAATAGTAAGATGATTTCTAATCCTTCATTAAGAGATGAAATTATTAATATTTAGGAGATTCCATAAGACAAAATCAAGAGGAAAACAACTTAGCCAAAGAGTCAAGCACAGAGAAAGAGGTCAAACAAGAGGGTGACTAAATCTGAGGCCATCGAGATTTTTTCATCTATTCTGGACCTCTGAAGAATGAAGGAACAGGGCTGCCTTTGGAGAAAATTTTCATTTTTGAGTAAATTTTTCATGTTTCCGGATATAGCTACTTTTTCTGCAAAGGTAGCAATTATTTCTGAATATTAACATATGTTGAAAATGAGCTACTTTTTGTTTTATGATCATGATGGTGACATCAAAGAAGGTGAATTGGAGGAGATTTCAGTTATAATGGATGTTGCTAGGTGTCATGTATTAAGTCACCTCCAAAATTTCAAGGTTCTATTTTGCACTTTTTAAGGAGAACAACCACATGTCACTTTCTCTATTGTTTACACTTTTTCTGAAGTTGGTTGCACCAGAACAGAGGAGTAGTATTCCAACAGACTGCCACATCATACAACCACTTCTAATTGTTAGCCTTCATGATGTTTACTTTATTTATGATATAGCACTTTGTATTTAAGTTTAGGGATAAGCCTCATCTCTTGCATGAGATTGTAATAACTTTTTGGAACTTATTCACTCCTTTTGTGGAGATGACAGTATTGTGTTTTTGTATATATGTGTCAAACATTTCGTGGTTTTAGAATCTTGGCTCATATGATCAGTAATTTTTCAGTGAATAGAATTGAAAGAAACTTCTGAGGACTTATTATCAATATGGTGTGTGTATTATTAAATTTTCATTTGTTTTTCCATATCTTACTATCTTCAGTTGCAGTTTTCAATCCCTCATGTTGTTATGCGTTTTTATCAGTCTCTTGACATGTTCATGTGTTTTATCAATTTTTATTAGTCTCACACAATGACCTTTCTTGGTAAAATATATATAATAACAGTGAAAAGAGCATCACTTATGACAGTTGTCTTTCATAATATTTCAGTGATAATATTGTAAGACTATAAATAGTTTTCTCTTGTTGAAATATTGTTAAATGTCTACTTGTGTTATGTTCTACCAAAAGCAGTAGATTTCTGCCTTGCAAACCCACTATTTATTCTCTCATTTCACATTTTCTTCTCCTCATAGGCTACAAACTCACTCTTTTTCTACCACATCAGGATCCAATACCCTCATTAGTAGAATAGTAGATTTGACTGAAATCTCTATTCAGTGGATGAGAGTTTAAATCACCTACCAATCTTATAAGCCAAATCATTAAATTGCCTTAGAGCTTAGGATGTATTTGGTCAGGCGCTTGAAGCCGTCCAAGTGTCGATTCCAGCGCTAAAAGAATGCACCAATGAAAATATCTTTGTAATTAATATTGTTTTATGTGTTAAAAGGAATGGCCATTCTTAGTTCATAGACAACACCCTTATTCTAGGAGGCCACCCCCTCATCCTCGCACCAGACTTAAACAAATTTTGGACTCCTTCCCTCTAGCTTCTAGAAATGTTGTTTACTGCAAAAAATTCCAAATATTTCATGGAACACTAATAATCAAGTAGTGAATTACATTGTTATAACTCCTTAATGTCCTTTGTCTTAATATAGGTAATATTTTAGGTATTTTTGGATTCCTATAATTCTTAAAAATCCCTCCTCTCAATCCTAGTAAAGAATAATTAATAAATCAAATCAAATTTTGTTCATTGGGATTTTAATGGATAAACATGACTAGCATATTCATCTTGGTCAAAAAAAAATCTTTAAACTCTTCCTATATATCAATGTTCAATTTCGCTTTCATTGGCTAATATCATGAATTAAATCAACTTAAGGTAAGAAAAAAAAATTAGGGCAGGGAGGAGGGGTGGGGGGGGAAGGGGGGGGGCACAAGAAATAGGTGTGTACATAATTCATTTCAGGTGAAAAAAGGTTGTCATATATTGAAACTACTCAAAAGGGAAATTCATATGGTGAAGGGTAGGTAAATTTCACATAGGTACTAGGAAATGGGAAGGAAGATAAGATTTTTAATGATAGTATTCTTGGGAAGGAAGTTCTAGCTACTAGGAATAATTCGACTCCCATCAAAAATAGGATGGACAATGCCAACATTAAGACTCTATATGGTATTTCAAATTCAAATGAAATATCCTAAAATTGGTTGCTGTAGAATTTTAGAGCTCTGCTAGATTCATTAAGGCTCTTGACTAATGAGTTCTCTCACACCATAATTGGTTATGCACCCCAATATTTAGAAACTAGAGGCTACAATCCTTAGTTTTATCCTCTCTAGAAATACATCTAGAACAATCATGGACTTGTTAAATTAAACACTTCCTATTGCTTGTTAACATATGGAAATATTCTAACAACATAGAATTTGAATAAGGGGATCCATGGACCCTCTTGGTACAAAATGTGTGCATTTGTTGAAGAATCCATCCAACATCTCTTTTCTATTGTAATCTCACAATAGAAGTTTGGCTTTGTGCCTTTTTAGGATAATCTATTAATGTCATTGGCTAGATTTTTAGATTGATATATCAACATATTGGAGCAACAACTTTCAAGGATCCTTTAAAATCAAGAACACCTTTTGGAGGGTGTAATGAGCTCTTCCAAATTTCATGTGTTGGGACCTTTGGTTAGCCACAAATATGACTTCTTTAATAATGCCATTGGAATAATCCAGCTATTGTTGGAACTAAGGGTAAAGCCCCATTATCAAACTATCTTCAACTAAGAATTAAAAACATGGACCAATTGGTGGCTCAAAAATTTAGGTAAAATGTAGTTTAAAAGGTTTAAATTTTGTAATGAAGCTACCAATTAGTTCATTCCAAGGCCAACTGAAAGCTCCCAATGGCAAGTGATAATGGAGAAAAGGCCTTTAATTCTTGGGATGTGTAGAAAAAATCCTACTTATTTTTTCATGGGGCTTCATGAAAAAATCCAAGGCCAATAGGAGTGGGGGGAGGCTTCATGATCCTAAAGGAAATCCTATAATCTATTATGCCTCAAGACTAAGCCACACTTCCAATAATTTAGTTGAAGCTTAAGCATTATGGTATGTTATTTCTATTTCCAAGAAAGCATGTATTAGAATTATATCATTCTTTGGAGATCCAATGATAGTTATTAAAGAACTAATTAGAAATTCCCTTCTTGAAGGATCAACATTGAAAAAAATCATTTTCAAAATCAAATGGAATGTGAGCTCCTTTACTAGAGTCTCTTTTCTCCGCATCAAAAGGAACCTTAATGAAGAAGCAGATCACTAGGCCAAATGAGGATCTAATCTCGGCCTACTATAGTTAAAAAAAAATGATCTATGGAAACAAAATCATCCCATGAATTTAATCGATATTGGGTTTTGAGTGTCATTTTCTAACAGATATTATTCATCCGTCAAACTAGAGTTTACAAATTCTTGTGAAGGAAATCTATGGAAAATCATCCTTCAACTCTTTATGTGTATTAACCCCAAGAGTATGGATATTGAATGCAATACTGTGTGTTAGTTATGTCCATAAGTGACCTCTGTATTGAAAGTTGGCACATTAATATTTGTTTTAATCCAAATATTTATCTTATGGTCATATATGAAAGATGTTGGCATATTGTAGTCATATCTACATCAATGGATGGAATTCCAAATATTAACTAGATTACATATCTAAATCTATGTTTACCTTTTCACATTTACTTAATATAATTATGAAATAACCATAAAATTATCAAATAACAAATGGCATCATGTGAATATATAGGTATGTAAAATGAATGGTTATCTTGTCTCTTCGGAGACATCCAATAAATTGAATGGTTATCCTAAAACCATTAATTTTATAAAGGGGTAGCATGATGCTTATCCACATGTATCCAGTATGGTCTCTTGTCTCGCTTGTTAGGTTGACATATAAGTAGCTTATGGCTTGGTATTTTTATAATTTTGTGTATGTGGTGAGACAAATGTTTTAGTCCACCATCAATACAACTCATATGAAATTTTTGAACTATTTAATGGTGAAGTGTGAGATATACTTGAATGGTGGAAATGGCAGGACAAAACAACTATTGGTGGAGGTTTTCTGCAAAAAATATTTATAATTTAAGAAGCACACTTCACACAAGAATGGAATCTCTTATCTATAACTCCTCAAAATTTATACTTGATTTATTTTTTGGGGGAGTGTAGGCCTTCACAATTTGAGTTCATATGGAATGTTGTTTCATTGAACGTTTCACACCCATTCCACAATTCTTCCATAAATAGTAGCATTTGATATTCAAAAAAAATGTTACTCTCTTTAGTGATTCAATGCATTGTAGTTGTTGAATGTTTCATAAAGAGAGTTGGATTTGTTTAGGTTTTCGTTCCACTCTCAATTCTTTGTGTCTTGGCACTAGGTGCAGTTTGAATTTTCAAGTTTGGAATCTAGTCATTCAATAAGAGCATAAACTTCTAAGTTTTGGTGCGCGAGACATTTGGATTTCAATTTTGATATACAAGAATTATTTTAGGGATAGAGCTCATATTTATGTTGTTGTGTTTAGAACATTAGGCCACCATATTATATCTCAAGTTGATTGTGGTGTTTTTAAAAACATGGATAAAGCTCATATTTATGTTGGCGTGTTTAAAATATTAGGGCACCATATTATATCTCAAGTTGATTGTGTTTTTTGTAATATCATGGACAATATGGGCAACATATAATCTTTGTAGAATTATACTTCATCATGAATAATTATCCAATCCAACTATGGCATTGTGTTACAATGACCTACAAAATTATAGGCCTACACCAAAAGGTTGATTCACTACCACTATAACCCCTAGGTGAACCATGCTACCCCCATCATGTGGCAACAAACAAATCAAGGGGATTTGAAGCTCAAATATCCTAGTGCATAACACATCTTTATCATGAAAATCACTAATTCAGCTTCTGCCGTGGGATTTTTTTTCATTTGTTCGTTGACCCACAAGGGGATTTCAACCCTTGACCCTTTCGTAAGGAGTACCTTAATAATACACCCATTGAGGTTCAATTCAAATAGTTACACTACTCAAAGTGTTTTAACCATATTTATTTTCAATTGATTTATATAATATACCTAATTGGCATTGAAATATTTACTCGACATGGGCATTGAAATATTTTATTTATGGCCCAAATTGTCCACATTAAAATATTTATTTTTTTATTACTATTTTTTTAATTGTGTGTCTCCATCACATTGGTAAGTACCTCTCAATTGGGTTTATTTCAAGTGGTTGGGAGGAATAATTGTTATCCTCCCCACCCATGTTCGATTTCTGCAAGTAACATGTTGAGCTCTCTCTCTGTATCTCTTTCTCTCTCTTTATATATATATATATATATAAGTAGTCTAAATAATAGAGGAAATGGCTTAAACTTTGAAAAATAAATAACATAAACCTATGAATCTATTTCTTGCTATTTAAAATATAGTTTTGAATATATAAGTGGATTTAGCACCATGGAAAATACCTGAAATGGAAATGGAAATGAGCTCAAGAAATGGAAAGCTACTAAGTGTGGAGGAATGAAATATAGAACTAAAATTAGGTCATGAAATAGAAATTATATATATATATATATATATATAGATATAGCTCAAAGATAGCTTAAATGAGGTTATGAAATGGAAATATATTAAGTGAAGAGGAATGAATTCTAAATATATTTCCATTACAGTATAGCAACATGTATATTCATCCCTCATGAATATAATGGATTTTTTCATTTCAAAAAGAGTACTCTTGGAATTGCAAGTATGTATCTTACATCTACATTACACGTGTGAATTATCCTCAAGTATCTACGCAAGTTATGAATTGTTGTCTTCTATGCAATTGGGAAAGTGCTTGAATAACCCTATACCCTATCTTACATTTACAATACATATTTTAATTATTTTTTGGTTTCTTTCAAAATTCTAGAATATAACCAATATCATTCCCAAGGCATCTTTTCCACTATGAACAATTAGTCACAAGACAAAAAACAAAACAAAAAATTGAATTCTTATTATTACTAAGAAAAATACAAAATGTCTTTAAGGATTTATTTCTCGTGAGATTTGATAATATAATCATTTTTGGGGCTTGGGGCTTGATAGATCTATGGTTCATATGGCTCTACTATGATGTATATAAGCTGTTGTAGGCCGATGTATTACAAAATCATAAGGATTTTCAGAAAAATTGTCAAACAAGCCTATCTATAAAACAACATGGAATCCTTGCATTGGTAGTATGTTTAAAGCTTTTTGAAGTATGTTTAAAAATTTGTCTCATTTTACTGAACACATGAGGAATCGGTTTTTTGTCATTGGTATCCTTGGTTGTAGTCCTTTTAAATGAATATAATTATGTTTTTGTTACTAAATCATAGGTTAAAATCCATAAAAATTAGAGAGGGTAGAGTATATACTTTTTTATAAACTTCAAAGTCAAATCACTGCATGGAGTCCCTTGTCCCAAAAACACGAGAATCTTAAACACCAATTTAATGTTTAACTTAGTAATGTTCTTAAAATTAAATTGTTATTATAATAAATTCTTTATATAAGGATTTAGAGTTTCCTTAGAGCTTTTCAAAGGTTTTTCAATCCGCAGTTTATGGGAGTCAATGGCATCTACACTACTTAGCGATCTCTATGTTCTGAATTTGCATAGATTTTTGCAGGAGAAGAAGCAGAGGCAACAAGGATTGCAGTCAAGGTTTGGGCATTTTGTGAACTTGTATTTTGCTAAATGTTGATTTTTATGGAAAAGTAGATAGATAAAATGCAATGTCGGCGTCATGGAGGCCAACTCCATTGTCGAAATGAACAAAGTAGAAGATATTTTTAGATTCCAAAGTCAAGTGTATGTAATGTTGGAAACTCAATGGGGTGACGAAAAAAAGGGAAACCGTGTTGATGTATTAACACAACACTATGATATCGTGGCACTTTGTAAGCCTCAAACTATTTATATCAGAGAAAAATAATATGAAAATCCTCATGATCCTTTTATGTCTGAATCAGTTAGGGATCCTGAAGACCCATTGTTGGAGAGGTAAATCCCCTCTGCGGATAGAGGCGATCCCACTAGCCCTAGAGTGGGTCTAGAAACAAACAAAACACGATACGATACCGATTCCTAGTTACAAAAGACAAAGCTATGATAGATAGCCTACCTCAAGTCCTACACTGATGTTGTCGAAGAAGGAGCATTGCTTTCCATTCCTAGCTTGACAGATCACAATCCTTCTGCTCACCATGTCCGGACACCTGTACACATGCAGAGGAGAAATGACGGCATACAATGTAATAATTCAAACATGTAACTATCAATCAGTCGGAAAGGATTGAACTAAATTTCATTACACAGATAAGCAATACAACAGTGGAACCAATAACGTAGTCGAGCATATATTAAAATGTGAAAGAAATATTACAACCGAGTTCCGACATCGCGTTCTTCCTTTGGCAGGGCTTCCAGTGGAGCATGTCTCACAAAGCTTGTCAGGAATTTGGACAAGGCTCTTTCTCTTAAGGGGTTCTCATTATCTCTGATTTCAATAGTCACTCAGCTATAGTTTTCTTCCCAAATGTTCAGCTAGCTATCAAATGGAGAGGGCAGGCTTTTATAGAGGGATAAGGAGAGGTTAGCCTCCCTATAATTATGGGGAAGAGTCCTATCTCTTAGTAAGGTTCCATAAGAGGTGGAAAACCACTTCCTAATCAGGGAGATACAGACGCAAACAACCCAACCCCTTCTTGATGATCCGTTCCGAAGTTGTTAGAATCAAAATTCTGCCTTCTATTGTTAAAAAACATTTCTTAATAGGCTTGGCTCAGGCATAACACAGGGATAGAGCGCCAGCTGGCGCGCCCACTAGTGTACATTTTCCCCATTGGCACGAGGGATGAATTGGCTACCTGCACCAATGCCAAAACATGGGTTTTTATGGTTTTCCAGACAAAATGTTCTTCAGGAGAATTCTTGCCCTTATGCAGAAGGATACCATCAAGGTGTTTTTAGGAAATTTTACTGTTCACAAGTCACGGGAATAGTCCTCCAATGTACGGGACGAGGGATTGCAGGGACGGTGAAAAAATGTTGTGTAACAGATGCCCCCTAAATCATGAGGTCCGAGAGAGAGGTAGGGGTGAAGTGCTTTATTAGAACGCGCCCAACTGAAAACAATGTCGTCAGAAGACCTGTGAATACAAATACAACTGATATCTCTAATACATGATATGTGGTATGGGTGCAGCCATCCACAATAGAGTGTACAAAAATCAGGATCCATGGTATGGACGCAACCATCCAGTAAGATAAGGATCAATAAGTAGACTCAGGTATAGTCGCAGCCATCCAATCAAAAGAGTCATGTAATAAATCATAATAATCCACAAAGAACTCGCAGCCTGGATTTTTATGAGACAAAATCCATGGTCTTGCGCTCCATCTCGACTCGAACAGAGTACACGTTCGAGCATGTGAATATGTGAGCTGAAGTCAAACATGCAAGAACATCGTCTAATTACCAGCCAATAATGAAAGTCGTTAACAAACGCGAGAGAAACCACCAATAATGACGATGGCTCTCAAGGTACGAAAGGTACAATCCACAGAATGTGAATAGTGAGCTGGCGTCAAACACTCACAAAATCATCCGATCGAAGGTCAATAATGACAACCTTGCATCGAACGCGAAGAACCTGCCATTGAGGCATGCAGGCTCCAAGGCACCTGGAGGGAGTCTCTAGATCAGCTTCCTGGATAATGAGGTGAAGTCGACAGGAAGTGACCTCAATCGAAGGTGGGCCATAATTTTTCCCACATCATCAACATGAGATAGAGGGATATAATGTTTGTGAATCAAGACTGACAGAGAATCAAAGGGAGGTTGAAAACTACAGAAGCCAACTTCTCTTGAACATATCGGCGGCACGATATTGGATTTGGTAGTATTTGACATCAAGGGATCTGAGGTCATGGTGACGTGGTAAAGAGCAGATGAGCGGTCAAAAGAGATTATCCAAACCCATGAAGGCAAGCAGATAATGAGATGAGATGTCCCCAACCCAAAACAAATGCAGACAAGTGCCATGTTCAAGAGCGACATACTGCCGACACGAGCATGATACTGGTTCCATTTTCCCCCACCATTTCTGGCGAGTACCCCAATTATTTTTTGAAAAAAATCTTGGAGGGGATAGCATATGCTTGCGATATAAGTTTGTCCTTCAGAAAAATCCAACCTAGTACATTTAACGAGCCCTAGGAAGGAGGAACTCAAGTAATGTCATTACGACGGAGTCTAATGTCATCAGTTTTTAACTAGTCTGACAAAGGAAGAACTCGACGTCTTTTCATGTTTAGAGAGTTTGAAAAGACAGCGGAAAAGAAAACTCCAGCAATCCCTTTTCGTAGATATCCCCACAGATCTGAAAAGGTAGAAAACTATGTCTGAGAGAACCTCCTAGTCACGATAGGCTAGGGTATTCCTTTTTCATAAATAATCTATCCCAGCCCGAAAAAGGGGTAAACGTATACTGGGTAGATGTCGTTTTGCAGCCAATTTAACGAGCTCAAAATGACAAGTGACTCGGCAATCTTTTCAGTTTTAGAGAGTCAGAAAAGAGCTGAAAGGTGACTCCAGGAGTGACTTTTTCGTGTTTTTACTGAGTCTGAAAAAGTATAAAATACAACTCGTGTTTTTGTCCTAATTGCGTGAAAACCTGTCGCTGCACAAAAAGCAAGTGTAAAACCCATTTTTCGACAAAAATATAATAAAATATCATAAAAACAAGCCTTAAAACCCAATTTCTATTTGAAAAGTTATAAATATTACAAATAGTAAAAACTTATTCACTTTTCACCTTTTTACCTCTTTGCAGAGTGATAGTGAGCCATTTCCTTTGCGATCTTGAGGTGACGATTGCGAACAATCCAGTGGACTAATATGGATTCCATCTTCTTCAGGTAAGAGTCGCTTCCATTAGCCATCTTCTAAGTCATATTTCATAGCTTTTGATTGCTACTTGGCATCCCTAATGGGAGGAATTGCAAAATTAGGGGCTCTGCGGTTGGCGCGGGTTTCAGGCACGGACCTGTGCCAGCCGACCCTTTTTCACACAGGGGCCACGCTAGGTGGCGCGACTATTAGCAAAATAGCCACGCCAACCACGCAACCCAACATTTCGTTTTAATTTAACAAAAATACATCCAATGAATTGTTGTTTTAAGTACCCAAGGGATCTTACAATGTGTTTATGACCAAATTGATGCAGGTATAAAGCAAAAATGGTAATTGAATGGAAGTAAAGAGAGCACAGCGAGGAAGATGAATTGGCAATGGGAAATGAGCAGTGTATGAATGCTCTTTGGAATTGCGAGTTGAAAAATTTATTCCTGACGCCATGTCTTCGGGCTCAGCCCGAACTACTGCAATATCTGATTAGCATTTGGGATGAGGATGATGAGAATTTCAAACTTCGAGATCAAGTACTCAAGCTCGAAGTGTCAGACGTGTACTTCATCACTGGACTGTCACACAGAGGTCCAGTCCCTATCTTGACCGGCACTAGGCCTTCAGGTGAAAACATGACAATATTCATGGACAGGGTGTGCCGAGGGGCACGCAAAGGGATAGGCCACAGAAAGGTAGAAATTCAAACCATCCCCGATCTATCACTGAGAGTAGTGCTACATACCATTACGTGGGCTGCAAGGTCGCAGGCACCACACGAGGCTACAAAGACACAGCTCCTTCTTGCATCAAAGTGCATGAATCCAACAATGTTTGACTGGGCCATAGATGTGACTATGAACATCAAATGAAAACTCACAAAATGAAAATAGACCAAACCGAAATAGTTTGGATATGGATTGATTTTGGTGTCATTCTTCCTGGAACGACTACCTATCTTTCAGTGCCAGGGGGCGATAGTACCAGATCCACCATTGAGAGAGCCACGGTTAGCTCGATGGGCAGCATTGATGCCCAGGGCAGGGGGTAGCCAACAGATGTCATGGCGGCTCGAGTTCTTTGGATGGCTCAGACGACAGTTGATCATCGTAGAGGACTAGCCCTATGTAGGTACAGATTTTACTGGAGACCCAGACCTTCTGCTCTCGAAAGGAGAGGACTGGGATGAGGAGATGGGTATGACTCTTTTTAATTTTGTGAGTTTTATAATTTTTTGGTATACATGCATTTTCGAACAGCTGATCCTATATGTATGCAAATGTTGACCCAGAGAGGCCCACCAGAATGTTACCAGTAGCGAGGAGGACCCCTCTCGCTTATGACCCTCAAGGTGAGGGGGGCGAGGGGGACAAGCTTGTACAGAACCTATAGGTGATCGCTCGTGGAGTTCCAGGTTATGCTCGTTTATCTGATGTTCCCTTAGCTTATCAGAGGCACACCATGGGGGTGCCGAGTCGACTTCACTGCTTTAAGAGGCGGTTGGTGTGGGCAGTGACGTGCTACCATGAGCACCATGCCGATTAGTCACCTAGGCTTTCTATTTGCATATTTTTTTGAGAGACATGCTGTCTTCAAATGTAACTGAAACAAACATGTATATTTTTGGTTTTATATGATGCACACGTTGCAAACACTCGAAAAATATACATACATCATTTTCTACATGGATCTTACTTACATATGATGATGTTTTTACAAATTACGTAAATTTCTATCTAATACCATGTTGGCTACTGCATCTATTAGTGTATTCATTCGTCTTGGTATATGTTGATATGTAATGGAATCAAAGTTTCTTTCAAGTAAATGAATACGTAGATATAGTCTTAAAATGCATGAGTTTCTAACTGAATAATGACCATTGAGTTGTAAAACCACAAGCTGTGAGTCCAGATGTACAATTAACGCGCAAAAACCAAGGTTAACTGCCTCGTTTAATAATTCCAAAACAACACTATATTCCGCGACATTATTTGTAGCAGGCCCTAGAAAAACACCTTGTAAATTAACCAACTCACTAGCAGGATTTTAAATTACCTAGGTTGCCGAAGACAGGTTCCTGGTACTGCGAGACGCACCATTCGCGAAACCGACATAAGGAGTAATAGACATATGCACAATCAGGAAGACCCAATGAGCAGAAAACGCTTACAAAGCACACCACACCACACATGCACAAAAATGAAACAATCATCTATGTACATATACTACGCAAGAATGATTCAAGCATAATATTTATTCAGATACAACCCATTTCTGGGCTGCACCAAAGGAAGACCTTCATAATCGATCAGCTCAAAAGCCCCATTTTTCAATACACATTTAACGATATAGGGCCCATGCCACATAGGTCGGAATTCTCCTGCCCCAAGCTTGTTATGGGCTTGATCATACAAGAGGACGAGGTCCCCTTCGATAAAAGAGCACGGAGAAACCGTTTGATCAAAATGAGATTTAACCCACTTTTTCTGTGCCTCGATAACCAAAGCAGCCAAGCGGTGAGTTTCGTCCAATTGCTAGAGATATAGGAGACGTTCTTCCTCCGGTGAAGTACTGGGAAATAATTCCACAACCAATTTTAGTGAAGGGATCTCACATTCAACCGGAAGAGTAGCTTCCAAACCATACACCAACTAAAATGGTGTGAACCCGGTTGCACTTTTAACTGACGTTCGGTAGGCCCAAAGAGCTGAAAACAACTAGAGATGCCAACTTGAATTGAGTATACCAATTGTTCGTTGAAGCATCGTGACAAGTACCTTGCTCACGGCTTCAACCTAGCCATTTTCCTGAGGTTAATATGGCATTGAGCTGTCGTGACGCAAGCCCAACTTAGATGTCAACTCCGCCATCATATAGTCCTGAAAATGAGAGCCGTGATCAGTGACGATGGCTTGAGGAATGCCGAAACACATGATCACATGGTTGAAAATGAATTGTGCAGTTGGCTTACCATCTGCAGCCAGTGTAGGCATCACTTTGGCCCACTTGGTGAAATAATCTATGGCAACGATGATATAAGTATGCCCCCTGGCCGAGTGAGGGTTACACGTCATAAAATTAAAGCCCCATTTGGCAAAATGGCCCACGGTAATGACAAGATGTAATGGGAGAGGCGGCACATGCATCTTGCGTTGGAAGATATGGCACGCGTGACACTTTCATACTACAACAATACAGTCTTTAAATATAGACGGCCATAAATAGCCTGCACGAAGGATCTTCTATGCGGTAGCATATCCGAACATGTGACCACCACAGGCGCCACGGTGACATTCATTCAGAACTTTCTTAGCCTCTTCTAAGGTCAAACACTGGAGGAGTACAGAATCGACTCCAACGCGATATAAGGTATCTCCGACAATGCGATATGGTTATGACTGATGTCGAACGCAGCGTCGAGCATCCTTCATTAACTCGGACCGGAAGGTCGATGTCTAGAGGTACACGATGATATCACTGTACCATGGATCGAGAGTGTTGATTAATAAGAGAGTTTCATCCGGGATATGATCCTCGGATTGAGACAGAACTGAGTTGATAGGGAGAGAACAAATGAGATCAGCAAAAACCAATTATTTCTTTTATTTGGCTGTGGTGAACTCCAAATCGAACTCTTGGAGGATCACAATTCACTTTGAGTACTTGCCCCCCAGCAATTGTCGAGACAAAATTAAGTAATGGGGTTGCAGTCGGAAATCACGGTTACTGTGCGTAACAGGATGTAATGGCGAAATCGTTGAACGGCCTGGACCGCAGCCAGCGCTAACTTCTCAACTTGTGCATAACATGTTTCAGTGTCAAGGAGGTTCCAAGACAGGTAATAAATCACATGTTCATTACCGTCATCGTCATCCTGTACCAGAACCATGGCAATTGTACTGAATGTGGCAGCCAAATAGAGGGTAAAGTCATGATGATAATTTGGAGGACGTATTAATGGAGCGTTGACAAGAAACGTCTTAAGGTTATCGAAATATTGAGCAATCTCATCCCAACAGAAAGGGATGTCCTATTTTAGAATTCGTGTGAACCCTTTGGCTACCTCTGCATAGTTTGGGATAATACGACGTAATAAATTCACTTTCCCTTGAATACTATGAAGCTGATGCAACGAGGATGAGGAGGGGAGATTAACGATAGCCTCAACCTTGAAAGGGTCAAGGCGAATTCCATATTTAGAGACAATGAATCCTAAAAGTCGACCAGATTCAACATAGAAGACACACTTGTGAGGATTAAGCCTGACGTTGTAACGTCTGCAACGGAGAAAAATCTGGCGGAGATGTTCCGGATGGTCTTTGCACAGAGCTGAATGAGTCGGAAGGTCATCTAGGTACAGTTGAACAACATTACGTATGTCGTGAAAGGCGTAAGACATGGCACGCTGGAAGGCAGCCCTAGCGTTTTTCAAGCCGAAGGGGAGCTTCTTATAGGCGAAAGTTCCCCACGGACAGATGAAAGCGGTCTTATGTTGATCGGATGGAAGGATATTAATTTGATTATAACCCGAAAATCCGTCCATAAGGGAAAAGATCTCACTCCCCGCACAATCGTTAATAATCTAATCGATAAAGGGGGTAGGATATTTGTCTTTAGGGCAAGCCCGATTGATATATCGATAGTCAACACAGACTCGAATTGTACCCTGCTTCTTATCCACAGGGACAATATTGGAAACCCACTCTATCAGAGGGATCAAATATATGAAGCCCTCTTTAAGAAGTTTCTCAACTTCAGCTTTTATAGCAGCAGCTTTTCGAGGATGCACTGGACGCAGATGTTGACGCACAAGCTTCGCACTGGGATAGGTGGGAATTTCGTGCACGACGATACTGGGATCAATTCTTGGCATCTCTTCATAACACCATGCGAAAACATCATAGAATTCGCGAAAGAGACTAGTGTACACTTGAATCTCATTGGGAGAACAAGTGACTCCCACATGGATGTTCTCGACGACCCCCGGTTTAACGGAAATGTCAATAGGCATTGTTTGGGTAATATTACTCAGATTTCCTTCCGAGAAAACTTCATGAATCAATATTGGCATTTGGAGTGGCGGAGAGGGAACCTGAGATGCAAAATGCTCGAGACAATTAGACATTGCCCCCAGGCTAAGCCTGAAAGAGGAATGATGATGGCCATCACTCCACGTCAGATCTTTGAGAGACATAGTCTCCACGATAGCTTCATCAGACGGAAAAAATTCTCTCAAAGGATCGGGCGAATCTGCTCGCCGAACCAAGGAGATTGAGAATAAACATCAAGAGCCATTCTTAGAGGAGAATTATCAGCAGGAGGAGGATCTGATGCTGCAATGATCTCACAATAATTGATTTCAACCGGGGTCAAAGGCATCGATTCTCCAAAAGAGCCAACCTGTTCAGGAGAAGGGATGATCCATGGGTCATCTGACCTAGAGATCATATTGACTTGAACGGTGTTCGGTGGTGGAATGGGGAAAATACCCATGAGAATGGATTCCTTGAAAAGATCTGGTCCTATACTGTCAGCGGGATTAGGAATTTGATCCACGTATGGCAATTTGTTCTCAGAGGATGAGGTAAAGAAAGACAATTGATCAATAGTAATAATATTGCCCTCGTGTGGAAACTTCATAAGTTGAAAGAGGGTGGACGGAACGCACAACATGGCATGGGTCCAACTGCGACCAAGTAGAAGACTGTAGTTGAGTTTTGCATCAGTGACTTCCACTTCAACATTGACCGTATTTCCTTGCAATGTAATCGGTAGACTCGCGAGAACACCCAAGGGCTTTGATTCCCTTCCATCGAATGCCTCAAGGGAATTGGGAGATGAAGTGAGGGATGGAGAGCCAATGGCCTTCCAACAAGAATATGACATAATGCAGGTAGATGCACCTTCGTCCACAATGGCTCTATGGATGTTGAGACCGTTAATACCGACTTGTATAACAAGCGTGATCTGGTGCGGAAGTCGAGGGAAAAAATTCTCTAGATCGAAGGTGAGAAGGCTAGAATCGACAGGATCGATGCCGCCGGTCGCAGATAACAATGCTTTCCGTTGAGATGGACAACTCTGGAGGACTTCCAATGCGGACATCATGGATGGAGCCTGCACTAAATCCTCAACAATACTATAATGTTGAGCAGCACGGGCATTAGGGTTATAGGAAGAATTTCAAAGAACACCTTTGGAAGGTGGCCATATAATGGTTTCATCACTGGGCCTTTCAATATCCAGGGAGCTAGAGGTAGGTGGGGGAGGAGGATCATCAATGACCTCCTTCCTGGCTACCTGACGTGATCCAACATAATCCTTCGACTGAGTGGCAATAGAAACCAGTGCAGCACCATTCATCATGAAAACCTGAGACCCAAATGGTGTAGATGGCGAAGGTTACTCGACCATCTGGGTCTGCTGAGATGGAAAATGTTCCTTAAGAACTATCAGAGTTACCTTAGAGCCCTTAAGAATTTGACTAACCTCAGACCGTCTAGGACAATCTTTGGTGTAGTGGTCTTCATCACAAATCAGGCAAGGGTACTTTGGTTTTCGATGTGAACCATCATCAGCATGTGGTTTGGACGATTCTGGTTTTGGGGCATCGGATTTGGCTTTGCCTTTGCCCTTATTTTTCCCTTTGGAATTCTTGTCTGCAGGATTAGCCTAGATGGCGTTGACCTTCGCGATCTTACTAGAATATGGAGTAGCCGGAGGAGCAGACTTGTTGGAAGAATTCAATTTTTGCTTCCCATTGGAAGACTTGCGAGAATTTTGAGAGACTGAACCAATAACACCATCTACTAATGGAGTAGTTAGTGCTTTAGAGGTCCCTGGTCACGAGGCATCAATCAAGATCTCATATAACATGCCTGATTGAGAGTACACTAAATCGAGGTACTGGGCATGAGAAATGGCTTGTTCCTCGGTTACACATGCCCCCATAGCAATGTCTTGTGCAATATTATTGACAAAGGAGGTAGTGAACCAGTGAGTTAGAAGCTAATCAGGAATGTCAAACTTGATCAGATGACGACGACATCTCCATTCATGAATGTGATCTGAAATATGAGTGGCTTTATCCTGTTTCAGAGATGTCAGGAGATGTGTCCCGGCTTCATAACAAACCGGTAACCGGAAATGTGTTAGGAATGCCATAGCTAGAGTATTAAAATCTTGAAAAATACCACGAGGTAGTTCAATGTACCATTTAGAAACAGCGCCAGTGAGAGTGCGCTGGAAAAGACGCAGACGAATCGAGTCATCCACCCAAGAATTCGAATAACATCATAAATGGTATGTCATGACGTGTGTTTGGGGGTCTTCTCCAGATTTTCCCTCAAACTTAGGACAATCACTAGGCACCTTTTTCGGAACTGGAGGCCAATACGGATTATGAAGAATCGGATCATTGGTCAATTTGGACACGTCCGGTAACTCCAACGTGGCGAGAAAAGGTAATTGAGGGTTAAAAGGCATGCCAGGTCCCCGATAAGGACTTGTACCTATACTCCATCCTGGTTGAGCATAACTCTGCCCCCATTGGTTTTTTCTTGAAGGATTCTGACCATGGGGGGTATAATCCAAATAATTAGGTTGATATGGCGACTGAAAACCAAGATACGGGGGTTAATAACCAAGGTATTGATTCTGATTATACGTGGGCCCCGATTGAGCAGTGTACAGATTTTGCTGCGGAGTATAAGTATAGCCTGGCTGTTGAGGGTAATAACCAGAACCTTGAGGTGGGTTGTAAACTGGTCAAGACTGACCTTAAAGGTAATAGCCACCTTTGGGTTGAATGGGCTACTGGTAAGTGGGACCTTGCTGAGTTGGGTAAGTCGAGCGCATAGGTGGATTCGGCTGTGGCATTGAATAGATCAGCTGTTGAGCAGAGTTAACAGGCAGTGCAGGTTGTCCTGGTTGAACAGGTTGACCTAGCGGATGAGGGACACCAGGTTTTCCTGGTTGAGCAGGTTGTCCTGATGGCAGGAGAGGGCCAGGTTGTGCCTGATAACCAGGTTGACCTAGGACAGGACCATAAGATGGCCTTGGCTGTGCAACATTTTGACCAATTGGAAATTGAGGTTGTTGAGGTTGCACCAAAGGCTGAGACGGATGGGTTTTCCCCATAGGACCGTATGGAGGTCCAGTTTGATACCCCAATTACCCTTCCGGTCCTTGAGATTTCCTTGGTTGGACCACAGAGTGAGGCTACAGAGGCTGACCTTGAGGATTGTAAGACTGCCCTTGCGGGCCGTAAAATGATCCCTGCTGGACCGAAGGTTGTCCCTGTAAGGGTTTTCCTTGCAGGTCGTATGCATACCCTGGTTGGACCGAAGGTTGTCCCTGGAAGGGTTTTCCTTGTGGGCCAGAAGCATATCCTTGCTGAAACAAAGGTTGTCCTTGAAAGGGTTGCCTTTATTGATTAGAAGGTTACACAGGCTGGGTAGATAAAAAACCGTTAATATACTGATAAGCCTCAGGAGCCGGAAAATAAAGGGGGTTGCCCTACTCATCATATTGATATTGAAATACATAGATCAGGGCATCATCCGCTCCATAATGCAAAAAGTAAGGATGATTAAGATCCTAAGAGGACTGACCAACCTCGGAGATCGGTGGCTATAAATACATCCGAAACTCCTCAGGAGAAATGTTCTCTGAAATAGTTGATTCAGCTATATAGACGTCTTCAGGAACTGACAAGGTCCTAGTTGACTGAGTAGTGACAACAGATGTAGACGCAACCACGCAGACAATAGGTCTAACAGGTGTCGATGTGACAAAAGGAGATGACGTGGCAGGTGTCGATGGTGACATCCCTAATGAGGGAATGATTGGATTCATGGACGAAGTCGATATTCCCATAGAGGCAATAGCGGCCATGACCTGACTTAAAGACCTATATCTAGCTGAGAGCGATGGACCAGGTGAAGACAGAACAGATGGTTCAGGGATGTCTTCGGGAAAAAGCTAGTAATCTTCACTAGAAGCAGGAATTCCCTCACTAGGAGTAGGACTGGATGAGTCCATATCTGACCCTACCTTAAGATCTTCTAAAAGATGATGGGGACTAGGAGGCATGACAGCAGCCAAAAATGGTGATCCCGATGTAAGAGGATGGAAGTGTTCCCCAACTCCAAATCCAAACCAAGCATTGGACAAGGGCCAATTGAACTCAACTGGTCCTTCAAAGGGAAGTTCAGATATAACCGGTCCCCTGTTGGGAAACTCGGATACAACGGGCTACTAATGCTCAACAGAGGACTGAGAGACCTCTGATGAATTGTCTGTATAAGGACTACCAGTAGATGAAACTGATGGTTCCACCACTGTGACTATAGCAGAAAAGAGGAAGAGATCAAAAACAAAGACACACGGGCAAAAACCAAGGCAAACAACAACAGGCTGAAAAAATCAATCTCTAAATGGGCGTGTGATCATAGGTGATTAATTTTACCACATTGAAACTAGAGATTTTACTGTTTCATGTTTTAAGAGTCTAGAAACGAGTAAAAGATGACTCTATCACTTTCAGTTTGGAAACAAGCGTGAAAGGACAAGCACTTGATGATCTTTTCAAATTTAGGGAGTCAGTAAAGATCAAAGTGACTACTCTGGTAATCTAGGTAAATGGGTGTACCAGATATCTGTGAACTACCATATACACCTTAATAAAAATGAAAGAGAAATCAACCAAGGACTTAACATACGTGCAGGTAATCTCTCCGAATGTTGTGTCCAGTGTATCATGGGTAAAAGGTAGCAGACTCGGCTTCCTATGGATAAATTATTTGCAACCTAATGGGGTCTCCCTTTATATACGCGACGGTACGAGGAGCACAAGTCCGTACTAGCGCTGTCTGAAGCCAAATGGTGAGCGACAGCTACTAGGCTTAAAGACGTTGGAACACGTCTCTACCTTAGACTACTAGATGTTTCGTTAAGTTTCAATGCTGCCTTAGGTTAATTCAGTAAATTTAAAGTTGATCTTCAATTTACGTTTCGATTTCAAGGCCCTATTGAATGTTGGATATCATAAAACCTCTAGATTCAAACTACATGCCACAAAATATCATTTTGTTCAATGAAGAGCTATCTACGGGAGAGTTGAGAGCTTTCAAATGACAGCAAAATGAACACACAAAGACATCCACTACTATTTTCAATGTAAGCTATTGAAACTAGAAAAATCTTCTCTAGAATTATATAATGCTAGTAATGTGAAGAAATTTTCAATTTTCACTATGCCAATCAAAAAGAAAAAGATTTTGTTTTTGTATTTTTCAATATATTAGATAAAATGCACTAAATAAATGAAAAACTAATGAAAACATCAATTTGAGAATGACAAAGAGAGAGATGAAACCAAACAAGTTCACTCAACTCAAACGAACGCAATCAAGACTCAAACCAATGACGAAATCCCTCAAAGTGAAGAAGAATCTTGAAAGAGACTCAGACAAACCGTGTGATCTAGGCTTGGAGCAACACAAATCGAAATTGAACGAAAGAGAGAACAATCACTCAATAAACATAATGATTCAATGGGATTCAGCAAGATGAATGGAAAGAAGAAATAACAAAGTTGACTGGGAAAGCAAAGACCCAAAACTCCCACGGGAGGCTCAGCACACTAAAGCACCTAGAAGCCCTAGGGCTAAAATTCAAAACTGACAGAAAAGGGAAAACAACCGGAGGACAAGGGCTAAACATAGTCAAAAATTAATTCAAAGGACTCAATCAATCAGAAAAAATAACCCAATATCAAAATTCAAGCTCAGAGAGCCCAAGAATAGGCAAACCCTAAAACCAAGCAAGGTTGGCGCGCATGTCTGGTTGTAATCTGCGCCAAACAAGGGATGGCACGAGTGCCTAACTAGCAACTAGCACCAATTAGCGCGACTGTCAGAGGTATAACCGCGCCAATTGAGTTTACCCTAGAAATTTATGAAAATGGACAAATAGAGGCTAGATCTGGTCTTTTGGGGGCTGAACAGGGGTTTAACACTAAGGAAGGTGAACCAGAAAAGTAGACTAATAAAAAAAAAAACAAAAAAGCAAACCAATGGAGGAAGGACCAACTCCCACTGATCCCCAGTGGATTTTCCAATTTGTTGGAGAGGTAAATCCCCTCTGCGAACAGAGGTGATCCCACTAGCCCTAGAGTGGGTCTAGCAACAAACAAAACACGCTATGATATCGATTCCTAGTTACAAAAGACAAAGCTATGATAAATAGCCTACCTCAAGTCCTACGCTGCTGTTGTCGAAGAAGGAGCACTGCTTCCCGTTCCTAGCCTGACATATCACAATCCTTTTTCTCACCGTGTTCGGACACCTGTACACATGCAGAGGAGAAACAACGGCATACAGCGTAATAATTCAAACATGTAACTATCAATCAGTCAGAAAGGATTGAACTAAATTACATTACACAGATAAGAAATACAACGGTGGAACCAGTAACGTAGTCGAGCATATATTAAAATGTGAAAGAAATATTACAACCAAGTTCCGACATCGCGTTCTTCCTTTGACGGGGCTTCCAGCGGAGCATGTCTCACAAAGCTTGTCGGGAATTTGGACAAGGCTCTTTCTCTTATGGGGTTCTCCTTAACTCTGCTTTCAATAGTTGCTCAGCTATAGTTTTCTTCCCAAATTTTCAGCTAGCTAGAAAATGGAGAGGGCAGACTTTTATTGAGGGAGAAGGAGAGGTTAGGCTCCCTATAATCATGGGGGATAGTCCTATCTCTTAGGAAGGTTCCATAAGAGGTGGAAAACCACTTCCTAATCAGGGAGATTTGGAGGCAAACAACCCAACCCCTTTTTGATGATCCGTTCTGAAGTTGTTAGAATCAAACTTCCGCCTTCTATTGTTAAAAAACATTCCTTAATAGGCTTGGCGCGGGCATAACACAGGGACAGAGCGCCAGCTGGCGCGCCCACTAGTGTAAATTTTCCCCATTGGCGCGAGGGATGAACTGGCTACCCGTGCCAATGCCAAAACATTGGTTTTTAGGGTTTTCTAGAGGAAATTTTCTTCAGGAGAATTCTTGCCCTTATGCAAAAGGATACCATCAAGGTGTTTCAGGACATTTTACTGTTCACAAGTCATAGAAATAGTCCTCCAATTTATGGGACGAGGGATTGCAGGGACGGTGACAAAATATTGTGTAACACCCATTTAAGATGGTAATTTTTCATATTTTTGTAAATACCATTAGTGGAAACTCAATCCAAATCTAGGTCTCTAGATTATTATTTGGGGTAGATCTAAAGAAACTTATTAAGAATCGACTAAGGGGTCCCTAAGCCCATGCAGCAATTTCCTTGCAAAGGGAGATAATTGCAGGATTCTTCCCAACTAAAGGATTATGGCCCTTTCTTGAAACTCTACCATCATCTTACTATTGAGGCTACATGGGGGTACCTTGGGATCCAATAAACTTGAAGCCTCATCCTTCTACAAGGATGTGGAACGGGGAAAATGCCATAAGCCATTAGATATGCCTTAAGAGATCCTTGGACATTACATCATAAAGTAACAACAAGAAGTGCCTATTATGAAGGTAAACCTAAATGAGGTAAGTCGACTCTTTTATGGTCTTCAATTTAGGGTAGTGATTTTCAGATTCAATGGTTTTTGGCCCAGGTTTGATATTTTTCATCGAAGGGAGTTTACAACTTTGAAAACCAACTATGGCATATATCTATGTTTAGAATTTTTCTTCATTATTCAATTCGATACCTAGGAGGATCTAGAGTGAGTACAGAAAGAAGGGCCCTAATTATGGGGAAATGCAGGACTCTTCATTACCTCTTGGTTTCCAAATTTTGATGCCACAACAATGGTGGTATCAACAATTCCAATATGGGTGAGGCTATAAAATCTTCCCCTTCCATTATAGCATCAAAATATCCTTGAGGAAATTGGACACAACCTAGGGTCTTTCAAAAATATGGAAACTGAGAGAATGAAGAAAGGGTTATTTACTTTCACCAGAATTTGTGTAGAAATATATTTAAGTAAAGGTCTTTCTAACCGCATTCAACTGAAACATAAAAACTTCTAGTGGACTCAACTAATAAACTATGAAAATACGACATTTATATGTCAACTTTGCTATCAAACAGGACACTTGTAGGACACATTCCCTTAGGCAAAAAAACACCCAAACTACTAAAATATGAAAAATCGACATTTATATGTCAACTTTGCTATCAAACAAGACACTTGCAAGACACATTCCCTTAGGCAAAAAAACACCCAAAACCAAAAAGAGGTAGGCTCGCAAAATAAAAGGATGATATCCTTTTGATCCCTACTTCAAATTGGATGAAGAAGGAGAAATCAAAGATAACCCTCCAAACAAATGATCAAGTGTTTATAAATTTTGCTCAAAAATGAAAGTCACAAGATTGGGCTGAAACCAGGATGGTTGCATAGATCTCGTCTTCTTGATTCCGCGTCGTGAACAGTTTGAAAAACCAATATCATATGAGGGAGATATCTTGTTCTGATCGATTTCCCAAACAGCTAAATTTTGTGACAGGTTTGATTAGGATGCCCAGTCAGCATGCAGGTGCACAGTCAGCAAAATAGGAATATTCCTAAGAATATTCCATTTTCTCTAAGCCAGTTAGAGAATGACAAGTGTTTCTATGTCATTGGATGGTGGAATGTACATTGTTTTTTGTTGAACCAATGGGAGGGTGATAAGTGGCCAGCCCTGAGGCTGCCACGTGTCCCCTGGACAGTGGTGTAACATTTTATGAGGTCTGGGAGGTTTGACCCAGCGACCTCTGGCATGTGCGCAGATCTCTCCACCAACCGGGCTATATAATGTTACTTAACCTTTACGAGCATCAATGCTATTTAAATTTTATTTACTATGCATGTGGGGGTTGGGGACTATCGCAACAACAAACGGTTATCGTAACATAATCTCTGGCAGATGGTAGAACCGTCACATTAAATATCACCTTACCTTGTCACATGGCTACGGTAAAGCCGACAGTTACGGCTTCACCGACGGGTTGATCACGACAACATTTAACTCTGCAAGTTATCACATGTGGTTTCCACGGACTCCATGGTTAGATCGAACGGTTAAGCTAAACCCCACTTCTACCACAATTAACGTTTGTGGTTTTGCTCGCGTTTAATGCAGACTGCAGGGTTTTCGAGGGTTGGCACATGGCCACCCCCTCCCCTTAACCTTGACATTAACCTTTACGGTTTGGAAACTGGCGGTATAACTTAGCGCGCACCAAATTTTTCGGATTTGTGCCAAATGTAACTGTAGTTAGGTGCAGTTCTCAACAGTTAGTGGAGGTTTTTTAGGAGTTATTGGGAAAATTACTAGGAGGGTCAATTTTCGCCCAAATGGAGTGAATGGAAAGTCATTTTATACTAATTGGAGCATTCTAGAGCCATTGGTGCAGATAAAACAACTATTAGAGGCATGTAAACACATGTATTTGCAAAATTTTGAGCATAATGAAAGATGGACATGCCATTGGGAGTTGGACCAACAGATGTAGCCCAGGAGGGGTGAACTGCTTCATCATGCCTGATGTGTAAATTTTATGTGTGGTTTTATTTATCTATTATACATTATTGTTCAATGTTATTTGCTCTTATTTCATGCTTCTAATTCACTAAAATCACTTAAATTTCATGGATAAAATCCTCAATAATTAAGCAAACTATGGAGACAAGTATGCACATGTATTATCACTGAAAAGACACTTAGCACAGAAAACTAATACAGTCCTTTCAGATTAGTTTGGTATTAGAGCTAGAGTTTATTCTCTAGTGTTGTTTTGTGCAAAATATTTGTTGAACTGTTTGCAAGTTTCACATGCTTACTAGGCTCAATCTCAAGAGAGGAGAAGGCACATTGGTGGGAGAAAGAGGGTCTCAAAGTGAGCCACAGCAAAGGAGAGAAATATTGCCACAATCTCCACCACCTAGTTCACCTCCTAAGGAAGCAAAAGCAACATTAAGCATGCCTTCAAAGGAAGAATAAATCCTTGAAGAAGTGGATCCTAAAGAAGAAGAAAGAGTGTTCAGGAAAGAATTTCTTAACATGATTGAGATGGTTAGAATCCTTTATTAAGAAAGGAATGAGAAACTAGAAGGGTAAGGATCCAAACTTCACAAGGAAGGATAGGGATCATCAAGAGATCACAATGATTAAGATAAGTCAAAGAAGGGCAATGGAGGAAATGGAAGCAATGGAAAGTCACCATCCTTACCCTCATCATCATCATCCTCTACTTCATTTTCAGTACATCAGTCACACAAGTCAAAGAACACTGGTAAAATTCCTTTTCTAAAATTTGATGTTAAGTTTGAATTTTCAATGTTTAATGGTTAATTCAATGCAAAAAATCTTGATAATTGGATTAGGCAATTGGAGGTCTATTTGAGAATCTAGAATCTTCAAGATGATGATACCAAAATCCAATTAGCTTCATTGAGAATGGAAGGTGCAACACTTGTTTGGTGGGAAGCCAAGACAAATGAGGAGATCAAGAAGCATGGTAAGATTATTTTATCATGGAATGATTTCATTTCTACAAAAAAAAAAAAAAAAATTATCCATTAGCTCATATGCAAAAAGCCATAATGAACTGGAAAAAATTTAGACAATTGAAAGGACAGAATGTGCAAGTTTACACCCAAGAATTTAGGAGAAGAGCTCTCTTATTAGGGGTATATTTGTAGAGCCAAGATACTTTGCTCAAGTACATAGGAGGCTTACATAGCTACCTTAGACATAATATCCTCATTTTTAACCCCACAAGTCTAGATGAGGTATGTGTTCAAGCCACACATCTAGAAGCTAGAGGGAAAAACATTTCTGATGAGGGTAGGAACAAACCTTTTAAGGTGAAAAACAAAGAGAAGACCTCAAAAGGTAAAATTAAAAAGAATGCATCTGTCAAGAAAGAGGGAGAAAAAGTTGTTTGTAAACATTGTTCAAGAGAAGGCCATAATGAAAACCAATGTTGGCCCAATTACATCTGGAAAAGAGGCCCAAATATCTCAACAACAAAGGGAAACAGAAAACTGTAGCTACAACTCAACATAATTTAGGAGAGGATTCAGGTGATGAATCTAAAATTACAACCATGGGATTGAAGAACATGAAGGGGAAATAAATTGAAACTAAACCCAGTACTAGTACATCAAACTGTCGCATACATGCTCCAAATGAAGAAGAGAGAAATGAACTATTTCATGCGAAGGTCATATCCAAACATACTAATATTGACACGTTGTTTGATAGTGGGTCACAAGCAAACTTAATCTCTGAAGACTTGTTCAAGAAACTTAATCTTGAGACTATTCCACATCCAAAACCATATCCACTTGGTTGGATTTGTAAGGATGCAAATTTACAGGTTTCAAAGAAGTGTATATTGCACTTTGCAATAACTGCACATTTTGTTGACACGGTTGAATTAGATGTGATTCCGCTTGATATAACAGGTATTGTGTTGGGAAGTCCTTACTTGTATGACAAGAAAGCGATCTTCCATAACCATGAGAAAAAATACCATTTATTCAAATATGGAAAGGAGTACATAGTTAGATCACATCGCAAGAAGACAAACATTGTTATGGTAAATGCTGGACAGGTAAAAAGGCTAGTAAATTCAAGTAAGAATTTTTTTCTTCTAATGACTAATCCTAAAGCTAATGTTAATCATGAATCATTTGAGGATTGTGATCCTAAGTTGAAATCAGATTTATATGATGTAGTTGATACACATCATGATATGTTTCAGGAGCCAACATGTTTGCCTCTAAAAAGGGAGATTCAACATGAGATTCAGTTGCAGCAAGATTGTCCTCTTCCAAACATCGGCATGTATCGCATGTCGATAATGGAAAATGTTGAAATAAAGAGGCAAATCAAGGAGATGTTGGAAAAAGGACTCATAAGGCCTAGCACTTCGCCATGCAGTTCACCCATAGTCTTGATTCCGAAGAAAGATGGGACTTGGCGCATGTGTGTAGACTTCAGAGCTTTGAACAAGATAATGGTAAAGAATCGATACCCACTCCCAAGGATATATGATTTGCTTGATAAGCTGAAAGAAGCAAATTTTTTCAATAAGTTAGATTCACGAAGTGGATATCATCAAGTAAGAATTGCAAAAAGTGACATATGGAAAACTTCATTCAAAACCAAACAAGGACTCTTTGAGTGGTTGGTTATGCCATTTGGTTTGTGTAATGCACCGACAACTTTCATGTGTGTTATGGATAGTGTTTTGCGTCCATTTATTGATGACTTTGTGATTATGTATTTAGATGACATACTGATTTTCAGCAAAACAAGAGAAGAACATGGCTTGCATGTGAATAGGGTGATTGATGTTTTGAGAAAAGAGAAATTGTTTCTTAAGATGTCAAAGTGTGAATTTGGAAAGACTTCTTTGGTTTATTTGGGACACATTGTAGGAGGAGGCAAGTTGAGAATTGATCCTTCTAAAGCGGAATCCATTGTGAATTGGCCCACTCCCAAAATAGTAACAGAGGTAAGAAGTTTCTGAGGTGTAGCTCAGTATTGGAGAAATTTTATCACTAACTTTTATGCCATAGCAGCTCCTATGCATGCAGTGACAAGTGTGAAGAAAGGCTTCCAATGGGGAGGCAAACAGTAGTAGGCTTTCGAAGCTTTAAAAGACAAGATCAGTTCAGCTCCAGTCCTTACATTACCGAATTTGAGACAACCATTCGAGATACAAACTAATGCTTAGAGTGATTATGCCATGGGCATAGTTCTTTTGCAGCATTGTAAGCCTATCTCTTTTCATTTTGAAACATTTAATGGTGATGTAACTAATTATCCTACATATGACAAAGAGTTTTATGTCTTGGTACAAAGCGTCAAGAAGTGGAAACACTACTTGATGGGTAAAGACATGATTATACATACAGATCACCAACCATTATAGTACTTGCAGTCGCAAACAAAATTGCATCAATCACGACATTTTAGGAGGATGGGATTTCTTCAACAGTTTCACTTGGTTATAAGGTACAAGAAAGGTATTTTCAATAAATTTGTTGATATTATTTCAACACTAATTATAAGTGCTTCAACTTTGCTTTAAAATGATTCTATTGTACATGAGAGTTACATAAAACAATATGCACATGATGTTGATTTTCAAGATGTGTATGCTAGTTTGAGTGAAGGGAATCATGTTGAATAAAATGATCATCACATGCATAACAATTTGTTATTTCATTTGGGAAAATTGTGTATACCACAAGGAGAGAGGCTAAGTGTCATGAGAGAGGCTCATTCATCTCTTATTGTTGGACACTTTTGGGTAAGAAAAATAGTGGTGCATCTACAGAGGTATTGCTATTGGCCTCGCATGATAGATAGTGTGTCGCATTTTATAAGAAGTTTTTCTATGTGTGAAACAAGCAAGCCTAGCAATAGGAAGCTTGGGTTGTACACACCACTACTGGTACCATCAAGGCCATGGGAGAGTGTCCATGGATTTTGTTGGAGGTCTACCTATGTCAAGAAAACAACATGATTATCTTTATGTAGTTGTGGATAGATTCAGTAAAATGTGTATACTTATGCCATGTAAGAAAACCATTACTACTGAACAAACTGCTGAACTTTATTTTCAACAGCTATTATTAGGAAAATGTGAAGATTTCCTACTTCTATTGTTAGTGACATGGATTCCAGGTTCATTGGGAAGTTTTGGTCCAATCTTTGGAGCATGATGGACACAAAGTTGAAAAAGAGTACTGCTTTTCATCCGCGAATTGATGGCCAAACCGAGGTGGTGAATGGAACCATTGTGCATCTATTAAGAGTATATTGCAGCAAACATCCCAAGTTGTGGGATGAGAAACTGCATTACATTCAGCACGCTTACAACCGAGCAAAGCACTCTTCTACAAATACATCACCTTTTGAAGTATGCTTTGGGTATTTTCCAAAACCGCCATTAGACTTCATCTTTGAGAAGGATGTTGCAATTGATGGGCATAGTGATATTGAAAAGGCTTGAAAGTTCATTGAGAAAATTCAGATTATACATCAACAAGTTCAAGAACAGCTTGAGAAGAGTCAAAGAAAATACAAGGAGAGGCATGAAAAACATAGAGTTGATCACAAGTTTCAAGAAGGAGATGAGGTATGGTTGCACATAAGCAAATAAAGGATGCAAGGAGAAGGTAAAAAGCTCAAACCCATTTGCTATGGCCCATTCAAGATCATAAAGCAACTTGGTAAAAATTCATTTCAACTTGTCTTGCCTTCATATATGCAAATGTATTCAGTTGTTAATGTTGAAAATTTATGTTTGTATGAGCCACCTTTGATCGATGATCAAGGAAGTAATGTTAATCTGCCTTCTATTGAAGACTCCTCACCATAATTTCTGGATGAGCTCAAGGAAGATACAATTCTTGACAGGAGGACAAGAGCATCCAAGAGGGGCAGTGTTGACTACCTTCCAGTTGGGCTCAAAGGCAGTAAGCCAAGCAAGGAAAAGTGGATGGAAGATGGAAAGGTGAGGGAGTTGTACCCTCATCTATTGAACAGGTAATAAAAGTCCTTTTGGATCCAAAAGCTTCCTAATGGGGAGGTGTGATCAAGTGTCATAATTTTTTCTCAAAATTGAAAGTTACAAGATTTGATTGAAACTAGGATGGTTGTGTAGATATCGTCATCTTGATTCTGGTGCCTCAAACGGTTCGAAAAACCGATGTCGTATGCGGGAGATATTGCATTCTAATCAATTTCCCAAACAACTAAATTTTGCAACAGGTTTGAATGGGATGCCCAGTTAGCATGCAGGTGCATAGTCAGCGAAATAGGAATATTCCTAAGAATATTCCTTTTTCTCCAAGCCAGTCAGAGACTGACTAGTGTCGCTATGTCATTGGATGGTGGAATGTACGTTGTTTTTTGTTGAACCAATGGGAGGGTGACACATGGACATCCCTGAGGCCACCATGTCTCCCCTGGACGGTGGTGTAAAATTTTATGAGGTCTGTGGGGTTCGACCTCGCGACCTCCAGCATGCACGCAGAGCTCTCCACCAATCGGGCTATACAATGTTACTTAACCTTTATGAGCATCGACGCTATTTAAAGTTTATTTACTATACATGCGGGGGTTGGGGACTACCACTTGCCCCAACGGAGTTTTCACATGTCATCGCAACAACAAACGGTTATCGTTACGTAACCTCCAGCGGATGGTAGAACCGCGACATTAAACATCACCTTACCTTGTCACATGGCTACGGTAAAGCCGACGGTTACGGCTTCATCGACGGGTTGATCGCCACAACATTTAACTCTGCAGGTTATCACATGTTTTTAACACTATTCCACAGACTCCACAGTTAGAGCATATGGTTAAGTTAAACTCCACGTAAACTATGGTTTTAACTCCACTGCTACCGTAGTTAACGCCTGCGGTTCCGCTTGCGTTTAATGCAGACCGCGAGGTTTTCAGGGGTTGGAATGTGGCCACCCCCTCCCCTTAACCTTGACATTAACCTTTACGGTTTGAAAAATGGTGGTAAGACTTAGCGCGCTCCAAATTTTTCAGATTTGTGCCTAATGTAACTGCAGTTAGGTGCAGTTCGCCACACTTAGTGGAGGTTTTTTAGGAGTTATTGGGCAAATGACTAGGAGGGTCAACTTTTGCCCAAATGGAGTGAATGGAAAGTCATTCTAGACTAATTGGAGCATTCTGGAGCCATTGGTTCAAAGAAAACAGCCATCAGAGGCCTGTAAACACATGTATTTACAAAATTTTGAGCATAATGAAAGATGGACATGCCATTGGGAGCTGGACCAGCAGATGTAGCCCAGGAGGGGTGAACTGCTTCATCATGCCTGCTGTGTAAATGTTATGTGTGGTTTTATCTCTCTGTTATACATTTTTGTTTAGTGTTATTTGCTCTTATTTAATGCTTCTAATTCACTAAAATCACTTAAATTTCATGGATAAAATCCTCAATACTTAAGCAAACTATGGAGACAAGTATGCACATGTATTATCATTGAAAAGACACTTAGCACATCAAACTAATATAGTCCTTTCAGATCAACCAAGAAGATGTGGGTACTCAGGTCCATAATGACAATGAAACCCATAAGCAGAATGGCACAAAATCAAAAGCAATCCATGAATTAGAACAACAGACAAAGGTGGCACACAAAGAGGATAAGATGGTGGCCATAAAGAGAGTTCATGTCTTGGAAATATCAGATTCAGGTAAAGACCAACCACTAAAGATAATTGTGAATGACTTAGAAATGGTATGAGTTAGCCCCAACTCGAATGGATAGCAAAAATTCCAGAAAAAATTAAAAATAAAAATAAAAAATAATTAAAATAAAATAAATAAATAAATATAAATATAAATAAATAAATAATAAAATAAATGAATAAATTATATCACTTAATCTTCCTCTTTGTATTTTTTATTTTTTCCCTATTTTAAAGCTGCTCATAGTGAATGTTAATAGCATTTACAAAATATAATTTTGTTTACTTTTTTCGAAATAAAATTACTAATTTTCCTTTCGAAAAAAAAAACTTTATATATTAAAATATATAATATACTATATTAAGATATTTCTCTTTGCATTATAAAACACTAAATAAATTTAAACAAAATTTATATATAAACTTTAATCAATTAAAATAAATATTTTAATAAAAAAATAAAATAATTTCTTAAATTATAGAGAATAAATCAAACTTGTTTGCAAACTAAACAAACCCTTCTTTTACCTTTTTAACCTATACACATATGATGAATAACCATACACATCTTTATATATGACACTTTTACTCTATGCAATGATATATGTTTTCTTTTATACTCATTCCAAGAAATGGAGCGGCCCCACATGATGATATGTGTAAAAGGTACGGAAAAAAATATTATAAATAAAAATCTAAATTGAAATATTGACAATTTCATTAATATATTAAAAATAAAGTGAAATTTGTTTACTACCCACATTTACTTCATCATTATATCTATAGTATCTTTTTATTTGTCTAACATAACAATTAAAACTTTCAAAATCCATTTTCATTTTGAATGTATAAAGAACGATAAATCAGGAATGTGCTCCAAAGATCATCTTAATAAACTTTATATCTAAAATCATCAAATGATTTGTATTTGAAAATTTTACATTTGAGAAATATAAAATTTGATTCAACAATATTATAAAGGGTGTAAATATAATCAATTTTAACTTTGTGTAAATAAAGTTTGTACTTTTTTGCACTTTGAAAAAATTACATTTGAAAAATATAAAATTTGAATCAAGGGTGTAAATATAATTTAGTTTTAATTTTTATTTTTTAAATATAGTTAGTGTGTGAGTATGTTTTATGAAACCATCATATTAGTGTATGAGATTCTCTTGTTTACACACTATATTTTTTTTTGGATTTGAACCTATGACCTTTTAAGAGAAAACATAAGCTCTTAACCATTAGACCCACTCAATTAGGGGTAAAGAGGAGGGATTAAGGTGTGTAGTTTTGTAACAACCCTCGTCAAAAATCCATGTAAAATTTAATAAAGGAAAAATAATAACCACTCTTATGGGACACTTATTCCAAGCTTAATGTTGGGAAAAACATCCTAGTGTGAGTTTTCATTTGGTTTATTATGGCTAAGGAAATTGGCAAGGGCAATGGCAAAGGCTTTGGAAAGGCAAAGTGGCATTAATTGGCATTCTATTTATGAAAATAATAGAAATTAGGAGAACAGGAAGGTGAAAGGTCACAGGTGCCAAGTGAGGAGGAATATGAAGGAAAAATAATGGAAAATGAAGAAATTAGAGGCCTCGTTAATAAAAAGGCTTATGAAGATTAGTTCATGGATTTTGGTGAATTCAGTTTTGGAGCTCTCTCTCTCACTCTTGGAAACTTGGAGTTTTCTTGGAGAATTTCAAATTTGGATCAAGAAAGGCAAAGAAGGCAAAGAGGAAGCAATGATCAAGAAAGGAAGAGTGGGATCAAGCAGCTACAGTGGGATTACTTGCAGGTATCAATTTGCATGTATGATTTCCTTGCTATATTTGGCATGCATGGTTATGCATGTGTGCTCTTGGTTCTCTTGTTTTCATTGACATGGGTTTTGTCAAGTGTGATAGTGTTATTCAACCTTGCCTTGCCATTTCCAGATAACCATGGTGTGATTGGCTTCTCATGTTTTGGTTGAGCTGGATTTCTGAATGGACTCGAAGCTTAGTGGGGCAGTCTCAGGATTATTCACAATACCTAGGAATCCCAGGATGGGATATACTATAAAGCATGGATGTGAACACCTCGATTGAGCCTAGGAATCCCTTAATCGGTGAACGGCTGGATAAATGGTAAAGCTCAGTCGTGAGTACCCTTTATTGGCCATAGGAATCCAGGTTTTCGATACACGGTAACGCCCATAGGGTGGAGACCTCGTAGTCCTAGGAATTAATGATTTTTGTATAGCTTGGGAGGTACTCCAAGCCCTAGTGTTCGAGGGTTGGAGGTTAAAGCGCCACAAATGTTCTTGTGGGCTAGAGATACAAGCTTGGGATTTTGTACCCATCGATGTTTGGGCCAAAACCGTGATGATATTGTGACATGTAATGGATGAGGATGATAGTAGATGACACGAAGAATCCAACGCATCGAAGATCATCTGATTCTGACTTGTCATTGAAGAGATATGAATTTTTAAAGTCATGTGTTGGGGTTATACTTATGTGTCAAGATCGGATTGGTGTAAAGTTGACATGGAAAAGTTGTGGAAGGCCTTAGATCATGATATTTTAGGAGCCCCTCATTTGTGTATAAAAGGAGGGTGAGTGTGAGAGCATTTGAATATCCAAGAAACATCTTCCATAGTCTACACATCAAGAAAGGTGCGAGTGCAGGAAGCGTGAGTACAAGAATGCCTGAGTACAAGAAGCGTAAGTATAGGAATGCATGAGAGTAGGAAGCACAAGAACATGAACGTGAGTACAAGAACATGTGAGTGCAGGAAGCACGAGTAATGGAACGTGAGTACAAGAACATAAGTACAAGAATGCGTGAATGCAGGAAGCGCGAGTACAGGAACGCATGAGTGCAAGAAGCGTGAGAGCAGGAACGTGAGTAGGGGAACGTGTGATTGTAGGCACGTGTGAGTGCAAGAACCTGCTGTAGGAATTTACAGGGTAAGTTCCTTAGATCAAAAACCAAAGGTCACCGCTCACAAATAGATCACAAATTAGTACACCAGTATTATCACGTGGTTAAAACCCTCGAAGAGGGCAACAGTCAATGGCCTGAGCTAACGCGACCACTTCAGGAAATTTATTAATATAAAAATAAAAGTTACATATGTTTCTCTCATAAATGGTTACTAGACAAATGAACCTCCATGCTCTTTAAATAGAGATCATGGACCAATCGGGTGTCAAGCCATGGATCAAGTGTCGTTAATATGAGGAGAGAGTGAACCGTCGGATCACTAAAAATCGTAACCGCCGGATTATAAGTTACAAATGTACATAGTAAAGAAACACACTTTACCTAACTCTAAACTAGACTAAGTTATTCTTAACTATTTCCTATGTGTCGGAATATCCTAACATTGCCCCTTAAGAACAACTTGGGATAGGATTGAAGGATTTACAAAGGTGACACAAAAGGAGCCTATTTCCTATGTGTCAAAACATCCTAACATCCCCCCTTAAGAACAAATTGGGATAAGATTGAAATATTTACAAAGGTGACACAATAGGAGAAGGAAGGAGGCATTGGAGTCTATCCCCCCTTAATGATAACTTTCCTAAACTCAAAGCATGGATCGAAGTTTGGTAAACTTCACTTATGTGAGAGCCTTTGTAAAGATATCGACTACTTGATCATTGGTTGGACAGTATTGCACTTCAAGAACATGATCATGAATGAGCTTTCTGATGAAGTGTATGTGGAGTTCAATGTGTTTCATACGCTGATGCCGAATTGGATCTTTACATAGCTGAATGGCACTCCGATTATCACACCAAAGTGTATTTGGATGCTACTGATGATGACCAAATTCATACAGGATCTGACGAAGCCACATGGATTCCTTACTGGCTTCAACTGCACCACAATACTCTGCTTCTGCTGAATGTTGTGAAACCAGCTCCAAAAATAGAAGAAAAGAGATATCAACGCCTTAGAAATAAGCCACCTCGAGGGGGCAACCTCCAATACATTACATGAATGAACAATTCTTGGATGATACAAATTAAAAAACCTCCTTTCTATATATAGGAGTCTATGGGGCCATAATGTAATCCTAGCCGACCTAACAATAATAATTTAAGGGCACAATAATAACAATATGGGGTTTACAGGGGTAGAGCAATAATAATAAGGGGGACTACACTAACATAATAAGGGACTACACTATTAATATAGGGACTTAACATGCCCTTCTCCTTCAAAAAAGTGTTGTCCTCAACGCTTGACTATTTCTTGATGCTTACGTATAAAATTTTCATCCTCCCATGTGGAATCTTCTACAGGAAAGTTCTTCCACTCGCTGAGATACTCTGAAATTGATCATACTTGTCGATTTCTTGTTTTTGCGACTGCTTCAGAACTTCTTTCGATGTGATGTTGATCTTCCTGTTGTTTCATTAGATTCTGCACCAAAGTTAGGTTATCCTTTGAGAGTTGGAGAACTTGTTGTTGACGCTCGATATGATCTTCCACTAATTTATCATCCATATTACCTATTATTTGGTCCTTCAAACCATCCAACTTAACCTCCATTTCTGCTTTTAAACCATCTATATCATCTTCAGTTTCTCTTCTTAAGATCGAAATTTGTTGCACTTGGTACCGTAATTTTGATATCTCATACTGCAATTCTTCCTCTTCATGCGTCATAGTATAGCTTTTTGAGGGCTTAATAGGTATGGAATTATTATTTTTAGGCATTATAGAACCCAATACTAATAAAAATTCTAAAATATTCCCTTGGAATCACTTCAAACTGCTTTTTCAAACAAATGTTATGGAATTTTAAAAACCAGATACACACTTTTTTCTTGCTTTTGAGGCGCTTGATATTGAAATTCACTTATCTCTATACTTGTAGATCCTCAATATCTAAAATTTTTCCCTCTAGTAGTCCTCTACATCTTCTTTCAAATGCCACAAGTCTGACTTGATTTGGATTCTTCAAGGAAAAGTTATGTCCAATCTCCCACAATGACCTAATTATGGATTGGTTCAGTAGAGCGAACTTGTACGACTTGCCACGTGTTACTGTTTGATCCTTTGTATCTGAAATTTATAGACAGGAAACTATAGTCCGTGTACCCAGTAATTTTTTATAGAATTCCAATCCAATGCTGGGAGAGAGAGTTCTGAAGATTTTTCCATGATCACCTCTTTGAGATGAAATTCAGGAGCCTAAAAAAGACCTAACTTCCATGGATCATATCTCAAAAAATATTGCGAACCAAGCTCTAAAATTTTTTGATTATGTTCCTAAGGATTTCAGCTTCGCGCTCTAAAACTTTCAGCTTCTGAACCTTCGTAGAAAAAATTTATAGTGAAAATGTCGCGATGACCTTTTTAAGTGAAATTCAGGAGCCTACAAAAAGACCTAACTTCCATAGATCATATCTCCAAAAATGTTGCAAACCAAGCTCTGAAATTTTGCGACGATGTTCCTTGGGATTTCGACTTCGCACTCTAAAAATTTCAGCTTCTTAACCTTCGTAGAAGAAACGTTATAGCGAACATGCCATGATGACCTGTTTGGAGCAGCGAAACCCTAGAATCCCAAGCTTTGATACCAAATGTTGTGAAACCAGCTCCAAAAATAGAAGAAAAGAGATATCAACACCTTATAAATAAGCCACTTCAAGGGGGAAACCTCCAATACATTACATGAATGAACAATTCTTGGATGATACAAATTAAAAAACCTCCTTTCTATATATAGGAGTCCATGGGGCCACAATGTAATCCTAGCCAACCTAAAAATAATCATTTAAGGGCACAATAATAACAATATGGGGTTTACAGGGGTACAACAATAATAATAAGGGGGGCTACACTAACATAATATGGGACTACACTATTAATATAGGGAATTAACACTGAAGCACTTTGTTTCTTACAAGACCATGTAATAGGTCCTGAACCAAGAATGAATACATATCCTGCAGTAGACTTTCGATCATCAGGGTCACCAGCCCAATCAGAATTAGTGAAACCAATCAACAATGGATATGCCCCTACACTGTGTTGACAGGGAAAATTTTCTGGCCAACAGTAAGGGATCTCCCCGGTAAAAAGTCTCGATTAGACTCTGAACCGTTTGTGATAGGGATCCCATCCGGAGTGTGGGTCCGGCTACCGCTGAATACTCCTTCTCTTGGACACAAATGAGCCCTGCAGAGTTATAGACATACAATTATCGGATGATACAAGACGAAATATCGATGATTGTCAACAAGCATAAAACACTACAAATAGCAAGATAAATAGAAACACGCAGTCGAAGGAGATGCTATTCGCAGCATATCATTAGGGTTGTGTTTGTAAAAGTTGTTCGAACCATAAAAGAAATAGTTCTTCCTGGCAAGAACAACCTATACTTACTTGGGTGTTTTCGTGAATAAGATAGATGTCAATAATGAAGTTACAAACATCTCTTAAGGTAAACAACATACCATCATTAACACATTCAGTGAGATGAAATGCATGAAGAGTATAAGCAGAAAACGCAGATCAATTAATCATAAGATATCAGACATATAAAAAAAAATATTCATATTATTAACACATCTATTCTCATCAGATCCAAAAGAGGATTTAAGACAAATGCTTTTATTCATTCAAAAGGGGTTTTTCAATGCTTTACAACTCTCCTATCTCCTTTGGAGTCCAAAAAAAATCATTTTACAAGTCCCCGAAGGGAGTATATATATGACAAAAATGACCCTTGGGTGTCTTGACTTTTCGCCTTCCCGCCTGCTGGCATGCTTTGCGACCTAAAGGAAAAAAGCGACCTGCAACCTTGTACTTGGTTGTGACCTGCGACTTGATCGTGGATGATGCGACCTGCGACCCCTCCTGTAGGCTATGACTTAACCTGATCATGGGAGCATGTGCGTGATTGCAAGGTCGAGAACATCTACTTGCTGCTCTTTAAGGAAATCCTGCCATGCTCGATAATCTGCAGCAACTAGGGAGATCAGAGGAGTATCTTCCCTTAATTTGTGTAGGCATTCTAAGGCATTTGGGATCAGAGTTTCTATTTTGATTGTGACTTTGTTAGACAAGGAAGCCAGCTTGGTATAAACACAGACTAGTGTCACGATGAATTTAACCAAATTCTCCTACGATGCCAGAAGATCAGGAGTAGCGGCGGCTTGTCTAATAGGTTGCAGAAATGCTTGAATGTATTGATTCACCTGTTCCCATGTATTTTCTTCGCCCAGTGTACCTAGAGAAGGAATGTGGTGTAGCTCAGCCATTGAGTCAATGTCGCTGATCAAATTTTCATAGGCGGTCATCACATTCTCTAAGTATTTTAATAACTTCTCCTTGGATTACACCTTCATGCGAATTTGTACTTTGTTGTTCTAAGTGTGAATCCAATATTTTCTGGGCAAAGTATCAAGAGCCTGCGGATACCTGTTTGTCCATTCTAGTATTCTATCCAAGGCTGTGGAGGCTTCTTTCAGTTGCTTATTCCTTTTCTTGGTCTCTACTTCAGCTCTTAGTAGAGGTGCAACTGTTTGCTTTATGGTAAACATTTACTCGTATACCTGCCTCATGGTGGCTTCCAGTGTCACCAAATCTCTTTGAATGATGAGTGGTACTTCATTAATAAGGGTACCCCTATCCTGAAGTTGTTGGAATTCTTCCTTTAATGCCCTTTTTTCTTGCTCCGATCTAGCTGCCCTTTGTTCGGAGTCTTGTAATATATTTTTTAGGGATAGAATTTCCCTACTCATCTGGCTCACATTTTCTTTCGTGGCCGTGGCGAAAGCAGTGCCGACTGATGCTATCATCACTAGATTCGTCCTGGTGTCCAGGACTATATCTTTTTCTGTTGTGGCTGTGAAGGGTGCGACAAGATTCCGTGCCAAGCATCTCCTCTTTTCCTGCTTGATTTTGTATGTAAACTAGTCATAAGTGAGTCTCGTTAGATTGAACACTTCTTCCTCCTGCTCTTCAGAGGTACCTAGTTCCGAGAGCGCAAAATGTGTATTGGTTGCAAGAACTTCGAGGGCTAGTAGCTCCGTCTGTACCCCTGTCACTGGAGGAGGTGTCTTACTTCCATTGGAGTCTTTGGGAGAATTTTCTTTCGACCTTCGATCTTCTTCCTCTCTTCTCTTTTGCTCTACTTCTTCTTCCATTTGTCGCTCTGCCTCTGCTCTATACTGTTCTTCATTTTGTCTACGTTTAGCACCTGCCTTATCTAGTTCTATTTGGAGTTGACGCTTAGCCTCTGCTTTTGTTTCCTCTTCTTCTTTTCTTTTGCGTTCAGCTTCCACCTTATCTAGTTCAATCTTGAGCTGACGCTCAGCTTCTGCTTCCGCTTCCTCTTCTTCCTTTATTTTGCAGACATCTTCTACCAGCTTCTTCCTTTGTTCTGCTTTTAGGTGTGTCTTACATTTATCCTCCTCATATTTTGCTCTATCTTCAACTTCTCGTTGAGCTTTTGCTTCCTTTTCTTTCCGTTGGGAGGAAGATTTGTGGCCTCTGTTGGTTCGAGGCTTCTTGGCCTGGGAAGACGAGGCTCCTCCTAATTCATGGATTCTCTCTTCCAAAGTTTGATCATCTTGGTCATCCTGATCGATCAATTCCTCCGGAGCGATCTCCCTATCCTTATTGTACTAGTTTCTTAACCCATCTTTAGCTGGGCATTCAGTATGTTGGTAGCTCCATTTAAATTTGGCCCGTTTGTAATGGGTAGGGACTATCCTCTCAAGATCATGCATCCAGTGATCCAAAGGCAGCAGAAAGAATCCTCTGATTTGCTCAGCTTCTGCCTCTACTTCTCTGAAATCCTTGACTGTATAAGTGCCGATAGTGAGTGCCAGTGTGGGCCATGGCTTATTTTTACCTTTAGTAAGAACCTTCGAAAAGCCGGATGTCATCTGAAAATAGGTTTCCTGAAGTAGCATTCTGTCAGTGACGAATCGGGGCATTGCATGGGGAGCCTTGAGTGAACCAAAGACTCAGATGAAGGTGCCTTCTACAAATGGAAACCAATGTGCCACCTTGGTTATCGTTTCCATGGCTCACCAGGACATGCAAGGGGTATCCTTACCAAACCGTTTCCCGTAGAGTGCATGGATAAAACTGTCTGCGATTGGCTCTATATCTTGCTTATATTTGGAGTCCCAGAATACCTGCAACTCCTTGTGGATTGGGCAGGCATGCTCTTGATCCCATTTGTGAGCCCATCCCTCAAAATGGCACCTAGCACAAACTGCATCCAATATAGAGGAGGCCATGTAAAATTCTGACGAGTATCCCTCCTCAGGTGCTAGTGCTACAGATATTTTTTTTTTGAGGGCTGCTATCAGTAAGCTGGCCCAATTGAAGCAGGTGCCATGTACGGTAACAAAGTACATAAGAGATACCCAAGAGCCGCTGAAAGTGGTGGCATCAGGACGACCACACATTCTACACAGCATAGCTGCTACGAGCTTATAGACCTTCCTGAGGCCTGCTACTTGATACTCCTGGTCCTTCTTCACTTTGAACTTCTCTGGTTCTTCCCACCATCCTCTCAGGGTGTCGGATATAAGAACTACATGGGTAGTGGCCCATTCCTCTATGAATTTTTTCTTCCAATGGCCCTTTAAATTAGCAAATGCTTTTCGCTCATGATCCTGAATCACCCAAAACCTAGGGTCGACCCTTTGTAAGATCCATTCGATAATCTTGGCACATGGGAAAATAGGTGGGTGGGCCCTTGCGTAGTGAAGCTTTGATCTCTTAACTTGCACATATACCTGCCGGTCCGGGAGGTCCTCTAAAGACTCAGGTTGTTCGAACTCTTGGTATACTTGATACCAACTCATGCTTTCTCCTTTGCTGAATATACATGTGGTGTCTCCATAGATAGGGGGAGGAGACATAGGTATTTCACCTTCCGAGATCTCTATCTCTGGACTCTTGTTTTTTCTACGAACTGATAGAGGCCCCATGTCACTTGAGGCTGAAGAGATGGAGACGCACTCTAGTTATGCTTTGAGGTTCCCTGGCATGTTCATAAAACAATCCCAGGATAAGACACATGCCATGTTAATGAATGCTTAAACTAATTTTTACTCTGCCCAACTAAGGTCAAGAAAATGGGTGAACCTGCGACCTAGTGACCTATTCCCTCGGTCGCTGATTCACGCTAGTTTAAAACTTTAGATGAAAGTGACCTTGCAACTTGGCGACTTGCGACTTGGTCGCGAGGTCATTGAGTCGCACTGGTTTAAAAATTCATGAAGAAGCGACCTTGCGACTTAGTGACTTGCGACCGGGTCACTGGGTTTTTTAGTCATAAGGTAGCGATACTTCGGTTTTTAAGCGATACGCGACTTGGCGACTTAGCGACCAGGGACCGAGGTTGCAGGGTCGTAGGGGTCGTAGGGGTCGCAAGGTCATGGGGTCGGACGTCGCACTAGGGCTAGGTGGACGATTCTCCATGGCGACGCGGTCCTTTACCCATATTTTACTTAAAGCAATGGAGGGAAACAGAGAGGAGAAGTGATATATTTAAGAAGAAACGGTCATTTGAGGAAGAGACTAACAAAGGGGAGGTTGGTTGGCTTCATCTACAGGTTTTTGAATAAGATTGACAGGGCTTGGAAACTTAGAGGAGAATGTAAGTTCTAAGTGAGTCTCAATAGAGGATAGTTGGTGGTTTAGAAGGGCTGAAATAAGGGGGTAGGGGACAACAAAAAAAAAAAAAGGAAACAGCAGGAGGATTAGGCAACTTACCCGAGAAAATCGCGCTCCAGTTGGATTGTCAGAAGCATTTTTTCTCTCCGTCACGTAGGTGAAATGCGACCTATGTGACCCCTCTATATATAAAGAGGTCACGTGTGTGGGCAATAAATGAGGTGTCTAGGTTGCAATAAAACCGCGTTGATGATATGTGCGACCCCGCGACCCTGCGACCTTGCGACCTAGGGGTCGCAGGGTCGCTAGGTCGCAATTGTTTAAATTTGAATGCGATATGCGACTTCGCGACTTCGCGACCTGATAGGTCGCAAGGTCGCTAGGTCACTTATTGGAGAAAATGACCTATTCTACAACTTAGCGACATCAGGATTTTGAAAGATCAAACTTCATTCTTGACTCCAGATTTCAATGCATCAGGGGCTCAAAAAATTTTAAAAAAAGGGGGAAATTTTGGAGGTTGTTGTATCGCCTACAAAAAATGGTGATTCATTGGTAGGGTCCAGAATCTCTGCTGACGCTTCATGTTAAAGGGGGGGGGGGGGGGGGGCGGGTGGCTTTAGCGTGTTGTTCCTTCCACCCTGTGGGTCCCACTACTTTTGTCTCTGAGCCTTTTGTGTTTTCTCCTTCCATCTGTCTGCCCTTGGGTGTTGGTTCACTGTGTTTTTTACTTTTGACAACCAGACGGGAATGTTCGTAGTAACCTCAGGGATTTCTAGGATCCAGTATATTTTATTTTGTCCTCGTTTTGTTGCTCCACTGTGAGCGAACCTGATGGTCCCGGTGGAGTCACTACCTAGGAGCCACGGACATTGCTCCGCTGCCAGCAAGCCTGGTCAGTACCCCGGTGGAGTCTTCGTATCGCCTCTCTACGCAGGAAGCCTTTCTCAATCCTTTACCTTTTATTCATGTGCTAAATGCACTTATTTAAATGTGCTCAAGGAACTTATTTAATGTGGCTTTAGTTGCCTAGGCAGATGAGGGATCCCAACTGATTTTGCTTACAAGAGAGGTTGCTCCTGGTCTATACGAGAACTTTTGGGGTTTTCTTGGATATCCTTTCATCACCTGAGTCTATTTCCTTTCCTTTTCTTTCTAGTAATCGATTCAACCGAAACATTTCTTTCACACAGTGGTCCCATGAGCCAGCATATTGGGCAAGCTAATGCATTTTGGTTTGAGGGACCTTAGTCATGTTCTCACCATTGGGTGTCAGTCACAAGAAAGCTTGGGCCACCTTTGCATTCTGGGGGAGATTATACACCAGCACAGATTCTGACTCAGTATGCCATCTGAGTAAATTCTATATCCCCTTTCAAAATTTGGATGCCAAAGAAAAGAAAAGGTTAATGGGAGCCTCTGTGAAACAAGCGATTTATTGAAAACAAGAATGGTAAAGAACGACAGAAACAAGACAAACTATGGTACAAGGTGTGGTGACAGCCCCTAGGGGATGTCAGGTGAAATAGTGCTTAAGGTCGTGTCCATTCACAGGGAGGACCTCAATCCTCCCCTCAAGAGTTTGTAACCTATAAGTGTGAGAACCGACCTTCTCTCTAATCTAGAAAGGGCCTGTCCATAATGCCTGGAACTTGGAGTGTTTCCCTTTATCTTCATGAGATTTATCCCATTTGAGGACAAGGTCAACCACTTCGAAAACCTTGTTCCCGGCTAACTTCTTGTCAAACCATCGTTTTATCCGACTTTGGTGGATGGCGATTTTTTCCCAATTTTTTTTCCTTTCCTCCTCAAGTTTCAACAGTGTGTCTATTCGGGCTTGTAAAGCAGGGCAAGGAGTGCCATGAGTCTCCTGAGATAATCGAAGGGCCGGGAGAGACAAGTTGGGAGGAAGGATAGCCTCTTTTCCGTATATGAGGAAGAATGGGGAGGTGCCTAGGGAAGGTTTGGGTGTGACTCGATCAACCTAGAGGGTGTTCTGGAGTGCCCTATGCCAATTTCGTTGTTGGGACAACATAGTATATTTTATGATGTGGATTAGGTTCTTGTTGTTTGACTCGGCTAACCCATTTCCTTGAGGGTAATAGTTGGCAGAGTGTTTAAGCACGATACCATTTTCTAGAGAAAAATCATATAATTTCAATGATGAGAAATATGTTGCATTATAAAAAACAAGGGAGGTTGGAATGCCAAACCTGATCATGATGCATTGGGTGATGAAGCCTATTACCTCTTGATCATTGACTTGACGCAATGGTACCGCTTCAACCCACCTTGTGAAGTAGTCGGTGGTGGTGAGGATGTATCTATGTTGCTTGGAAGAGTGTGGCAGGATCTCCCCAATCACATCCATCCCCCATTGTTGAAACGGTTCTTCCACTGCGACAGAATATAATAGGGTCGAAGGCTGTATATCTCTATTTGCGAAATTTTGGCACTGTTGGCATTTCCGAACATATGCGTGTGCATCTTTAAATAAAGTAGGCCAATAGAAACCGACACGCATGATCTTGTGAGTAGTGGTGTCCCCTGCATAGTGTCCACCTGTGGGGCCATCGTGAAGTTCTACCAATACTTTCTGTGCCTCATCCCATTCCAAACAGCGTACCAAGACACCGTTGTGATGTTTGCGAAACAACTTACCCTACACTAGCTGGTAGGATACAGCTTTCAATCTCAACACACGCTTCTGCTTGGTAATTAAAGTGGGGCACATGGTGTCGTGTTTTAGATATTGTTGGAGATCTACATACCAAGAGGAGGTATCCTACGGGGTTGTGCTGTCAGTTTGATACATATCGATTTCGTGTTCCCAATTTTCTTCCTCACTACCCCGTGAGTCTACTGCCTCTGCGGCCATATGACACAATCCTTAGCCTTTTATAGTGTGTGCTGGCTTGAATTCCAGGTCATACTCTTGGAGGCATGTCATCCAATTGCCTCATCTGTCACCTAGCTCCTATTGTACGAATAGTGAGCGTATAGCTGGGTGACATACGAAGACTGTGACATGATTCTTCAAGATATATGGCTTGAAGTGTTTAACCGCCTTGTATACTACGTAAGCTTGTTTTTCAATATCCAGATAGTTTAGCTCGGCGCCTTGTAACCCAGTACTCATAAATGATATAGATCGCTCATTATTGTTGTCATCTTTCTAAGTGAGGATGGCTGCCAAATATGAATCTGAGGCAAAGGTATACAAGGTAAATCCTTTGTTGAAATCCGTACTGTGCAGGGTGGGTGCTTCTGTGATGGCTTGTTTGATGTTATTGAATGCTTATTTTTTAGGAGGATGCCACTTAAAATTTTCATTCATCTTAATCATGCCTTGCAATGGTTTCACGATTTGGACGAAATCTGATATAAACTTTCGAACGAAGTTGATTTTTCCAAGGAAGGACTACATAGCTTTCTTACCACTTGGGGGTGGTATCTGAGCGATGACTTTCACACATTTTGGGTCCACTACTATGTCGTCTTGAGTTATTATGCGCCCTAACAGGTTTCCCTCAGTAATGGTGAAAATTCTTTTCTTTGGGTTCAGGGAGATCCCGTACTTCCGACACCTTTCAAAAATCTGCCTGAGGTGGTGTAGGTGGTCAGATCTGCATTTGGAAAAAACAGTAACGTCGTCAAGGTATACTACCATGCTTTTCCCGATGATTCCCCTGGAGGCAATGTCCATAGCTCTTTGGAAGGTGGCACTGGAATTAATTAGGCCAAAGGTCATGCATCTAAATTCGAAATTTCCCCATTTAGTTCTGAATGTGGTTTTGAGCCTATTGGGCTCAGCCACTAGTACTTGATTATACCCTGAAAACCCATTCAATAAAGAGAACATTTCTGACCCTGATACAGTTTGAAGGATTTGCTCCATAGGAGGGACCGAATAGTTGTCCTTGTCAGAGGCTTTGTTTAAATTCCAGAAGTCTACACACAGATGGATTTTGCTGGATTTCTTACGAACAGGGACCAAGTTTGACACCCAAGTCAAATTTCTAACTTTGAAAATTATCCGCGCATCCAAGAGCTTCTTTAGTTCCTTTTGGATCATCGGTTCTAAGGCGGGGTTTACTTTTCTCAGTTTCTGTTGAAAAGGCTTCACACCTTCCTTCATGGGTATGATGTGCTGGATGATCCATGTGTCATAAGTTCAGAGCTCATCATATGTCCAGGCAAACACATCTCAGTACTTCTTGAATAAATCGGTCAATGTTTGCTCCTCCTGAGGGGTACACTCATTACCCAGGTTGACGAACTTGGGATCTTTGTTTGTCCTGAGGTTAATTTTTTGGTGTGCTAACGTGGAACTTTTCACTTTCGTGTTTGGAGGCCCTCGAAAGCAGTTCTGTAGGTCGAGCAACTTTTCGAGTGACACGATCCTTTTGGGTATGGGATTTCCTTTTCGTTGTTGTAGTTCCTCCTGCAAAACTCGATCATGATCCTCTTCTTCTATGATTGCGTCTTTGAACATGTCCATATTGAGCAAGAAATCTAGTACCTGTTGGTCATCATTGAAAATGCGTAAATTAGTGACATTGTCTGGCACAGATGGCCTGTAAATAACTTCAATAGAAAATCCATCCCTAACTGGGGTGAACCTAGCGGCAACGTTAGCGAGTGTGTCGGCTGCTACATTATACTTTCTAAATATATATTTAATACCGAAAGCATCAAAAGTAGAAATTAAACGCCATACCTCTTGCTGGTTGTTGGGATCCTGTGTTTTGATAGATTGGCTAACCAAAAGACAAGGCAACATCAAAACCAATCTTTAGAGTTCCAGGATCTAGTCCTCTTGTTCTCAAAGAGGGTCTCTCAAATTGTTTTGCAAAGGTATGTATTGTTTGCTTTTAAGTATGATTTTAGACTAGTTATTAAGTGCAAGTGTTTGTTTTGTTTGTTTGTTTGGTTGAATTAGTATAGCAGAACATGAAAGGTCTAGGAAGTATAAACAAAAAGAAGAAGTGTTAGATTCATTGGACAATGGAGTCAAGAAGAGGTTTATGACAAACTCATCAATGGATATGGGATATCAAAGGGAAAATCTAACTTGGCCACAGGATCCTTTAGTTTTGTGAATGAGATGGAAATTAATGATTTGGAAAGATAAAATAAATTATCAACAAAGGGAATTTGAAAACATAACTTGAACAATAAAGAGGTATTTGATAGACAAGGCTAACCATGAATTCTACAAACCACACTTTAAGCAAATAATGACCTCAAGACAACTTTTAAAATGAAATCAAAGATTCGGGAGCACATCCTATTTCCTCAAAGATTTTATTTCAAAGAACTTAGAAAACATAAAAGATTCACTAATAATTGCAGTCCTAGAAGAGGGAACACCTAAAAACATCCATGATTACAATTATAAAGACCTTTAAAACAATTCTTCAAGCAAGGACAAAGGATGTGATCAAAATAGACCTCCTTGGCTAGCTATAAACAATGGTACTTCAAAGGGAGACTTCAAAAACAATTTTCAAGTGGCAACAGACAAGCAGGGGAAAACCATAAATCATGTTGGAACCAACTATTTGAACTATTTGAGAAATAAACAAGCATGACGACTAAAGAGAAAGATTGAAGACTCTAAAATACCTTAGCAGAAGAAAACATAGAATAGTGAAGGATAAACAGGTCTAAGGTGCTTCTAGGAGTCATTTCTTAGCCTAAAATTTTCATCCTACTGCAGTAAGCATTTATGAAACATAATAAAAATAGGAAAAACAATAGACAATTCAGAATACATCACCAACAACCAAGCTCATGAATCCAATGATAGAACCTTCTCAATAACATGCATGTCACACCACCATTGAGCTTCCAAGACTTCAATTTCTTCTTCAACTTCGAACAGAATATGTATTATTTCAAAGAGTTTCAGTATTACAACTAGTGACCAACCAACCCTTTACAATGTGCTCCTCAAGGAGATTTTATAAGAAAATGAGGAGGTGGAAGATTTCCTAGGGTTGAAGTGTAATTAATTCTGCACTAAATGCAACTCCTAGCCTTGAAAACCATGCAAGGCATAAGGCAGGGAAGCATCGAATTACAACTCTATTTCATTTACTCTATTTCTGCTTTTTAGGCTTAATGGGTAAAAAGATTGACTTTAAGGCTCTTCTTATCTTTATAATAACTTCTACTGACAGTTAGGATATTTGTTTTTCTTGTAATAATTGTTCAACTGTCTTTGGCCTTAATGTTTCGGACTGAGATTTGATCTGGGTATTCCTTTGAGGCAGAGAGGTTGCATGGTGGCAATATAGTAGTTGGGGAATCAATTGGCCCCTGTGATGTGGCATTCGAGGTCTTCTGGATCTGATTCTCTGTTTCATAAACCCAGTGATTTAGCTTTGGATCAGTGTTTAGGCTTTATTAAGCCATAATATTCATCTTTGACACTGATACCCTTTCATTAATTGATTGTTGTCTGTCTTTTCTGTTTGCAAGTGCGCAAAAGGTTTATTGGAGTTTTTGCTCAGAAAACCGATAATCATGACGTATCGATTCCCTAAAAACGTTTAATTATCCCTTTGAAACCCTTTAATATGTATCAAAAGGCTGTAAGGATTGTCATCCTTGGCCAATAACAGTGTAATCATCTGCGGGAGGGTTTAACTTTAACTTCATCTAAACCTGCATAAAAACATACAAACATTATTTAAATCCTACAAATTCATGGTTTAAAATGCTTAGGAGGGTCGGTGGAAGCATTTCGGAGTGATGCGGAGGAAGTGTGAAATGCAAGCGATGAGGGGGAAATCCTGGCAGAGCAGCTAACCAAGTCAATGGAGTTTTGGGTGCGAGGATGAATGTGGACCGTTGGATTAGAATAATCCATGGTGGAGATCGTCTGATGCAGTCACTTGGGAGAATAGATGGAGGGAAAACAAATGGGGGTGAGATATAACATGGACTGTTCGGTCTTAAAGATCGACGGTCAAGATTAAATGTGAGAATGACAGGGGTAAGTTAGAGTGGAAAGTGAAACGAGGGTGCGATTTAAAACGATACCGTCTGATCTTATCAATCAATGGCCGAGATTTAAAACTAAAAAGATAATGCTATGGAGAATAGTGGTAAGGCGGAAAACCGGCAGTGGTTTTTGAAAAATATTTAGATGGTATGCGGTTTGGCTAAAAAAAAACGTGATACTGTATGCCTACTGACACATGTCCCCCCAATACTGCCCATTTTGCAAAGTTTTTGGGTGTTAATGTTCGGGTGGAAAATTTTTTCGAAACGCAATATCAGCCATTAGATCATCGGAGGCAAATCGGACGGTGCGGAATGGAAGCGATAGGGAAAGGTGTTATATGGGCCGTTGGATCTAGGCAGAGTAGATCAAATCAACAGCAGAGAAACGATCGCGGGATCGCATCGGAGAAAAGGAAAGAACCAAGAAAAGGGTTCAAATGATTATTTTCGATGCAATTTAAACTTGCGATGCGACTTAGATTTGTGATGCGATTAAGCGCTTAGCGCTTGGTATCAGCGCGGGTCACATGCGAAAAAGGGGCTGGTGCTAAGGCCGAAAGGGGCTTAAGGCCTTAATAGAAAAATGAAGGTTTTTTAGGATTTTTCAAGGTTTTTTAGAGGATTTTGAGGGTTCTGATAGAGGTAAAGGCGGGGTTTTAAAGCTTATAAAGGGATTTCACAAGACTTTAAAGGGGAAATTGAGGGAATGAGAGGTAAATGAAAGGGTTTATGGATGAAATGGGGAAGGAAAAATGGATTTTTTAAGCAGTCTTTCTCTTAGTGAACAACAGGTTTTTTAGGATAAAAGGGAAACAACAGTGAAGATTTAACTCAAAGAGTAATAATCATCATAAAAACTTCAAAAGAGGATAAGTTTTCCAAAGGGAACTATCTCTTGAAGTTTTGAAGACAAAGTCTAGCCACCTCTTAGTATAACAAAATTTATAGGTGGCTAACAGTGGCTCCACTTGGGGAAGAGAGCTGGTTCATTAAGTGTCTAGAACCTTAGCTGTAAATCTCTGACTTTCCAGTAAACCAGTGCCTTTATCCATTGGGTAGCAACTTTCTTTTCTTGAGGTTGGCCTTCTTTTATTTGATAATCTCTTCAGCAATCTGAAACAATGGAATTCAACCAAAACAACATCTCTACCTACCCATTCCTAATGATCCTAAAATTTTTTCTTCTTTCAGAGTGCATTTGGACTAGCAAACTCTCCTCATCAACATTTTATTCTTTTTTAAAAAAAGAAACTAATCCAAGTCTAATATTATTCCTCTATGAGTTCAGATTAAGAAGTTGAACTCATAAGTTTCTCTACCTAATTACTATATGTCATGATTAGACTGTCTAATAGATTTTTATTCTCTAAATTGTAAAACAGAAATTTAAAAGCAGCTAAGCTAGAATTAAGCAGTCTGACTTGCTGTGATCTATGGCATAAAAACAAGCTGCACATAAACTAAAATTTGTAGAAAATTTAAAAACAAAATTTGAAGGTTTAAGATCTGAAAATTAAAACCTCCTTCATTATCTCTTCAGCTCTGATTTTGAATTTGTTTGAGCTGTTTTTTCTCTCTTTATGGTTCAAGTTTTGAGCATATTTGAACCAGTTCTTCATCAGTCTCATAGGTTCAGGATTTGAGCTTGTTTGAACCTTTGTTTTTCTATCTAATCTACCTTACTGATAAGCCAAGATTATGTTGTTTGGCTGATCTAATTCACTAACCTATCAGCAGTAAATTGAAAAGCTAATTAGTCACGATTAAACTGTATGACTAACTAGAAGTGTGTTTTTAGGAGTGGCATTTGAGCTTGCACACTTTTAGATTTTGTCTCTCTTTTTTGGTATGGGGTTGTACCTTTCTTGTTTTACAATCTTCTCTCTTTTCTCTTTTCTATTGTTTTTGTATTTTTATTTTTATAACTTTGAATGCAATGTTTGAACAATGATATCTACAAGGGAAAACAAAAAGCTTTGAAACTCATGACTCTTGACAGAAGTAATGTTTGAGAATCCTGCCATTGACGGTACCTCCATACAGATGATCTCCATTCAATTCTTTCAGGAAAAATGCATTGTGACCCCTCTCAGCATGAATAATATAGGGTCCTTTCCACAAGTTCTCAAACTTGCCATGTTTTCCCTTCTCTTCCCTTCTTGAATCCCATTTAAGAACAACATCTCCAACTTGGAAATTTTTTTCCTTAGTCCTTTTATCAAATAGCTTCTTGATATTTTCTTGGACTAACTATGTTCTTTCATAGACTTCTTCTCTGGACTGTTGTAAATTAATTGTTTGGTTGATTCTTCTTTGCATATCATTCTCTTCAATTTGCACTTCTTGGAGGAGTTTCATGACTGGAACTCCTAATGATGTTGGGAAAACTGCATCCATTCCATAGACCATCTGATATGGGGACATGTTTATTGACTTCTTTGTAATTAATCTATCATCCCATAAGGCATGAACCAGCTTACTGTGCCAAGATTTCTAATTCTGCTCCAATAGCTTTTTGATGATGTTAATAAGGCTCTTATTGGAGGATTCAGCTAATCCATTTACTTGGGGATAGTAGGCAGTTGTGTGGCCCAAGGTAATGTGGTATTTGTAACAGAAATCAACCATTCTTTTAGACTTGAAATCAGCAGCATTACCTGTTATGATTTTTCTAGGACAACCAAATCTAGATAGGATGTTTGTTTCAAGGAACTTGATAATGACAAATTCAGTAGCATTCCTAGAGGGTATAGCTTCTATCCACTTGGTAAAGTAGTCAGTGGCAGTGAGGATCCATTTATGCTGGGCTGATGAAGATGGGTGAATTTCCCCAATGAAGTCCAAGCCCCATTGCTGGAAGGGTGCCTCAACACTGATGGGATGTAATGGTAAGGGAATGAGTTTTATTTTGCCATCAAAAATTTGACACTTATGGCAATACATGACTAAATTTTGAGTGTCTGGGAAAAGGGTGGGCCAATAGTGACCAAACTTGAGGATTTTATTTGATGTGGTTTTCCAATAGAGGTGTCCTCCACATTCTCCTTCATGCAGTTCATGCATGATTTTTCTTGCATCATCCTCAAGTAAAAATTTAAGCAAAATTCCAACAACATTTTTCCAATATAATACTCCATCTACTATGCAATAATTTAAAGCTTTCTGTTTCAAAAATATAGCTTAATTTTGGACAAAGAAGGTGGGGCATTCAAATATAAAAGTACATAAATGATGTCAGCATACCAAGGAGAATTGATAAATGTTTCTTCAATGAAAGGAGCAGTGAATTCTTCTATTTCTTCCAACACATCTACCATGTTCATATCTAGTGCTTGGAAGTTTGACTCGGCCATAATTTTTGCTAATCCCTACCCTTTAATTAGTTTGGTGTGCCTGATTTCTAAGTCATATTCAAGAATAGTAGAAATCCATTTTCCCTTTTTACCATCAGGGTCTTGACTTAGAATATCCTTGACAACAGTATGTGGAACAAAAGCAATTATGTGAGTGTAAAATGTAGACTCTAAAGTCCTTTAATGTTTTCACTAATGCTAAGGCTTGCTTCTCCATGATGTTATATTTGAGAGGAGCATCTCTTAAGGCCCTACTAAAAAAGGATATTGGTTGTTCTTGCCCCAAATCATTCTTTTGAAGTAATACTATAGCTATTGTATGTCCAGATGCAAAAGAAAAGATATAAAAGTCTTTGGTGAAATCTGGACTAATCAAGACTTGTGTTTGAGTGAGAGCTTGTTTAACCAGTTCAAATGATTGTTTAGTTTGTGTAGTACATTTCACACCTACCTCTTTCTTAAGCATGTATGTAATGTCTCTTAATAGCTCAACAAGGTTGGGGATAAACCTCCTCAAAAAATTAATCTTTCCAATGAAAGATTGTAATTCTTTGAGGCTTCTTGGATGGCTGAATTTCAATATGCCATCAATCCTTTTAGGGTCTATTTTGATTCCCTCTTCTGAAATTATATGACCAAGAATTTTACCTTCTTGGAGACCAAAGAGTGTCTTCTTGGGGTTCAAAGATAAGCCAAATTTCCTACATTTCTCAAATGAATCAAATGTTCTTCATCAGTTTTTGAGAAAATAGTTATGTCATCAAGGTAAATAATTATAAAATAGCCAATATCTTCAGAGAAGGCTATGTCCATGGCCCTTTGTAAGGTGGCCCCTACATTCATCAAACCAAATGGCATCTTGACATACATAAAGGTGCCCCAAGGTGTAGTAGAAGCAGTCTTGTGTTGATCACTTGGGAGCACTAACACCTGATTGTAACTTGAGAACCCATCCAACAATGATATTCTTTTTGACCCAACTACCCTTTGAAGTATGTTGGGACTCATAAATGTCATATTTTCATCCACCTTTCCCTTCACTATTCCTTACATTTCATCATCCCATTAACCTTTCATCATATCATTTTCATAAATACATTTGGGTTTCACCTTCTTATTTTCCACTTTATTAATTTTTGTATTATAAGTGAATTTATGATTAAATATTAGAAAATATACATGTTTTTATATATATCTCAAGAATATGTGAGCTTTGTAATGTGTAGGAAATATGTGAAGGATTAATTCCAAGAGACTTCTCAAATATATTCTCCACCATATTAAGGAGATAATTATTCAAGCCTATTCCTAAGGAGAAGATCATGGAGGATTTGGTTGACATATCTTATCCAAGATATGTGAGAGATGTGTGGAGGATTCAAAGGGATCATATTTTGTAATAATGGGAAAGTAGTTGAGAGTGCTTGAGAGAATAGTGGATATGTCATTATGAGATGGTTATCTTCTTCATGTATATAAGAGAGTGCTCTCTCTTCAAGTTTTAGAAGTTGACAAGTTTAGAAGTTCATAAGTTTTTGAGTTTTGGGAAATAGTCTTGTAATTAGGAGAAGGAGATTCTTAACTTTGATTCATATTCTTTTATTGTACACTTTCATTATTTGTCCTTTGATTCTTGTAATGTAATTTCAGATAGCTTTATTGTTGTGAGCTCACATATTTTGTTTGTCATTCAACTCTTCACATGTTGTATTGTTTTTTCCTTATGCAATTTCCTGATTTCCTAGTTAGTGTTTCAATGCTTTTCTAGATTAATTTGATTTCAGTAATTTAGATTAGATTAGTTCCACTTCGGTCCTGCATATATAGTGCATGTGCCTCGTAAGCCTACGAACCTCGGATTGACAAATTAAATAGTTGGGCAAGTACTACAACAGAATTAAACGAACATATTTTCACCCAACATTTTGGCGCCGTTGCCGGGGAGGCACAATGGATTGAAGTTTAGTTTAATTTTTCATGCAAGTGTGTTTAGACATGTTCCTAGCTCCGACGTGTTAAGGCGGTAAGACGTGGGGAACATCCTACGCATCGTGTTCGAGATACCGTAACGGGCTTGACCTCTTATGGATCAGGGCATGTAGGGTGTGTTTACATTTATGCAAGTGTGAATTTCAATTTCTGCAAGTGTGTTTGATTTTCGCAATTGTGAAGAGTGTTTGATTAAGTTGTGTTTATGAATTCATGGTTCATGGTTATAACTGAAGAATTCAATTACTAAATTAATGAGCAGTCCTTGTAAGAGGGTTTAATTGAGTATTGAATTCAAGATTATCTCTGTAGTTTCGGTTTTTAATAAATTCAATTTTTAGTGTGCAGATTTGAAAGAGTTTTTGTGAACTAAAACCTTGTAAAAGGATTAAAAACTCAGATAATTATTAGCACTCTATTTTTAGTATGTAAGAATCCCTTTTTCAACATGGTTTTACAATGAGTGTTAGCTTGGAACTACTCACTCAGATCCTAGCAGAAGTTGGGATCTCCTCTTCTTTGGAAGAAGAAATCTTGACAAGAATTAAAGGTTCAACTACTCCCCAAGAAAAAAACGAAGATTCAACATCTGAAGAATCCTGCATATCTGATGGCGAACAATCATTCAAACAGGAGATCGAGGAAGAAGAACAACAGGAGTTACAACATAATCTAAGTGAGAGAAATTGTGCCTATCGAAGCCTTATCGAACAATGGTTCCAAGTAAGTACTAGATTAGATTCATCTTTTTATTTTTATTTTCAGTTTCAGCAACTAGACTCATTCGCTCTAGAATATTTTCATCCTTCATTTAAAAAATTGCTACTGAATATATTGTTGTTACTGCTACGTGAATGGCTTCATTGGAAGTTTAATTACACGTAACTAATTTTTTTTAATTAGTATAGAGTAGGTAGGCTTTCATTTTCAGTTTTTGCTTTCATTTTCAGTTTTGCTTTTACCTAGAATAAGTATGCTCTCCTCCGCGCTTAGTGCGATCGCGAGGATCAAAAAATAGGGATGATTTAGACTAATTTCAGGAATAAATAAATTCATGTTTTGCAATATGCTTGATCAAAAATATCTTTCAATATGCAAATCATTGTGTCCATTTGTTAAAAAAATTAAGTCTAGAGAAAGTTTAGTTTCTTTCTAAATTTTAGTTTTTCATTGATTAAAAAAAATTAAAAAATTAAAAACTAACCATTTTTGTTTTTGTAAAGATAGGGTTAATTTCATTTTTTTTTTTTAGACTTTTAATAAAAAATAAAATAAAATAAATTTCAAACAAGCAAACCAAATAAATATAACAACCAACAATAAAACAAATCATTAAAAAAAAAAAAATTAAACAACAAAATAAAAACAAATAACAAAACAAAAACAATTAACAATAAAACAATCGAATAAAACAAACCCAAATAAAAAAATAAAAAATAAAAAAACGCAGAGACAAATGCATAAGGCCGAGTGTTAAACCTACTACCAACACAAACTTGAGGTCATGATCCTGTGGGTGCCATGTGTCCAAGGGTTGGGCTAACTCCCTGTCCTTCCCACCGAGCCCTTTAAACATTACAACTTGGTCACATTCATTGTCTATAGGACCTGGGTTGAGCACCTTTTGCATTTGCGCTTGTCTGTTGGAGTCGTGTTATTTAAATGCAAATTGACCGTGGTCTGGTGCTTCCGCCTGTTGTCTCCCCTTGGTGCCTTCAAACCTATGGTAACGGTGTGACTGAGTGCCAAGGGCAATTCCAAAGGGAATTTTCCTAAGCTCCATCAGTGCCAAGGGCCATACCCGCATATTGTTGAAAAACCACTAGTCGACTTGTTATTCAACTTCAAAGAAATTTTGGGCGCGATTGTGACCATCACACACTAGTATTAAGTAGTTTCACGCACCTTCTCTTATGTCATGGTCACCTCCTCTCCCTCCACCATCGCAGCTCCTTCAGAAAGCACACAAAATCTGCAAAAATCCATAAGAAAATCGGGCTTTCTGAGAAAATCAAGTTTTTTGTCCACGAAGTAAGGAAGAGATAACGCCAATTCAATTTTGTGGAGGAGGAAGTTTTATATTGATATCCTAGAAATTCCCGCAAACAAATCCTTGAGGCCCACATTTGAACGAATCACACAAACAAAATCAAACAACCTCCAATCGTTGAGGCACCATCGAGATCTCATCCTGAGAATAATGCAACTTATAACGGATTATACCTCGCCTAACGTCGCTGCCTTGTGCAGGTTTCATGTGCCATTGGAAAGTAATAAGAGCTTCCAGAAAAGAGCAGCGTATGGCCATTTCGGTCAGGAGGGAGGTCGCATTGACACAAGAAGGATAGGAAAGCACCGGGACCGTGCTCAAAACTTGCTATAGAACCTGGAAGTCCTCACATATTCTTCAGTTGTGGTGAAGATGGAGTTGTCTACCGTTTTGATTTGAGAACCCAGACTCCAACCAATCTATTTACCTGCCTTGCTTTCAGTGCAAACAAGTCAAGCCATTCTGCTATTGTGCGACTTAATGCAATTGTGATAGATCCTAGGAATCCAAACTGTTTTGCTATTGGTGGTTCTGATGAATATGCTTGTGTTTATGACATTCGGAATTATCACTGGATGGATCAATAGATCAGCCAGTAGATTCATTCTCGCCTTGTCACCTGATTGGAAATGACCGGATTAACATAACAGGTCTGGCTTATTCTAACCAAAGTGAATTACTTGCTTCATATAATGATGAGCTCATTTACTTGTTTCAAAAGGAAATGGGTTTGGGTCCCAACTCAAATTCTGCTTCATCTAAGATGTAAGAGGAATTAGAAGCGCCTCAGGTTTATGAAGGACATCGGAATGCCCGGACTGTGAAGGGTGTGAATTTTTTGGTGCTAACACCGAGTATGTTGTGAGTGGATCTGATTGTGGACGAATATTTATTTGGAAGAAAAAAAAAAGGGGGCAGCTAATACGTCTAATGAAAGGAGACAAAAATGTGGTTAACTGTCTGGGGCCACATCCCTATGCAACTATTCTTGCCACAAGTGGCATTGACAAAAAGATCAAAATATGGTCACCTACAGCACCTAATCTGATCGCACTTCCTGATTAGAAGAGTTGATGGAATCCAACAAACATAAGAGAGAGCAGCAGGCACATATCTCTTTCATACCTGATGTGATTATGCATGTATTAAGATTACACAGGCGAGTCTCCGAGCGAGATGGAGAGAGAAGGATTTCAAGAGAATATTTTGAAGGTGAAGACGATGAAGATGATGATATGGATGGCTATGCAATGGACTTCACAACAGATGGTGATGATACTTCTTATGATGGCAGCTTAGATTTGGGCAAAGGCGGAGAACACAACAGAGCCTATTTCTTTCACTCAATAAATTTGTTTTGACAGCTGTAGCGCCTGGCTTCAACGTCAGAAGAGGAAGAGAATGTTGCCTAGCTTAATATTGGAGAAGATTTTTTGGACAGATCATCCTCCAGGAATCGACATTGTAAGTTTTCCTCCAAGACCACAACCTCCACGGATTTCAGGTCAGTGATTCAAATTCAGCAATTTAGAAAAAAAATTCCACTATTGATTGCATTAAGACGCAGCTATGCAAATGTGTTCACTGTACTCCTGAAGGCGGATCCTTAGGTTGTTGAATATATGTGCACAAATGTAGCGTCACCAAAATCAATGAGCCCAGATAATCTTGGCATGCATACCTTCGACCACTCACAGTTTCGGGAACCGAGACTCTCCAATCCCCATGCAGACAAATTGATTTTCTTGCACCATAGAGCATGAGATGCAAACACTATGCGCAAGTTTCAGGACACAGGCAAGTTCATTTGCTAGATGATTTTGTGTTCTTGGAATTAAAATGAGTTCATATTTTTCAAAGGTCTTTAATAAATCAAGAGCATCATTTCAATATTATCTAAGTCTCGTATTTTTAGCTGAATATTCTCCTTTGATTTGTCTTATGATAAGTTCAGAATCTCCTTGGATTGACATTTTTTGGGCTTCTAATTGTTTAAGCAATTGTAAGCAAAGGAGAAGTGCTTCATATTCAGCAATGTTGTTTGTGCATGGAAAATCTAGTTTATATGAATAACTCTGATTTGTATTTTGAATCCATACACCTACCCCTGCACTTGTTTTATTACAAGATACATCAAAGTTTATTGTCCAAAGTATATCTGCCCCATTTTCATTTTCTTGTTGCTGTTGATTACTAATGTTTTGTATCTGATTTGAGAAAAGTTCTGATTGTTCTGGTAAACTGATTTCCTCTTTTTTCTCCTTTTCTTGTTGGGTGATTCCATCTTCATTGTACAACATAAAGGAATCTAAGCTTGATGGAATGGAATAGATTGGAGAGTTGTTTGTTTTATCAATGTTTCTCACCACGTATTTCATGTGGGATTCCCTGTATAATATTCTACTTTGGTTAAAAACTGGGATGGTGGCATAAGACATGTCCATTTGAAGGCTCCCCTGAAGTTTGGCTCCCCATGATCTTGATAAAAGCATGCCATATCTTGGGGGAATGTCAGCTACTACTATGTCCATCACTAGACTCTTAGCAGGGATTTGAGATAAGTTAACACATAAATATTTGATTAAACCCAAACATTTGACTCTGCTTGAATCAAAGGAATATAGATCCTTGTATGGTTTAGTAATTTCTAAGCCTAATATTTCCATTACTACTTTGGGCATAAGATTATGTGAAGCTCCAGAGTCTAACATGGCATTGTGTAATATCCTATCACGTATATTCAAACTGACATAGAAGAGAGGGACAACTCCTTCTTGGTATTTTCCTTCAACTTCTGGACCAAACAACAACTCAGGTTTGTCATCTGTCAAGTTCAATGTATCAATGTCACTTCCTAAGTTCAAAGCTTTCAAAACTTGGTTTTTGTACAATTCTTGGGTTACTAGTTCAGCTAGAGGTATGGTAATTTTTATCTTTGCAATCTCTCCCTCAAGGTTGAAGGAACTATTGATTTTGTCATATTTACATCTGTTTTTTCAATTGAATTCCTTCCAGCAATTCTGAGTTGCTGAACTTTGTTTGGACTACTATTTGGGACAATTTTGTTAGGTCCACTAGCTGAAGTGCTAGGAATGCTTTGCTCCACATTTGGCTGAATATTCTTCTCTTTGTTTAAATCTGGTTTCTTAGCCAAAATGTTGGGTTTCTCTGTTGTTTTCTTAGGCTGTTTTTCTGCATTTTTTCCTAACAGAAGTGTTAGTGTCCTTGTCATTTGAGTCATCTAGGTTCCATTTGCTTCTTAGATCATATTGTTTGTGTACCTCTATGATTGCGTTCTGAAACCCTAATCTATAATCTTCAGAATCCTCATAATTGTATTCATTTTGTTCTGAAGAGAAGAATCCTTGTTCTTCTTCAGTGAGAAAAACATCTGTCTCACTGTCAGATCCTATCAAGTTTACATGATCTTCTTCCACCCTTTGAACTTCCCTTTCTTATTCTTGATCAACATAGTTTTGTTGAAAGGGGGTCCTAACCTGTTGGCCATTATCTCTTTGCCTATCTTGATTAGGGTCTCTTCTAAGATTTTGGTTTCTATTTCTGTTTTGGTTTTCTCTTGGAGGCACTCTCTCATTCAAATTTATCTTTTCAAGCATCCTCTCCATTACCTTTACTAGGTTGTCAATTTTGGTGTCAGAAGCTAAGGTTGAGGGTGCAATATCATCTTTATAAGTTACCCTCTTCTCTGATCTTATCCTAGCTCTTTTCTCAATTATATTTTCTTCTACACTCACAGCTCCCTTCTGCATGTCCTCTAGAGTTAAGTAATCTCTCTCTCTCAGTTGATAGGCCATTTCAGCATCAAAACCTTCAGGATATCTTACTAAGGCCATGCCTTGGGGAGGTTTCATGTGAGGTGGAAGAGCATTGTAGATACTATTAAACCTGGAGGAGTAATCATGAACACTCTCCCCTTGATTTCTTTTAAGATTGCTATACTTTGCTAATATTTGGAGAGGATTCTTTTTTATTTCCCATCTGTTTATGAATGTTTGATGCAAAGCAAGGAGATCATTGACGATGTTAGGAGTTAGGCTTTTAAACCATTTTTTTACTTCTCCTCCTAAACTTTGGGAAAATATTCTCATTTTAATGGTATCATAATCTATCTCCATGTAATCAAATGCATCATTAATTTGGTCTACATGTTGTTGGGCAGTAGTAGGTTCATTTGCAGTGAAATGAGGAATTTTAGATTGATAGTCATTGGGTAAGGGAACCAGAGGTTGTGGTAACACTAATGGGGCATACCATGTTGCCATGGCTAGAAGGAAAGGTGGATTTACAAGAGAGAAAGTGGGATGAAATGGAGTGTTTTGAACAGTGGTAGTATGGATTGGAGTGGAAGAAACACTTGGGCCAGCAAACTAGTTTTGAGCAGATTTGTTATGAAAGAGGCTAAATTTGTGAAGAAGATGGGAATCAGGAGGATTAGAAGGCGAGGCTTCTCTACTAAAGCTCTGTTTCCAATCTGCAGTTTCAAGATCAACTTGGTTTAAATCACCTTGAAACATAGTTCTAAATATGTTCTTTATACGATGTAAGTCAAAGTGTAAATCCTCCAAGGCAGCAAGGTTTTCAAGGATAGATTTTGTTCTTGGGATGTTCCTATCAGCGGCTGATTTTCCAGACTTAGACGTCTGCCACAAAATCTTCTCTGGATTTTCAACTATTGTAGGTGGATTAGGGTCTAGATGAGATCTAGTGTTGATCCTATGTGAAGCCAGATTGCTTTTCAAAAATGAAAGAGGCTAAAGGTTTTAGGATTGTTTTGAAAGTATTGCCTCTCACAATGTCTTATCTAGTATGGGACTAGGCTTCTAAACTTCCTCAAGGCTGGTTAACACAGTCCTAAAGAGATCTGGAGACCTAGATGAGTAATAGGCCTACTGGGGCTAGTGGAGTCGCTAGGTGGAAACTTTTTAGCTTTTTGTGAAGGTAAAATATTTATGGTTCCACCACCATGTTTATTATTAAGCCAATCTGAAATATTTTTGGATTTTGCATATTTCTATGGTTATGAGAGCATCCTAGGTCTGATTTTAACACTTAGCTAAGGTGTTTAAAATGAACAGAGTCTACTCTACGGCTTGGTAACTGATTTTGTTAGGAAATTGAAGGACTAAAGAGCTTATAATAGTTTGCTAAGCTATCATAGATTCAATAGGTCCCACCGTGATCGCCATTATGTTGGGATCCTGTGTTTTGATAGATTGGCTAACCAAAAGACAAGGCAACATCAGAACCAATCTTTAGAGTTCCAGGATCTAGTCCTCCTGTTCTCAAAGAGGGATCTCTCAAATTGTTTTGCAAAGGTATGTCTTGTTTGCTTTTAAGTATGATTTTAGACTAGTTATTAAGTGCAAGTGTTTGTTTTGTTTGTTTGGTTGGTTGAATTAGTATAGCAGAACATGAAAGGTCTAGGAAGTATAAACAGAAAGAAGAAGTGTTAGATTCATTGGGAGATGGATTCAAGAAGAGGTTTATGACAAACTCATCAATGGATATGGGATATCAAAGGGAAAATCTAACTTGGCCATAGGATACTTTAGTTTTGTGAATGAGATGGACATTAATGATTTGGAAAGAGAAAATAAATTCTCAACAAAGGGAAGTTGAAAACATAACTTGAACAATAAAGAGGTATTTGATAGACAAGGCTAACCATGAATTCTACAAACCACACTTTAAGAAAATAATGACCTCAAGACAACTTTTAAAATGAAATCTAAGATTCGGGAGCACATCCTATTTCCTCAAAGATTTTATTTCAAAGAACTTAGAAAACATAAAAGATTCACTGATAATTGCAGTCCTAGAAGAGGGAACACCTAAAAACATCCATGATTACAATTATAAATACCTTTAAAACAATTTTTCAAGCAGGGACAAAGGGTATGACCAAAACAGACCTCCTTGGCTAGCTATAAACAATGGTACTTCAAAGGGAGACTTCAAAAACAGCTTTCAAGTGGCAACAGACAAGCAGGGGAAACCCATAAATCATGTTGGAACCAACTATTTAAACTATTTGAGAAATAAACAAGCATGAGGACTAAAGAGAAATATTGAAGACTCTAAAATACCTCAGCAGAAGAAAACATAGAACAGTGAAGGATAAACAGGTCTAAGGTGCTTCCAGGAGTCATTTCTTAGCCTAAACTTTTCATCCTACTGTAGTAAGCATTTATGAAACATAATGAAAACAAGAAAAACAATAGACAGTTCAGAATACATCACCAACAGCCAAGCTCATGAATCCAATGATAGAGCCTTCTCAAGAACAAGCATGTCACACCAACATCGAGCTTCCAAGACTTCAATATCTTCTTCAACTTCGAATAGACTATGTATTATTTTAGAGAGTTTCAGTATTACAACAAGTGACCAACCAACCCTTTACAATGTGCTCCTCAAGGAGATTTTATAAGAAAATGAGGAGGTGGAAGAGTTCCTAGGGTTGAAGTGTAATTAATTATGCACTAAATGCAACTCCTAGCCTTGAAAACCATGCAAAGCATAAGGCAGGGAAGCATCAAATTACAACTCTGTTTCATTTACTCTATTTCTGCTTTTTAGGCTTAATGGGTAAAAAGATTGACTTTAAGGCTCTTCTTATATTTATAATAATTTCTATTGACAGTTAGGATATTTGTTTTGCTTGTAATAACTATTCAGCTGTCTTTGGCCTTAATGTATCAGACTGAGATTTGATCTGGGTATTCCTTTGAGGGAGAGAGGTTGCATGGTGGCAATATAGTAGTTGGGGAATCAATTGGCCCCTGTGATGTGGCATTCGAGGTCTTCTGGATCTGATTCTCTGTTTCATAAACCAAGTGATTTAGCTTTGGATCTGTGTTTAGGCTTGATTAAGCCATAATTTTCATCTTTGACACTGATACCCTTTCATTAATTGATTGCTGACTGTGTTTTCTGTTTGCAAGTGTGTAAAAGGTTTATTGGAGTTTTTGCTCAAAAAACCAATAATCATGACTTATCGATTCCCTAAAAACGTTTAGTTATCCCTTTGAAACCATTTAATACGTATCAAAAGGCCGTAATGATCGTCATCCTTGGCCAATAATAGTGTAATCATCTATGGGAGGGTTTAACTTTAACTACATCTAAACCTACATAAAAACATACAAACATTATTTAAATCCTGCGAATTCATGGTTTAAACTGCTTAGGAGGGTCGGTGGAAGCGTTTCGAAGCGATGCGGAGGAAGTGTGAAATGCAAGCGATGGGGGAAAAATCCTGGCAGAGCAGCTAACCAGGTCAATGGAGTTTTGGGTGCGAGGATGAATGTGGACCATTGGATTATAATAATCCATGGTGGAGATCGTCCGATGCAGTCGCTTGGGAGAATATATGGAGGGAAAACAAATGGGGGCGAGATATAACGTGGGCCGTTTGGTCTCAAAGATCGACGGTTAAGATTAAATGTGAGAATGACGGGGGTAAGTTAGAGTGGAAAGTGAAACAAGGGTGAGATTTAAAACGATACTTTCTGATCTTATCAATCAACGGTCGAGATTTAAAATTGAAAAGATAATGCTGTGGAGAATAGTGGTAAGGCAGAAAATCGGCAGCGGTTTTCGCAAAATATTTAGGTGGTATGTGGTTTGGCCAAAAAAAAACACGATACTGTATGCCTGCTGACACTTGTCCCCCCAATACCACCCATTTCGCAAATTTTTTGGGTGTTAACGTTCGGGTGTAAAAATTTTGCGAAACGCAATATCAGCCATTGGATCATCGAAGGTAGATCGGACGGTGCGGAATGTGTTGGAGTTCCCATGTTTTGGCCAGATTAGCAAGACCAAAAGATGAGACAACATCAGAACCACTTTCAGACCTCAGGATCTAGCCCTCCTGGGTCCAGAGAGGGATCTCTCTATATAAGCAAAGGTTTTATGTCTTTGAAGCTCAGTGTTAAGATATTAGGCTAGTTATAAGGCTCGGAGTTTGTTTGTTTGATTATTTGTTTGGTTGCTGGTTATCAGGAAAGAAGGGTTCAATATAATACAAGGATGAGCAAAGAGGAATTTAGGCAAAGGAGAGATACTCCAGGGGACATTCAAGACCATTGGGCAATGGAGTCAGGAAAGGGTTTACTTGCTATTCAATGTGCAGGCTTTCAGTTGGGCTAGTCATCTAAAGAATTGGATCTTAGGATGATAGTGTGGTGTGAAATGGTAGGAGAGGAGGAAAAAATAAAGATTTAGAACACAAAGTTAAAGACCTGAGATCAGAGATAGACTTTGAACTCTCAATTCTTCGGCCTCCAGCTTGAGGGATCTTAGAAAGGTTCAATTAATTGAAAAGGATCCTACTGAGATAGAGACAGAGTTCTAGACCTCCCAGTGTTCCCAATTCTTTCAATTAAATCCTAATAAGAACATCTAAGAATAGATTCATTTAATTCATACATCAGCTAGCAGGCAATGACATCCACTACACTGGTTAAATTAAATGAAATCAACCCTTCGATAACACATTTAGTAGAAAACATCAAAGGCAAGGAGAGCAGAAACATAGGGTACCTAACAAGGGTAAATCCTATGCCAGATTTCTGATGCAGGCCAGTAGAAATGAAATGAAATGAAATGCAAGTTAATAACAAATACAGAGATAGAAAAACATCACCGCTACTTTAGATCAGGATCCAAAGAAATGTGCTTGTCATATTAAAGAGCAACACCAGTCAAGTACAACATTACCAATAGTTGGATATTCAGTCTGAAAACATCTTCCTCGGCCTATATTAATACTTTACACAGAGAATATGTCTCAAAAGAAATAGCTTACAATTCTCTGATAACTGATCAACAACCTTTACAATTAGTTCTTTCATGAATTTATAGCTCAAGTGAAGCAGAGAAGGTAGATGGAAAACTAAATGCAGCATTAAAACTCAGAAGAGGAAGGGAGCCGAGGCCTCATTCTGTTTTAAATTCTGAGCATTTATCTCTGGTACTCTTTGGATGAAAGAGTGGCCTTCATCAGGCCTCCATTTACTCCAGGTATGTCTCTGATGTACTTGATGTAACACTCTGGTGAACTTAAACAAAAAGGTATAATAATGATGCTAAGGTCTGCCATACTGTGTAACAAATGCTTCTGATAGCATAGGATTGTTGTCAGGGCTGGAATTTCCTCAGGAACACGGTATAGAATGAAAGAAGCATGGGCACTTCGTCCTTTCACTGGTAGGGACATTCTGCTGATGGTGACATTTGATATATATCATTTTCTGGCACTGGATCTTCTGTGTGATCTGTGATGTCTTTGGTCTGGTATTCAGCCTTCAAATCATTGGATTTAGGCTCAAAATCTTCAATGACAGGCCCTAAACTTTCTGTTTTCCCATTAATACCCTTAGTCGCTTCCTCATTGTCTTTGACTGCAAAATCTGTGCTTTAATGGTGCCGGGGAGGTTTTACAGAGTTTAAACTCTATTCATTTAATGCAAAACCTGTCATGACGTCTTCTCAGACCTTTCTTCATGATTTCGATCTCTGAACATGGTCTTCTTTTCATTCCTTGCCGTTGTAACTATGGATGTGAATCATGGCGATTTTCCGCCTTCCTGTAACCTTGCAAAACACGAAAACATGTTAAGAAAACATGCATTGGGGATGGTGAATGCAGCGGGGACAATGGAAATGGCCATGCAGGTTGGCGACATGGTGGAATAGTTGCAGGTTGATGGCGGAAAGCGCAGCGAATAGTGGAGGATGGAGAGGTGGAAATTTAAACGTAAATCACACAAAATTTGACCTTTGAACAAGTTATATAGGGGACAGACGAAAAGGGTGATGAAAACACGTGGAGTGGTGACGTGGCGAGACAAGGCAACGGTGGGACATGCAGTTAAATTTGGACCGTCCGATCTCAGGAGGAGATCGACGGCTGAAAATGCGTCAGAGGGCAATGGACAGTGGGCCAGGGGTACGGTTTGCCTTGGATTATTCCCCGTGCAACTTCGCAGCGCGATCGCCGTTGGATGGGCAGCTCTGGATCGGACGGTGCATGTGCATATCACATTGGGTTTTCTGTCGAACGTTAATGTGCGATGGAGGGGTGGTTTTCAAATAGTACTCGAGACACGTGTCATTCGGCCAGTGGAATCACTGTCGAATGGAAAAATACCGCCAGTCCTCAGAAAGCGGTGCGATAGATACGGGCAGTTTTTGAATAGGGCACGTTGGCATGGGGACCACCGAGGCGGGTAAATGAATGGTGGAGATGTGATGAACGGGCGGTGAAAGAGTTGAGTGATGGACGTTGTGGGGATCGCGACGACCGTCCGATCTACACAGATCGACGGTTTAAAATATTCCTGAAATACCCAACGCGCTTAAGCGCTTTTTGGGCTAGTGCCCAGTTTTGGCGCTCAGGTCACGTGGGGCGGAAAAGCTGAGGGGCTAGGGCCGAAAGGTGTTAAGCCCACATATATGGAAAACATGGTTTTTCGGCCCATTTTAATGCAATTTGAGGGTGGGAAAGGGTAACGATAGAGGGAAAAAAAGGGAAAATAGGCCAAACAAGGGGTGTGTGTAGGGTGTAAAGGGGATTTTGGGAGGATTTAGAGGGTAAGCGGGGAACTTTGATAGAGGGAAAAGAAGGCTAAAATGGGGCATTCTGTAGGGATACAAGGGGAAAATGTAGGCTTTTGGAGCACAGTTTTTTACAATCAGTGAGGCCCCTTAAACTAGGAACAGTAGAGGGGGTTTATCAAAGGTAAAGGCACAAGAGACTTCAAGGATGATGTGTTTTCAGAGGAAATGCATTCCTTGATGGCTCAGAAACATTTTAGCCCCTTGTTTGCTCGTCAAAAATTTATAGGGGGCTAACAGAATGGATGCGATAGGGAAATTTGTTATATGGGCCATTGGATCTGGGCAAAGTAGATCAGATCAACGGCGGAGAAACGATCGCAGGATCGCATCGGAGAAAAGGAAAGAACCAAGAAAATGGGTCAGATGATTATTTGCGATGCGATTTAAACTTGCGATGCAATTTAGATTTGCGATGCGATTAAGCGCTTAGCACTTGGTCTCAGCGCGGGTCACATGTGTAAAAGGGGCTGGTGCTAAGGCCGAAAGGGGCTTAAGGCCTTAATAGAAAAACTAAGGTTTTTTAGGATTTTTGAAGGTTTTTCAGAGGATTTTGAGGGTTCCGATAGAGGTAAAGACGAGGTTTTAAAGCTTATAAAGGGATTTCTCAAGACTTTAAAGGGGAAATTGAGGGAATGAGAGGTAAATGAAAGGGTTTATCGATGAAATGGGGAAGGAAAATGGAGAAGTGAATTGAGGAAAAATGGTGTTTTTAAGCAGTCTTTCTCTTAGTGAACAATAGGTTTTTAGGATAAAAGGGAAACAACAATGAAGATTTAACTCAAAGAGTAATAATCATCATAAAAACTTCAAAAGTGGATAATTTTTTCAAAGGGAACTATCTCTTGAATTTTTGAAGACAAAATCTAGCCACCTCTTAGTATAACAAAATTTATAGGTGGCTAACACTGGTAACCTTTTAGATGTGGAGACAAGCAATGGATGGTATTACGTACCTGCCAAGTGATAATCTCATAATCGACAATTGCCTTTAAAAAACGAACTTTTAGGTCTATGGCCTTTTTTAGTCCGAGTAGCAATGCCTCATACTCAGATGTATTGTTCGTGCATTGGAACTCTAACCGGCAGGAAATTAGAAATTTGTTCTTCTCGGGGTCCAGCAAGATGCAGCCAGCGCCAGCCCCATCTTCGGTATTGGAACTGTCATAGTATAAGGTCCATCTTTCATCTTTTGATTTGGCGAAGCTATCCAAGTGCATTGAAGAACTACTTGGAGGAGCAGTCCCTAATAGGTCCTTTGTCGAGGCGGGGGGGTTTTCAGTGGACAGTGGCAGCTCAAACTATATGTCTTGAGTAATCAGGGATTGGGGGGTTTGATAGCATCCAAGGATGGATTCTAAGAAACACATACCAATCTCTTCTTCTGCGAAACTGACTAGTTCATTAGTTGCATCCAGGTTGGCCAAAGGTGAGACCAATCAGTGGCGAAGTATCCCTGGAGCTTACTGGACCAATCTCTGCTTAATAGAAGGCCATAGGCCTCGGGGATATCCACAATTACTATGTCGATGCACTGATGCACTCTGGAGTCGGAGGATAGGTGGATGATGATGTTGTTTAATTCGCCTACTACGGGGACTTGAGATCTGTCGAGCTAGATGATCCTGGCGTCAGTTTTCTCAGGGCAGATGTTTAACTTCTTGCACACGAATAAGGGCATAACATTCGTGGATGCACCAGAATCGACGAGGAAATTGTGGACATTGAAGTTAAAGATCTCGAAGGAGAGGAGGAAAGGTGGCGTGGTTCCCTTGGAGTTGGTGTTGACAGCATTCACGATGGATTGGGGATTAACAGCAGTTTGGGAAGATGTGATGCTTACGGGTTTGGTTGTCAGTAGATTGGAAAAGGATTTGAGAATGAGATCTCATTGGTTAGCGATGCGAGCAAGCTCGTAGAGAGATATATTGGCCCGGGTCTTCTTCATATCCTTGATAATGTTATACCCAGACTCTGTGTGTGAAGCGAACTCGGTGGTGTTTTTAGGGGAAACTAATGAAACTTTAGCCTTGGGGCCTTCTCGGGGAGTAGTTGGACTAAGTTTTTCAGGAGCTTTGTCTTGGTTTTCTGCGTTTGGTGGAAAAATTTTCCTTAAGAAAGCTTTTCTTTTCTCTTCGAAGGATTGCTCAGGCACCGGGCCTTTGCTCCTCAAGCCATAGTTTCGAGGGGGTTTAGATTTAGGTTCGTCAGCTAGGTTTATCCCAGTTGTGGGAAGGGAAGACTCTCTGCGGATGACCTCGAAAGCGAGGACAGTGGAGCCCATATCTTCATCTCGGGGGAGGGGGGAATTTCTTTGTTGTCTGAAATAGCCTCCTCCTCCATATCCCCAAGGGTTTGATCTTCTAGAAGTTGGTTCACCACGGTGGTCATGTTATTAATCCATTGGGGGCAATTTTTCTTTGAGTGAGAGGCTTGATGAAAAGAACAAAAGTTGTCCTTTCCAATTTTTTCAACGTTGAGACCATCACTTGAGCTAGAAAGGGGCCGATTCACAGCAAAGTTACTCTTTCTAAAGAAAATTTTCTTCGTTTTAGCAGATGGGGCAGAATCATTGATTTTCCTTTTCAGGTCGGAGACTTCGTTGGTCAATAACTTGAGGGATTTTGTAATACTTTCGAAATCAAGGGGGTCCTTATCTTTGTCCCCGGATTTATGACTTGAGGATTGGGCTCTCTTCGTGATTTTTTTTTTATCATCTCGCCCTTCGTGGTCAATGGCACCTATGGACAGCATGTCCTTTTTTACAGCAAGGGCGGTGGTGTAATTTTCTGCCAGCGTAGGTCTGGCCTCGCGTTTCACAAACATGACGATATCTCGTTGGAGGGCTCTAGTGTAGTAGTCAATGGTAATGGAATCCTCTAAGGCCATGTTTGGAGGAAATTTATTCAATATAGTGGTGAAACATTGATTGACGTCCTTAACCTTCTCCTTCTTCTGACATTTCAGCGTGCTGACCTCTGTGAGAAGCATCGAGGGGGTTTAAAAAACAATGAAGATTTAACTCAAAGAGTAATAATCATCATAAAAACTTCAAAAGTGGATAAGTTTTTCAAAGGGAACTATCTCTTGAATTTTTGAAGATAAATTCTAGCCACCTCTTAGTATAACAAAATTTATAGGTGGCTAACACTGGTAACCTCTTAGATGTGGAGACAAGCAATGGATGGTATTACATACCTGCCGAGTGATAATCTCAGAATCGAAAATTACCTTTAAACAACGAACTTTTAGGTCTATGGCCTTTTTTAGTCCGAGTAGAAATACATCATACTCGGATGTATTTTTCGTGCATTGGAACTCTAACCGGCAGGAAATTAGAAATTTGTTCTTCTTGGGGTCCAGCAAGATGCAGCCAGTGTCAGCCCCATCTTGGGTTTTGGAACTGTCATAGTATAAGGTCCATCTTTCATCTTTTGATTTGGTGAGGCTATCCGAGTGCAATGAATAACTACTTGGAGGAGCAGTCCCTAATAGGTCCTTTGTCGAGGCGGGGGGGTTTTCAGTGGAAAGTGGCAGCTCAAACTGGATGTCTTGAGTAATCAGGGATTGGGGGGTTTGATAGCATCCAAGGATGGATTCTAAGAAACACATACCAATCTCTTCTTGTGCGAAACTGACCGGTTCATTAGTTGCATCCAGGTTGGCCAAAGGTGAGACCAATCAGTGGTGAAGTATCCCTGGAGCTTACTGGACCAATCTCTACTTAATAGAAGGCCATAGGCCTCGGGGATATCCACAATTACTATGTCGATGCACTGATGCACTCTGGAGTCAGAGGATAGGTGGATGATGATGTTGTTTAATTCACCTACTACGGGGACTTGAGATCTGTCGAGCTAGATGATCCTGGCGTCGGTTTTCTCAGGTCAGATGTTTAACTTCTTGCACATGGATAAGGGCATAACATTCGTGGATGCACCAAAATCGACGAGGCAATTGTGGACATTGAAGTTAAATATCTCGAAGGAGAGGAGGAAAGGTGGCATGGTTCCCTTGGAGTTGGCGTTGACAGCATTCACGATGGATTGGGGATTAGTAGCAGTTTGGGAAAATGTGATGCTTACGGGTTTGGTTGCCGATAGATTGGAAAAGGCTTTGAGAATGAGATCTCATTGGTTAGCAATGCGAGCGAGCTCATAGAGAGATATATTGGCCCGGGTCTTCTTCATATCCTTGATAATGTTATACCCGGACTCTGTGTGTGAGGCGGACTCGGTGGTGTTTTTAGGGGAAACTAATGAAACTTTAGCCTTGGGGCCTTCTCGAGGAGTAGTTGGACTAAGTTTTTCCGGAGCTTTGTCTTGGTTTTCTGCATTTGGTGGCAAAATTTTCCTTAAGAAAGCTTTTCTTTTCTCTTCGAAGGATTGCTCAGGCACCGGGCCTTTGCTCCTCAAGCCATAGTTTCAAGGGGGTTTATATTTAGGTTCGTCAGCTAATTTTATCCCAGTTGTGGGAAGGGAAGACTCTCCGTGGATGACCTCGAAAGTGAGGATAGTGGAGCCCATATCTTCATTTGGGGGGGGGGCAATTTCTTTTTTGTCTGAAATAGCCTCCTCCTCCATATCCCCAGGGGTTTGATCTTCTAGAAGTTGGTTCACCACGGCAGTCATGCTTTTAATCCATTGGGGGAAAGTTTTCTCTGAGTGAGAGGCTTGATGAAAAGAACAAAAGTTGTCCTTTCCAATTTCTTCAACGTTGAGACTAGCACTTGAGCTGGATGGGGGCTGATTCACAGCAGAGTTACTCTTTCTGAAGAAATTTTTTTTCATTTTAGCAGCTGGGGTAGAATCATTGTTTTTCCTTTTCAGGTCGGAGACTTCGTTGGTCAATAACTTGAGGGATTTTGTAATACTTTCGAAATCAAAGGGGTCCTTATCTTTGTCCCCGGATTTATGACTTGAGGATTGGGCTCTCTTCGTGGTTGTTTTTTTATCATCTCGCCCTTCGTGGTCAATGGCACCTATGGACAGCATGTCCTTTTCGACAGCAAGGGCAGTGGTGTAATTTGCTACCAGCGTAGGTCTGGCCTCGCGTTTCACAAACACGGCGATATCTCGTGGGAGGGCTCTATTGTAGTAGTCAATGGTAATGGAATCCTCTAAGGCCATATTTGGAGGAAATTTATTCAATATAGTGGTGAAACATTAATTGACGTCCTTAACCTTCTCCTTCTTCTGGCATTTCAGCGTGCTAAGCTCAGTGAGAAGCATCGAGGGGGTTTAAATAGCAATGAAGATTTAACTCAAAGAGTAATAATCATCATAAAAAATTCAAAAGTGGATAAGTTTTTCAAAGGGAACTATCTCTTGAATTTTTGAAGACAAAGTCTAGCCACCTCTTAGTATAACAAAATTTATAGGTGGCTAACACTGGTAACCTTTTAGATGTGGAGACAAGCAATGGATGGTATTACATACCTGCCGAGTGATAATCTCAGAATCGACAATTACCTTTAAACAATGAAATTTTAGGTCTATGGCCTTTTTTAGTCCGAGTAGCAATGCCTCATACTCGGATGTATTTTTCGTGCATTGGAACTCTAACCGGCAGGAAATTAGAAATTTGTTCTTCTCGGGGTCCATCAAGATGCAGCCAGTGCTAGCCCCATCTTGGGTATTGGAACTGTCATAGTATAAGGTCCATCTTTCATCTTTTGATTTGGCGATGCTATCCGATTGCATTGAAGAACTACTTGGAGGAGTAGTCCCTAATACGTCCTTTGTCGAGGCGGGGGGGTTTTCAGTGGACAGTGGCAGCTCAAACTGGATGTCTTGAGTAATCAGGGATTGGGGGGTTTGATAGCATCCAAGGATGGATTCTAAAAAACACATACCAATATCTTCTTGTGCGAAACTGACTGGTTCATTAGTTGCATCCAGGTTGGCCAAAGGTGAGATCAATCAATGACGAAGTATCCCTGGAGCTTACTGGACCAATCTCTGCTTAATAGAAGGCCATAGGCCTCGGGGATATCCACAATTACTATGTCGATGCACTGATGCACTTTGGAGTCAGAGGATAGGTGGATGATGATGTTTTTTAATTCGCCTACTACGGGGACTTGAGATCTGTCGAGCTAGATGATCCTGGTGTCGATTTTCTCAGGGCAGATGTTTCACTTCTTGCACACGGATAAGGGCATAACATTCGTGGATGCACCAGAATCGACAAGGCAATTGTGGACATTGAAGTTAAAGATCTCGAAGGAGAGGAGGAAAGGTGGTGTGGTTCCCTTGGAGTTGGCGTTGACAGCATTCACGATGGATTGGGGATTAGCAGCAGTTTGGGCAGATGTGATGCTTGCGGGTTTGGTTGCCAGTAGATTGGAAAAGGCTTTGAGAATGAGATCTCATTGGTTAGCGATGCGAGCGAGCTCGTAGAGAGATATATTGGCCAGGGTCTTCTTCATATCCTTGATAATGTTATACCTGGACTCTGTGTGTGAGGCGGACTCGGTGGTGTTTTTAGGGGAAACTAATGAAACTTTAGCCTTGGGGCCTTCTCGGGGAGTAGTTGGACTAAGTTTTTCAAGAGCTTTGTCTTGGTTTTTTGAGTTTGGTGTCAAAATTTTCCTTAAGAAAGCTTTTCTTTTCTCTTCGAAGGATTTCTCAGGCACCGGGCCTTTTCTCCTCAAGCCATAGTTTCGAGGGGGTTTAGATTTAGGTTCGTCAACTAGGTTTATCCCAGTTGTGGGAAGGGAAGACTCTCCGCGGATGACCTCGAAAGCGAGGACAGTGGAGCCCATATCTTCATCTAGGGGGGGGGATTTCTTTGTTGTCTGAAATAGCCTCCTCCTCCATATCCCCATGGGTTTTATCTTCTAGAAGTCGGTTCACCACGGTGGTCATGTTATTAATCCATTAGGGGCAAGTTTTCTTTGAGTGAGAGGCTTGATGAAAAGAACAAAAGTTGTCCTTTCCAATTTCTTCAACGTTGAGACCAGCACTTGAGCTGGATGGAGGCCGATTCACAGCAGAGTTACTCTTTCTGAAGAAAGGTTTCTTCGTTTTAGCAGCTGGGGCAGAATCATTGTTTTTCCTTTTCAAGTCGGAGACTTCGTTGGTCAGTAACTTGAGGGATTTTGTAATACTTTCGAAATCAAAGGGGTCCTTATCTTTGTCCCCGAATTTATGAATTGAGGATCGGGCTCTCTTCGTGGTTGTTTTTTTATCATCTCGCCCCTCGTGGTCAATGGCACCTATGGACAGCATGTCCTTTTTGACAGCAAGGGAAGTGGTGTAATTTGCTACCAGCGTAGGTCTGGCCTCGTGTTTCACAAACACGGCAATATCTCGTGGGAGGGCTCTAGTGTAGTAGTCAATGGTAATGGAATCCTCTAAGGCCATGTTTGGAGGAAATTTATTCAATATAGTGGTGAAACATTGATTGACGTCCTTAACCTTCTCCTTCTTCTGACATTTCAGCGTGCTGAGCTCTGTGAGAAGCATCGAGGGGGTTTTATCTTCTGAGAATTTTTGTAGGAAGGTATGACGGAAGTGTTCCCACGAAGGGATGGAAGCAACAGGAAGCGGTCGATACCATGTTGCAGCTTTATTTTCTAGAGTATGAGGAAAAAGCCGACATGCTACGTCATCATATTTCACTCTCATCTTCTGTAGAGATAGGTAGAAATTGCTAATGTGGTCTTCGGCCAAAGTACCTTTCTTGGGGTCGAACTTAGGGAAAAGCTTTTCAGGATGGCGGGGCATGTCATGGAGGGGACCTTGGATACATAAGGGGGACTGGGCCATCCAAGCCAAAGGTTGTACTCGTCTGGCCCGCTGGTGGCGTGGTATGTATACATGTCCCCTTTCACTTTCGAATTCGCTACCCATGCCAGACCCGGAGGCCTTGCCCTCATGGTGAGACTGCATGTCTTGGTTCTCTCCATGGTTTCCCGTATTTATGATGTTTCTCCAATTTTAAAGAAAAGGAAACCTGTTCTGGTTTCAGTGGGGCTAGTGGTAGACATTTCGGCCTCGTCCATGGCCTCTGTCTCCCCTGCCTCTGTTACCCCAGACACTCCCGGCTCCTCCCACGATTCGGTCGTTGGTTTGAGTGTTATCATGCAAAGTATGGTCGGGTTGGGGGCCAGTGTTGGGTTGAGGTTTAGTGATTTCGGGACCGTCTCCTTCTGCCTCCCTAGGGTTGTCTGGGGGTGCTTCAAAATTTCGCTCAACTGCGTCTATGTAATCTTCGATCATAAGACCCAAAAGCTGAGGAAGGGAGTTGACAAGGGTTCCTTGGCGTGTATGGTTTTCTATGGGAGTTCTAGGACTTGCCAAGGAACTAGTGATGGGGGCTCACTGTAAACCCTTGACAAAGTCATGGGAAATAGGGCGCAGGGCCCTTAGCTGGGCTAAAGTAACCTCATAGAAAGGGGGTTCCTCCTCCTGGGAGTTTTCCAAAGGGGGAGGATCGATATTTTCATGCATGGTCTCCCCTTGGGGAGTTTATAACGGGATGTTACTTGTGTGCTGGGAGCCTATCATTCAGGCCCTCCTTCTAGCGCCAAATCTGTTGACGGGGAAAATTGTCCAGCCAATAGTAAGGGATCTCCCTGGTAAAAATTCCCAATTAGACTCTGAACCATTTGTGATAGGGATCCCGTCCGGAGTGTGGGTCCGGCTACCGCTGAATACTCCTTCTCTTGGACAGAAATGAGCCCTGTATATTTATAGACATACAATTATCGGATGATACAAGATGAAATATCGATGATTGTCAACGAGCATAAAACACTACAAATAGCAAGATAAATAGAAACACGCAGCCGAAGGAGATGCTGTTAGCAACATATCATTAGGGTCGTGTTTTTAAAAGTTGTTCGAACCATAGAATAAACAGTTCTACCTGGCAAGAACAACCTATACTTACTTGGGCATTTTCGTGAATAAGATAGATGTCAATAATGAAGTTAAAAACATCTCTTAAGGTAAACAACATACCATCATTAACACATTCAGTGAGCTGAAATGCATGAAGAGTATAAGCAGAAAACACATATCAATTAGTCATAAGATATCAGACATATAAAAAAAAATATTCATATTATTAACACATCGATTCTCATCAGATCCAAAAGTGGATTTAAGAAAAATGATTGTATTCATTCAAAAGGGTTTGTTCAATGCTTTAAAACTCTCTTATCTCCTTTGGAGTCCAAAAAAAAGGTCCTTTTACAAGTCCCTGAAGGGAGTATATATATGAAAAAAATGACCCTTGGGTGTCTTGACTTTTCGCCTTCCCGCCTATTGGCATGCTTTGAGACCTGAAGGAAAAAAGCGACCTGCGACCTTGTACTTGGCTGCAACCTACGACTTGATCGTGGATGATGCAACCTGTGACCCCTCCTATAGACTGTGACTTAACCTGATCATGGGAGCATGTGCGTGATTGCGAGGTCAGGAACATCTACTTGCTGCTCTTTAAGGAAATCCTGCCATGCTCGATAATCTGCAGCAACTGGGGAGATCAGAGGAGTATCTTCCCTTAATCTGTGTAGGCATTCTAAGGAATTTGGGATTAGATTTTCTCTTTTGATTGTGACTTGGTTAGACAAGGAAGCCAGCTTGGTATAAACCCAGACTGGTGTCATGATGAATTTAACCAAATTCTCCTACGATGCCAGAAGATCAGGAATAGCAGCAGCTTGTCTAATAGGTTGCAGAAATGCCTGAATGTCTTGATTCACCTGTTCCCATGTCTTTTCTTTGCCTAGTGTACCTAGAGAAGGAATTTGGTGTATCTCAGCCATTGATTCAATGCCGCTAATCAAATTTTCATAGGTGGTCATCACCTTCTCTAGGTCTTTGAATAACTTCTCCTTGGATTGCACCTTCATGCGAATTTGGACTTTGTTGTTCTGAGTGCGAGTCCAATCTTTTCTGGGAAAAGTATCAGGAGCCTACGGATACTTGTTTGTCCATTCTAGCATTCTATCCAAGGCTGTGGAGGCTTCTTTCAGTTTCTCATTCCTTTTCTTGGTCTCTACTTGAGCTCTCAGCAGAGGTGCAACTATTTGCTTTATGGTAAACATTTCCTCGTATACTTGCCTCATGGTGGCTTCCAGTGTCACCAACTCTCTTCGAACGGTGAGTGGTACTTCATTAATAAGGGTACCCCTATCCTGAAGCTGTTGGACTTCTTCCTTTAATGCCCTTTTTTCTTGCTCCGATCTAGCTGCCCTTTTTTGAGAGTCTTGTAATCTATTTTGTAGGGATAAAATTTCCCTACTCATCCAACCCACATTTTCTTCCGTAGCCGCGGTGAAAGCAGTGTCGGATGATGCTATCATCATTGGATTGGTCCTAGTGTCCAGGACTATATCTTTTTCTATTGTGGCTGTGAAGGGCGCGACAGGATTTCGTGCCAAGCATCTCCTCTTTTCCTGCCTGATTTTGTATGTAAACTGGTCATAAGTGAGTCTCGTCAGATTGAACATTTCTTCCTCCTGCTCTTCGGAGGTACCTAGTTCCAAGAGTGCAAAATGCATATTGGTTGTAGGAACTTCGATCGCTGGTAGCTCCGTCTGTACCCCTGTCACTGGAGGAGGTGTCTTATTTCCCTCAGTGTCTTTGGAAGAATTTTCGACCTTCGATCTTCTTCCTCTCTTCTCTTTTTCTCTGCTTCTTCTTCCAGTTGCCACTCTGCCTCTACTCTATCCTGTTCTTCCTTTTATCTGCGTTCAGCTTCTGCCTTATCTAGTTCTATTTTGAGCTGACGCTCAACCTCTACTTTTTTTTCCTCTTCTTCTTTTATTTTGCGTTCAGCTTCCACCTTATCTAGTAAATCTTGAGCTAACACTCAGCTTCTTCTTTCACTTCCTCTTCTTCCTTTATTTTGCGGGCGTCTTCCGCCTGCTTCTTCCTTTGTTCTGCCTTTAGGTGTTTCTTATGTTTATCCTCCTCATATTTTGCTCTCTCTTCAGCTTCTCATTGAGCTTTTGCTTCCTTTTCTTTTCGTTGGGCAGAAGAGTTGTGGCCTGTGTTGGTTCGAGGCTTATTGGCCTGGGAAGACGAGGCTCCTCCTAATTCGTGGATTCTCTCTTCCAAAGTTTGATCATCTTGGTCATCCTGATTGGTCAATTCCTATGGAGTGATCTCCCTGTCCTTATTGTACCAGTTTCTTACCCCATATTCAGCTGGGCATTCAGTATGTTGGTAGCTCTATTTAAATTTGGCCCATTTTCAATGGGCAGGGACTATCCTCTCAGGATCATACGTTCGGTGATCCAAAGGCGGCAGAAAGAATCCTCTGATTTTCTCAGTTTCTGCCTCTACTTCTCTGAAATCCTTGACTGTATAAGCCTTGATAGTGAGCGGCAGTGTGGGCCATGGCTTCTTTTTACCTTTAGTAAGAACCTTCAAAAATCCGGATGTCATCTGAAAATAGGTTTCCTGAAGTAGCATTTTGTCAGTGACAAATCGGGGCATTGCATGGGGAGCCTTGAGTGAACTGAAGACTCAGATGAAGGTGACTTCTACAAATGGAAACCAATGTGCCACCTTGGTTATCATTTCCATGGCTCACCAGGACATGCATGGGGTATCCTTACTGAACATTTTCCCGTAGAGTGCAGGGATGAAACTGTGTGCGATCAACTCTATATCCTGCTTATATTTGGAGTCCCAAAATACCTGCAACTCCTTGTGGATTGGGCGGGTGCACTCCTAATCCTAGTTGTGATCCCATCCCTCAAAATGGCACCTAGCACAAACTGCATCCAATAGATAGGAGGCCATGTAAAATTTTGATGAGTATCCCTCCTCGGGTGCTAATGTTGCAGATATGTTTGTTTTGAGGGATGCTATCAATAAGCTAGCCCAATTGAAGCGAGTGCCATGTACGGTAACAAAGTACATAATAGATACCCAAGAGCCGCTGAAAGTGGTGGCATCAGGATGACCATACATTCTACACAACATAGCTTCTACAAGCTTATAGACCTTCATGAGGCCTGCTACTTGATACTCTTGGTCCTTCTTGACTTTGAACTTCTCTGGCTCTTCCTACCATCCTCTCAGGGTGTCGGATATGGGAACTACATGGGTAGTGCCCCATTCCTCTGTGAATTTTTTCTCCCGGGCCGAAATTGCGTAATATAATTCTGCATCCTAGCCCTTTAAATTAGCAAATGCTTTCCCCTCATGATCCCGAATCACAAAAACCTGGGGTCGACCCTTTGTAAGATCCATTCGATAATCTCGGCGCATGGGAAAATAGGTGGGTGGGCCCCTGCGTAGTGAAGCTTTGATCTCTTAACTTGCAGATATACCTGCCGATCCTGGAGGTCCTCTGAAAACTCAGGTTGTGCGAACTCTTGGTATACTTGATACCAACTCATGCTTTCTCCTTTGCTGAATATTCATGTGGTGTCTCCATATATAGGGAGAGGAGACATAGGTATTTCATCTTCCGAGATCTCTATCTCCGGACTCTTGTTTTTTCTGCGAATTGACGGAGGCCCCATGTCACTTGAGGCTGAAGAGATGGAGATGCACTCTAGTTCTACTTCGAGGTTCCCCGACATGTTCATAAAACAATCCCAGGGTAAGACATATGCCATGTTAATGAATGCTTAAACTGCTTTTAACTCTGCCCAACTAAGGTCAAGAAAGGGGGTGAACCTGCGACCTAGCGACCTATTCTCTGGGTCGCTGAGTCTCGCTAGTATAAAACTTCAGAGGAAAGCAACCTTGCGACTTGGCGACTTGCGACTAGGTCACGAGGTCGCTGAGTCGCACTAGTTTAAAAATTCATGAAGACACGACCTTGTGACTTAGTGACTTGCGATCGAGTCGCCGGGTCGCTGAGTCGTAAGGTCATGATACTTTGGTTTTTAAGTGATACATGACTTGGCGACTTAGCGACTGGGGACCGAGGTCGCAAGGTCGCGGGGTCGGAGGTCGCACTAGGGCTGGGTGGACGATTCTCCACGGCGACATGGTCCTTTACCCATCTTTTACTTAAAGAAATGGAGGGAAACAGGGAGGAGAAATGATATATTTAAGAAGAAACAGTCATTTGAGGAAGAGACTGACAAAGGGGAGGCTGGTTGGCTTCACCTATAAGATTTTGAATAAGATTGACAGGGCTTGGAAACTTAGAGGAAAATGTAAGTTCTAAGTGTGTCTCAATAGAGGATAGTTGGTGGTTTAAAAGGGTTGAAATAAGGGGGTGGGGGGCAACAAATAGAAAAGAAGGAAACAGTAGGAGGATTAGGCAACTTACCCGAGAAAATCGCACTCCAGTTGGCTTGTCAGAAGTGTTTTTTCTCTTCGTCGCATAGGTGAAATGCGACCTATGCGACCCCTCTATATATAAAGAGGTCATGTGTGCAAGAAATAAATGAGGTGGCTGGGTCGCAATAAAACCACATTAATGATATGTGCGACCCCGCGACCCTGTGACCTTGCGACCTAGGGGTCGCGGGGTCGTAAGGTCGCTAGGTCGCAATTGTTTAAATTTGAATGCGATATGCAACTTCGCGACTTCGCGACCTGATAGGTCACAATATCACTAGGTCAATTATTGGAGAAAATGACATATTCTATGACTTAGTGACCTAAGGCTTTTGAAAGATCAAACTTCTTTCTTGACTCCAGATTTCAATGCATCAGGGGCTCAAAAATTTAAAAAAAAAAGGGGGAAATTTTGGAGGTTGTTGTAGCGGCTACAACACACTATAATGAATCTCGAACTAAATTTTGCCTCAAATATATCGAAGTATTCCTTTAGTTTCTTTCTAGTGACTTTCATGAGGTTGGTGCATAAACCAAGCAATAAGACCAACAGCAAAGGAAAGGTCAGGACGGGCATGGGTTAGATATAGAAGTTTACCAACAAGTTGACAGTATAAGGTAGCATCAACTTCAGGGGTAGTACAAGTGACTAAAAGCTTGACTCCAGACTGAAAGGGAGATGGGGTTGGCTTATAGTCTTCCATGTGAAAGTGGTGCAGAAGATCACAGGCATACTTGAACTGAGAGAGGATAATGCCTTCTTTGGATTGAAAGACTTGAAGACCAAGGAAATAATGCAAGTGTCCTAATTCTATCATTTCAAACTTCTTTTTGAGGCTAGAATTCACATGGTTTATATGGTTTGGATCACTACCAGTAAGGATAAGATCATCAACATAAAGAACAAGGATGGTGAAGGACTTACCCACTCTCTTGGTGTAGACAGTGTTGTCAGAATGATACCTAGAAAAGCCATTATCTAATAGAAATCTATCCATTTTGGCATACCAAGCGCGAGGAGCTTGTTTGAGACCATAGAGAGATTTCCGAAGGTGACAAACAAGAAGCCAGGGGGTTGTTCCATTTACATTTCTTCATGCAAATCTCCATGTAAGAAGGCAGATTTAACATCCATCCGATGGACTTCCCATTTAAAGGCGGCAAGGGAAAGAACAAGGCAGATAGAATTCATTTCGGAAACAGGGGAGAAGGTTTTACTATAGTCAATGCCTTCAACTTGTGAAAATCCTTTAAGATTTATGTCTATCCACTTTTCCATCTGGTCCAAACTTGGTTTTGTAAACCCATCTGCATCTGACAAGTTTTCTTCCTTTTGGAAGAGGAACAAGATCCCAAGTATCATTTACCAATAAGGAATGATATTCTTCATTCATAGATTCATCCCAATCTAGATGACCGGAGGCTTCTTCAAAGGTTTCTGGATTAGGATTTTCTGAAACTTGAGCCAATAAGGAAGAGGCTCTTTCGAACTGAGAACGTGTACGTCGTCGATCTGCAGGGTCACCTACAAGAGAACCTGTTGCATCCTGAGTAGAGCGGACCCATCTTGGAAGTTGTGGCATAAAAGGAATAACTTCAAGAGGTGGAGGAGGATTTTCATCCTCGATGTCATCATCTGAACTAGAAGGAATTCTATTAAAAATAGAAGAGAGAGAGAGAGGTGGCACATATGTCGAATCAGGCTCGCAAGCCAAAGGTGGCACACCCGCCGAACTAGGCTCGCATGCTGATATTTTTTCATCAAATTTTACATCTCTTCTAATGATTATATTTTTGGATTTTGGTTGAAGAAGTCTATATCCTTTGACATCTTCAGAATATCCAACAAAAATGCATTTTTCACTCTTTGGTTCTAAGGCTTTATGTTTCACATCTAGAATATGGGCCCAAGCATCACTTCCAAAAACACGAATGTGACTTACATCTGGTTTGATTGAGCTCCAAGCTTCCCATGGAGTTATATTCTTTAAAACCTTAGTAGCAGTTTGATTTACTATGTAATTTGCATAGTTAATTGCTTCTGCCCAAAAATTGAGACTAAGTTCTTTAGATTGAAGCATACAATTAGCCATTTCTTTTAAGGTGTGATTCTTCCTTTTAGCTACACCATTTTGTTGTGGAGTATATGGAACAGTATGTTTCAATCGAATGCCATGCTCAGTGCATAAGTTGATAAATTTATTGTTAACATATTCTCCTCCATTGTCTGATCTTAACTTAAGAAGTGGATGTCCAAATTGTTTCTCAACAAAGGCCTTAAAGGCTAAGAACATGTTAAAAACTTCACTCTTTAGTTTTAAGAAGTATGCCCAAGTGCGTCTAGAAAAATCATCAATGAAAGTTAAGAATTACTTGCAACCACAGAAAGAAACAACAGGAAGTGGACCACATAAATCACTGTGCACAAGCTGCAACGGGGTTGAAGCGTGCCAAGAGGCACGTTTGTCAAAACTACCCCGATGATGTTTTCTGAGTACACATCCAAGCAAACACCATCTTGGCAAGATACCATAGGAAGGCCCGTCACCATATTTTCCTTACATATAGTTTGAAGAGAGCGATAGTTTAAGTGACCAAATCGCTCATGCCAAAGTTTTCTTACTTCATCATTATGAGCAACAAAAATAGAGGGAATAAATGATGACCCAAATTTTTCAAACTTATACAACCTTATGGAATCATCAACAATGATAGTAGCTAAAATATGTCTAGGATCTTTGAGGTCCTTGATTACAACATCATGAGGTGAGAATTCTACTATTTTCCCTTCACCTGAATGTGTTATATGATAAACAGAGAGAAGGTTGCATGACAAGGTAGGAACACATAGTACATCATTAAACTGACCATTATCTAGATGAATGGTTCCAGATCCTACAACACTAAGAGATATATCATCACCAACATAAATATGTTTGGTGTTACAATAATTTAAAGAAGAAAACATGGTTGTATTTTTTTCCACGTGGTAAGAAGCTCCAAAATCAATGAGCCACTCATGAGAATGAGAAGAAGAAGATACATTTAATGCATAACTAGATCTTGAAGCTTGACAACCACAAGCAGAAAGTGCCATTCCTGAAGATGAAGGTGAAGAGTGCTCCAAATTGATGTTGTGATTCTTCATTGCTGCTTTTAAGGCTTCCATCTTCTTAAAACATTTGGACTCTATATTTCCATCATGATTACAAAAGTTGCAATTTCTATATGTCTTCTTCCCTTTGTTTTTATTTGCATTATCATTTTGGTGAGTTGCCTTTTCAGTTTGCAACTGAAATTGCTTAGGACCCTTGTTTCGTTTCAGACCATACTTTTTAGGATACTGCTTCTTGGGATTCTTTTGATGTGATTGTTATTGGGCTGCTAAGGCTTTATTAGAAGTGTTTCCAGAAGTGATAAGATCAAGGTGTAAGAGTTTTTATTGTTCCCTTATCAAAGAATCGCAAAAGGCATCAAAAGAGGGGTTCTTGTAGGTGGTTCCTGAGGAAATGATGGCTTCTCTAGTGGAATGGAAGGTGGAAAAAAATACAGATTATGCAGGGCCAAGCTTAGCAAGAATGCAATAGATGAGGCTACCATCTTCCTTTTTTACCGTACAACCTTCTAAAAGAAGTCTAAGGGTCTTGAATTTGGACAAAAAATCTTCAATAGAGGAGAAATTATTGGGGTCCAAAGTAAGCAACTCATTTTCAAGTTGGTGGGTCCTGATTTGATTTTTAATGCCAAAGACAATATTTAGCTTTTCCAGGGCTTCATGAAGGGTGTCAATGTCAAGGATATGAAATCGAAGATCTTGAGCAATGGATATTCCTATCAACCCTCGTGTTTGATCTTGTTTATTTTCCCATTTAGCGACTTTATCATCATCAGAAGGTTTAGTTTCTTGTCCTATGACTATTCTATAAAGCCCTTTACTTCTAATTATATCTACCATGTGAGGTAGCCATTGGAAATAATTGGTGTTGTTAAGAATAATCGGGCATGCACTTTCCATTTTTTTTTAAAATGAAGCTGAGAAAAGCTAAAACTAACTACTCGAATGGAAAGATCTCGAAAAATTAGGCTGATTCAAAAAAAAAAAAAAACGGCTCGAAAAATGGCTTCCGGATGAAGAAGTTATGTCTTTTTGAAAAAACGAGTTGTAGATGCCGAATAGTTACATGAACAGTTTGAAATTTGATGATGAAGTTTGAATTTAAAAAAAAATCCCGCCCCTTTAACAAAAAAACTTTTTACAAAAGAAGCTTGAGAAAGAGACTTGAACCCAAGACCTCTATTCTCATAAACTAACTTCTCACCAAGTGAGATAGGAAAAGGATTCTGTAATTGTTTGAAAGGATGAAGGTTTTTTTTTTAATTTTTTTTTTTTTTTACTCTACAGTGTGCGTTCCTTTTCCTGCACAAAAAACCGAGCAAAAAAAAATGAAATGCAATTCTTACATCAGAATGTTAGATTTTTGGTTAGCCTTATTGGCAACTATCTATTATTTCACTATTTCTAATTTCCCGAGATCGCACAAAGATGCGGGGAAAGAGCATACGTAGCAAAAAAAAAATCCCTTCCTCCTATTTCTGATTTTTCGAGATCGCACACAGCGTAGAGCAAAGAGCATACACATAAAAGAGGGTATAGATCTGGAAAATCAATAAAACCTAAAACCGAAATAACAGAGGGAACCAAAATAAGCAGAACTATTAACAAATATAATTGCAAAACAGATACTTTATACCTCCAGATCTAAACTGGCATAACTTGGGCAACCGGAAACATTTTCGCATGAAAAGAAACACATTCCTCACTGCAATAGACACTACGGACACAAAAAAGCAGTTCTCCAGGCCTAAAAATGTTCAGAAATAGTAGATATACAAAACGATATTTGCATGCAGTCAAACCGACTTCGAATTTGGATCAACAACGAATGCGGCCCTCAAAACAACTCTGATAACATGTAGGAATTTACAGGGTAAGTTCCTTAGATCAAAAACAAAATTTAACTGCTCACAAAAAGATCACAAATCATTACACTAGTATTATCACGTGGTTAAAACCCTCGAAGAGGGAAACAGACCACAACTTGAGCCAACGCAACCACTTCAAGAAATTTATTAATATAAAAAGAAAAGTTACATATGTTTCTCTCATAAACGGTTACCAGAAAAATGACCCTCCATGCTCTTTAAATAGAGATCATGGACCAATCGGGTGTTAAGCCACAGATTAAGTGTCGCTAATACCAAGGAGAGAGTGAACCGTCGGATCACTACAAATCATGACCGTCGGATTATAGGTTACAAATATACATAGTAAAGAAACACAATTTACCTAACTCGACACTAGACTAAGTTATTATTAACTATTTCCTATGTGTCGGAATATCCTAACACCCATAAGTGCAGGAAACACGAGTGAGGATGGAGCGTGTAGGAGACTACACTAGGGTGTCGTAAAAGTTGTGAAGGGGTAAGTATGTATTGTATTGTTGTGTTAAGGTTTAATTGATGCTAGTGGATAGTGCCCTAGTTGAGGACAGTTTGGAAGTCTGTTAGTAGCCAAGAAGAAGGGTTTCCTAGGTGTTTGGATGCCCTAACTAGGTCCAGATGCTATAGTGTGGACTTGGTCTCTCATGGATTGTTGGAGGGCACCGTGAGAGAGAACAAAGTGTGGAAGAGATTGGGAACTTATGGTCTGTTATAGGACAGCGTGATGGTGTTCAATTTGGAGCCCGGTGTGTAACACCTTGATGGATAGAGGTAGTTTCTAGAGTGGCAGTTGTTGGAGCTCAAGGATTTGATCATCCAGGAGTAGTTTTGAGTAGCCCGAGACTTGTGTGTGGAGAAGGACTTCTACAACAGATGATGGGAAGTCCTCCTAGCCCGTGTTCATTGTAGAAGATGGACATCTCGCAATGATAAGTGGCATCCCTCCGTGCCCTATGTTTCTCTTCATCGTTGTAGCGTAGGAAGATCATAGTGGGTTGAATTCCTTAAGTAGCTGAGGAGTAGGAGTGGGCATCTTGAGAGTTGTTCACAAGTGAAAATTTGAACAAATCGACAAGAGTCTCAATGTATTATTCCCTTGATGGACGAAGGGACAACTAGAGATCAGATTAGATAGTCAATATTTAGCAGCCGGATGGACTCAGAGCATTGATAGAGGTAGGAGTTTCAGATCAGGAATCGAAGGACTGGGCAGGTACAGTGTATGACCAAGAGGGTTGAGAGATTGGACTACAGCCAGATGATCAGAGTATCTTGTTTGTATCTTATACTAGTGGATGTATGAGGGCCATTATCCATGGTAAGGGAGCCCTATACTATTGTATTATATGTTGCTAATATAACAAGGTTGGGTTTAAAAATTAAAAAAAAATTGTATATTATTGGCATGTGTGGTTTACTACTTTATATTTCTGTTGTGAAAAGTAGTTCTTGGTTGAGATTCTTGGTTTGGTAGCATCATAGATTTTAATACTCTATCCTAGACCCAAGGTTGTGGAAATTCAAAATGGCATCAAAGTGTATCTGAGCTAATTTGAGGACATTGAATCAAATTATGCACAACGAAGAAACTCAAAGGGAGTTGTCATTGTCTAGATCATGGAGTAGAGGGTTAAACTAAAGACATGTAGATGTGGTGTTGACAGGTTACATGGCGAGATGGGTTGGGAGTTCTGGTGGATTGGTGGTGAGTCTGGTGAACAAAAATTTGTTGTAGGATAGTTTGTTGATTGTGGACTTCCATTGATGTGCCATGGATGGTTGGGACAGGTTGAGGGTTTCTTTTCGAATGGATGAGATTAGATTGATTAAGATGTATTCATGTGATGGACTACAGATTGGTAGGCTAGAGTCTTCACCGGATTGTGGTGTTGCATATTCGAGATTATAGGGATTTGCACAAGTGGCATGTTATCCAGGAGGATGAGTTCTTGTAGGAATGAGCCAATGGAGATCGTGTAGGCTCAGAACGAGTCTAGCTTCAGAGGGAGCAACCCTATGGAGGATCAGGATCTTGAGATTCATATGTCACAAGGTAGAGGCACTACCGAGATTTTCATATTCATCTACAGGGTATGTTGTAGTGATGGATGCTAGATGGGCTAGTGTTGTTGTCAGAGATGATGATGGTTACTTCCAAGTCTTGGATGCACCTCCCTTACTAAGAGGGAGTGTTGATTTTTTTATAGCTTGGGAGGTACTCCAAGTCCTAGTATTCAAGGGTTGGAGGTCAAAGCGCCACAATTGGGCTTGTGGGCTTGAGATCCAAGCTTGGGGTTTTGCACCCATCGATGTTTGGAACAAAACCGTGATGATATTGTGACTTTTGATGGATGAGGATGATACTAGATGATGATATGAATCCAACGCATCGATAATCATCTAATTCCGAGTTGTCATTGAAGAGATATAAATTTTTGAAGTTTTTGTTTGGGTTACACTTATGTGTCAAGGTCGGCTTGGTGTAAAGTTGACATGGACAAGTTTTTGAAGCCCCTAGATCATGATTTTTTAGGAGCCCCTCATTTGTTTATAAAATGAGGGTGAGTGTGCGAGCATTTTAATATCCAAGAAGCATATTTCATAGTCTACACATCAAGAAAGGCATGAGGCAGGAACATGAGTACAAGAACGAGTGAGTATAGGAAGCGAGAGTACAGGAACCCGAGTACAAGAACGCATGAGTGTAGGAAGCATGAGTATAGGAACACATGAGTGTAGGAAGAACAAGTACAGGAATGCAAGTACAGGAACGCGAGTATAGGAACACGCGAGTGCAGGAAGCGCGAGTACAAGAATGTGAGTACAAGAACGCATGAGTGCAGGAAGTGCAAGTATAGGAGCGTGAGTACGAGAATGCATGAGTGCAGGAACGCGTGAGTGTAGAAACATGTGAGTGCAAGAACCTGCAAGTGCAGGCAGCATGAGTGAAGATTGAACGTGTAGGAGACTGCACCAAGGTGTCGCAGAAGTTGTGCAGGGGTAAGTATGCATTTTATTGATGTGTTAAGGTTGAATTGATGCTAGTGGATGGTGTCCTAGGAGAGGAAAATTTGGAAGTATGTTAACATCCAAAAGGAAGGGTTTCCTAGGTGTTTGGATGCCCTAACTAGGTGCAAATGCTATAGCGTGAACTTGGTATCTTGTGGATTGTTGGAGGAAGCGTGAGAGAGGACCAAGTGTGGACAAGATTGGGCACTTATGTTTTACTAGAGGACAGCGTTATAGTGTCCAAGTTGGAGCTTGGTTTGCAACACCTTGATGGATAGAGGTAGTTGCTAGAGTGGAAGTTGTTGGAGCTCCAGGGTTTGATCAACTAGGATTAGTTTTGAGTAGCACGAGATTTGTGTGTGGAGAAGGACTTCTACAGCAAATGATGGGCAATCCTCCTAGCATGTGTTCATTGTAGGAGATAGACATCTTGCAGTGATGGGTGGCAGTCCTTTGTGCCCTATGTTGGTCTTCATCATTGCACCGCGGGAAGACCATAGTGGGTTGAAGTCCCTGAGTAGTTGAGGAGTAGCAGTGGGCATATTGGGAGTTGTTCACAAGTTGAAATGTGAACAACTCGACAAGAGTATCGATTTTTTGTGCCCTTGATGGACAAAGGGAAAACTAGAGAGTAGACTAGATAGTCATGATTCAGCGTCCAGATGGACTTGGAGCATTGATAGAGGTAGGAGCTTTAGATCGGGAGCCAAAGGACCGGGCAAGTATAGGATACGACCAAGAGGACTGAGAGATTGCACTACATCCAAATGGTCAGAGTATCTTGTTTGCATCTTATACTAGAATTGGATGTATGAGGGCCATTAGCCCTGGTGTGAGAGCCCTAGATTGATGTATTATATGTTGTTAATATAACAAAGTTGGGTTGAAAAATTAAAAAGTTGTCTATATTATGTGCATGTGTGATTTACTGCTTTATATTTTCGTTGTGCAAAGTAGTCCATGGTTGAGATTCTTCGTTTGGTAGCATCATAGATTTTAAGACTATCCTAAACCTAAGGTCTTGGGAATTCAACAGGAATCCCTTGGATGGTAATGGTGGGATACACGGTAAAGTTGAAAGGTTGAGATAGACAAATTCCTCACGGTTTAGGTGGAGAGATCTGGAGGCATCCATGCTTGTTTATGGCATAGTGATCTGGTGAGGATGGCGGTAAAGCTTGGTTTTGTTGATGAGGGTGAGGTGGTTTAGCCTCAGGAAGCCCTGGTTGATTATTTTGGTTTTGAGTCCCACATTCATGCTTGGAATATGGCACAAGGGTGATTGGATGAAGAGAGAGAGGAGGTGGGTCAATGAAGTGATTATTATACATATGGAGTTATGAATGGGGAATATATATGTAATTGATTATTTGGTAGATATTATTTTAGTGTATAATGATTTATTGCATAATTCATCATTACTATCTGTTGTGAACTTTGTGGTTTACATCTATATTTGATGTAAATTGTCTCTATATAGGATTATCATGATATTTTAAGTATTGGGCTTATAATTTTTGGTATTAAAGTAGACAAATCTTAGTTTACCACATATTTTGGGAGATATACGCGTACAAGGTTTTTCTAGAAAGTTGGAGTAAGTTTAGCCATCTCATATGACCTTATAGAAGTCACCTATGAAGTCATTGACTTTTGGTCGCTTGTCTTTGCCTTATCGTCAATTATCTTTGTTAAAGAAACAATCATCTCATATATTTTCATCTCTTGCTCATGTAGAAACTTAGGTTTAGGGGAGAGTCTAAATGGACAACATTGGGAGCTATATGCATTATCTATGATCCTTTCATCCTTAAACCCGTCATATTGGAAAATAATGTTAGAAAATTATATATTACAGAGAAATGCGACACATAAAATATGTGGAAAACACAAACACATAAAAAACATAAAACCAGAGAGACACAGATATACGTGGTTCACCCAGTTTGGGCTACGTCCACCCCGAACAGGCAGTCCTTCCTTGAATTTTCTAGCAAAATGAAGAGACACAACCTACAGCAGATCCGTTGTAATATCTTATGTTCTCTCTCACAATCTCCCTATCTGTTTCTCGCTTTGAGAATACACATACAATATACAGCCGCAATACAATACCCTCATACAAAACGAGGGGTTTGCCTTGTAGGGAAAAAAACCCTAAATTAAACATAACTTCTACAGTCAGATCATCTGCCTAATGAACGACCCACATTGACTAGAAATTACAATACTTTTACAAGGCAAATTTACATATGTTTTTAGCTTCAAGGGCGCTGCCCCAAAACCCCCTGCCAAGGAGGGCGGGGGGGGATCCATAAAGTTGCAATCACCCCCCCCCCCCCCACTAGACCCCCTAGGCAACGTTTAATTATAGGCGGTGTTTCCGCCCCATTAAGAATAGGGGTCCAACATTGTGATACAAGATAAAGAAGACAATCAGGCTCCATATCCAACATACAATTCGTAACAATCACTTTAGAGCTAGTGAAGTGTCCTTTAGTAACCTTGATTGTATAAATATTCTCAAAGGCATCTTTAGTATCCAAATCTTGAAGGAAGGCTTTGGTAGGCATATTACTTGAATTAATCTAATAATTCTTACTTGCAAAGGATCCTATCAAAGTGTATCCACCTTTAAAATGCAATACATAAGATTAGCAACTTAATCATACAATGTTTGTTTAATATTTTCAAGTTTCTCATCTTTAATATCTCATGACATTAAATCCTAAGGATATCTATCTACATCTCATAACCTTTGAGAAAAATAGTTACTCAGTGCATTATATCCCCTCACTATGCAATCCAACCTTTAGAGCCTCATAAACTAGGTGGGAGTTTCCAAACTATCCAAGTGGTGTTTACACTGTAGAAATTTGATAACTGATATGTTATACACCAAGATTCTCCTGATCACACACTATTTTAACTTCATGCACAATACAGAATCTCTTCTACCATTGATCATTAATTGCGGAAATAAAAACAATCGCATGCGCACATTAAAACCATAAACAATCACACATATGAACACAGCATTTTATGGGAAAGCTTAAAGCTGAAAACCCCCAACTATCTGTATATTATATGTCATATATATCATGTAACAATCATTATACAAAGCTCCTCACAAGCTCTCAGTACAATCTCCAATTGCTACACACTAATCAAGCCCGATCTAGCAAAAACACATGCTCCAATCTCTGCCACCTGATAGCTTTCCTCTACTGCGCAATCACTGCTGAAGAATGGCTCATAATTAAATTTGAACCACCTGGCTTGTACTGCACAATCCTCATTGGCATATCCAATCACTGGTTGTTGCAAATCATGCAACAGTATAGTCACAACTGATAGTCACACTGCTCTTTCACCTACCTTTTCACTGGTCTCCACTGAAACTGTCCATGCACTGAAGTTAACTGATGTATTCTTTAGTTGATTAATGAGTTAATAATTAGTGAATTAATTAATAATTAATTCACACCACTCTCACTAGTGTATCAATCAGTTAGACTAGATACAACTAACTCAACTATGTTTAACTCAGTTAAACTGAACACAACTCCATTAACTTCCTCAATCAACTCCACCAAACTCTCTCACATGAGTTCTAACTGAAGTATCCATGCAATAGCTCCACTTAACCCTCACGAATAGCGTAATTCCTTCTGTCAGCTCCTGTGCCACATCTGTGCACTTAACTGAAGTGCTCCAAGAGAATAAGATAATGTTTATAGTCCAAATATTATTAAGAGCTAATAATATTCGATATATCTATTTTTTAGACTGGCAATCTAAAAATAGATTCCGCCCAATATGTCCAAAATTAGAAGTTCATCTATTTTTCCAACTTGACCAACCATCCACAAATAGCATCCTGCAACTCATAGAATATGATCGACGTGTCTAAAAATAGACTTTGCGCCAAAAATAGCCTGCGGGCCCACTTAGTGAAGGCAACTTCTTTCCACTAAGCTCATCATCTTGTTTCAATCTCAACACTCCCTCTCAACAAGGTAAGGATTATCTGCCACCGCTATCCTGCCTCTGTGGTATTCGAATTTGCTCTTGGTGAGCGCCTTCGTCAAGATATCAGCATCCTGATCCTCCGTGGGAATGTATGAAAGTAGCATGATCTTCCGCTGCACACAATCTCTGATATGATGATACCGGATGTCAATGTGTTTAGATCTATCATGAAATACTGGATTAACCGAGAGTTTAATGCAACTCTGATTATCACAATAAATCACAATAGGATCTAAGTGTGAACTGAACAACCCAACCAGGATCTTCCTCATCCATATAGCCTCGCACAACGACCGGCTTCGCTGCCATATGCACAAACCTCTGCTGAACTTCACTCAGGATCTCTACTCTTGGTCTTACTTGGCTTGTTATGCGACCCGTCTTGAAAATCCCTCCAGATGTGCTCTTTCTGTCCATTGGGCTCCCTGCCCAATCTGCATCCGTGAAGCCACATAGCCTCACCTCATCCGACTGTCTGTACCATAATCCATATCCCAATGTGCCTCTGAGATATCTCAATACATGCTTGCCTGCCTTCCAAAAGAGCTTGGTAGGCTTAACCATAGCTTGTGAAACCTGGTTAGCAGCATAGCATATGTCGGGTCGTGTATTGACCAGATCCATAAGCGACCCCACCAACTGTCGATAAACAGTGGCATCCACTACCTCTGCCGATGTAGCATCCTCTTTCCTCCAACCACCAGGAAGAGGAGTGTCGATAGGCTTGCAGCCATGCATGTTCAACTTCTCCAGTATCTCCTGGGCATACTTACCTTGAGACACAAACAGTCCATCACTATGCTGCCAAATTTCCAATCCCAGGAAATAATGAAGGAGGCCCAAGTTCTTCATCTCAAACTCCTTTGCAAGATCAGCCTTGCATGAGTGTATCAACAGTTCATCACCTGTCAAAATCAAATCATCTACATAAAGTACATGATCAGCAACTTACCCTCCACCACAATCTGGTATAGGTTCGAATCCGCCTCACTCTTGGAGAATCCAAGTCCGGTGAAATAACTGTCTATCTGTGTGTACCAAGCATGAGGTGCTTGTTTCAACCCATACAGTGCTCTTTTGAGCCTGCACACATGTGACTCGCTGCTGAAGATCTCGAAACCTTCGGGCTGCTCTATGTACACCTCCTTCTCAATCACCCCGTTGAGGAACGCAGTCTTCACATCCATCTAATGAATTTGCCACCCCATTTGCGCTGAGAGAGCAAGAATCGTCCATATGGAAGAATACCTTGCGACATGTTCAAAGGTTTCCTCATAATCGATCCCCTCAATCTGTGAGAAGCCTAGGGCAACATATCTTTCCTTGTACTTCTCCACACTCCTGTCAGCTGCTTGATTCACTTTGTAGATCCATCTCGAACCCACCATTGATTTCCCTTCTGGCCTTGGGACAATCTCCCATGCATTTTTTCTGACAATCGAATCATACTCTTCCACCATGGCATCTACCCATGTGGGATCCTCCACAGCTTCCTCGAAAGAGGATGGCTCTGTCACGATACACTCGCTCATAAGATCCATGTATCCAGTGTACCGGGTAGGTGATTGTCTCTGTCTGCGCTGTGATGCAAGTGCTCCTACAACCTTCTCTGCATCTTGAGCCAGTCGCTCAGCTTTTGTACTGCACTTCCGCCCTCTGACGGTTGGTGCTGCATGAGTGGTCTGTTCCACTCCATGAACCTCCTCTTGTGGCTGATCCACATCCTGAGGCTCATCCTTAGGAACTAATAGCTCCTCATCTGCATGCAAGTGTGGCTCCCTCTCAAGCGAACACTTCATGGCTTTCTCCTCATGAAATTTTATATCCCGTCACACAACAGTCTTGCGATTTTCTGGCAAATACACATGATAGTTGTGGGGCGTATCAGTGTACCCAAAAAATATCCCAACCTCTACAGTCGGTTCCAGCTTCTTCCTGGCATCCTTCGTCACATGAATGTAAACAAGTGAACCAAAAATCCTCAAATGGGAAATATCAGGATTCTTACCAGAAAATGCCTCCTTGGGTGTACTCATGCCAAGTATCCTGTGAGGACAACAGTTTTGCACATAAACCGCAGTATTGCATGCCTCAGCCCACAAGTGTATGGGTAGGCCCTGATCATGCAACATCGCCTGTGCAGCACCCACGATCGTTTTTTTCTTCCGCTCCGTGACCCCATTCTGCTGTGGGTTATGAGGCGCTATGAGCTCTCTTCGAATTCCTTCTGCGCTGCAAAAGTCCTTGAATTCGCCAGAGATGAATTCACCACCATTGTCTCTCCTAAGAGCCTTCACCTGCTTCCCCGATTCTTTCTTAACTAGTGCCTTGAACTCACAGAACTTTGAGTATGTCACGCTCTTCTTCTGCATGAAGAAGATCCAACACTTCCAAGAAAAATCATCAACAAATATCACATAGTACCTATGCTTTGCTATCGAAGCTATTGAGAAAGGTCCACACATGTCTGTGTGAATTCTCTCAAGGATCATTGTGGTGCGACTATCCTTCTCGTGAAAGGTGGCTTTCACAAATTTTCCCAAATTAAATCCCTTGCATTGATCTAACTGCACAAGTGTACCTTTGGGAAGCACGGTAGAAATCTGCTACAAAATTTTCAAAGCTCCATGGTGAAGGTGGCCCAATCTCCTGTGCCACAGCTCGCCATCATCCCGGCTCACCACTCCTTCTGCCTTGCCTGCCATTGCTGCGCAGCCATCTACCTACAATTGATAAAGGTTCTTAACTCGAACTCGTATCCTCCAGGTTTCACCAGTTGCCTTACTGCACAGGAAAGCCTTTCCCTCGCTAAAGACAACATCATATCCCTTGTCTTCTAACATGGCCACCGAGATCAGATTCTTCTTCAGTCCTGGAACATGCATTACTTCCTTCAATACGAAGGGTTTACCATACTCCCTCTCAAAGGAAATGGTACCGATACTGGTCGCACTGTATCTACCATCATCGCCCATCTCGATGTGCACTCCAAGATCTTTCTCATCCAGATCAGTAAATAAATATTTGTCTCCGATCATATGAAAAGACGCACCACTGTCAAGAAACCACACTGAACCCATCACACTTGAGACCAAGCATGCGATCAGCGAAAAATACAGCTCAAACTGCGAGGCTAAGGCCTCTCCGGCTGCAGATCCAGCAGCCTGCTTATTTTTCTTCTTCTATGGAAAATTAGTGGCGTAATGTCCGTGTTGGTGACAGTGAAAGCACTTCACCTTGGACATGTCCTGCTTCTTGCCTTTCGCACCGGATTGAGAAGCATTCTTCTTGCTCTTCCCCTTCCTTGCTTTGGCAGCCAAAGCACAATTTTCTTCATCTGAGTTCTTTGATGAAGATCTGTCCCTGGTACTTCACCTTATCTCCTCTTGCACAAGATCCGACCAAAGTTGCTCCCATCCTGGCAATTTCTCCCGACCATTGACACAGTCCTAATAGGAATGCCAACTCTTCGGAAGCCCAAGGAGAGCCAAGCTCACCAAGTCCTCGTCATCTACAGCCACCCCCACACTTCCCATCTCATCCTTGCATTGGATGAACTTCGTGAGGTACTTGGGCATACTGTTTCCTTTCTCCATTTTTATGTTCCTGAGTTTATCCTTGAGCGACAACTTCCTCTGGTCGCTCTTGCTTTGGAATAAGTTTGTCAACGCTTTCCACATCAAGAATGGAGAAGCCTTACCATGAAGGCTGGACACTATGTGATCCTTCACACCTTCCAACAGAATTCTTAGACACTTTTTTGTCTTCTTTTGCCATGCGTCAAGTGTGGCAGCATCGCCAGAAGCAAGTTTTGGAGTTTCTGCATCTATGAACTCCTTCAACCCATTGTCATCCAGCACCGCCTCCATCCGGTCCTTCCATGCAATATAATTCGAGCTGCCCTCAAGGCCATACTCCAATCTCAATCCGTTGAAAGACATATCAACTTCAACACCAAGAAAACATTGCTGCAAATTTGAATTCCACTAGCTCAAAACTCAACCGCTTCAATGTTTTGCAATTGCTCCAATGATCAATATTGCTCTGATACCATGTAGAAATTTGATAACTGATATGTTATACACCGATATTCTCTTAATCACACACTATTTTAACTTCATGCACAATACAGAATCTCTTCTACCATTGATCATTAATTGCGGAAATAAAAACAATCACATGCGCACATTAAAACCATAAACAATCACACATATTAACACAGTATTTTATGGGAAAGCTTAAAGCTGAAAACCCCCAACTATCTGTATATTATATGTCATAGAGATCATGTAACAATCATTATACAAAGCTCCTCACAAGCTCTCAGTACAATCTCCAATTGCTACACACTAATCAAGCCCGATCTAGCAAAAACACATGCTCCAATCTCTGCCACCTGATAGCCTGCCTCTACTGCGCAATCACTACTGAAGAATGGCTCATAATTAACTTCAAACCACCTGGCTTGTACTGTGCAATCCTCATTGGCATCTCCAATCACTGGTTGTTGCAAATCATGCAACAGTATAGTCGCAACTGATAGTCACACTGCTCTTTCACCTACCTCTTCACTGGTCTCCACTGAAACTGTCCATGCACTGAAGTTAACTGATGTATTCTTTAGTTGATTAATGAGTTTATAATTAATGAATTAATTAATAATTAATTCACACCACTCTCACTAGTGTATCAATCAGTTAGACTAGATACAACTAGCTCAACTATGTTTAGATTAGTTAAACTGAACACAACTCCATTAACTCCTCAATCAACTCCACCAAACTCTCTCACATGAGTTCTAACTGAAGTATCCATGCAATAGCTCCACTTAACCCTTAGGAATAGCATAATTCCTTCTGTCAGCTCCTGTGCCACATCTGTGCACTTAACTGAAGTGCTCCAAGAGAATAAGATAATGTTTATAGTCCAAATATTATTAAGAGCTAATAATATTTGACATATCTATTTTTAGACTGGCAATCTAAAAAATAGATTCCACCCAGTATGTCTAAAAATAGAAGTCCATCTATTTTTTCCGACTTGACCAACCATCCACAAATAGCATCCTGCAACTCATAGAATATGATCGACATGTCTAAAAATAGACATAGTCTAAAAATAGACTTTGCGCCAAAAATAGCCTACGGGCCCACTTAGTGAAGGCGACTTCTTTCCACTAAGCTCATCATCTTGTTGCAATCTCAACATATACAACTACGATCCAAATGAGACATGTAGCACTGGTAGAAATTAAATCCTTTGAAGATACATCTTATTTACACTTGAAGAGATCGAAAAATGAATTGGTTTATGATCAAATAAGGTGACCTAATTAATCATTTAAACACATCAATCATCATGCTAGTAAAAAAAGAAGCAATTATGTGTTAATAGCAAGGCTCTATCTAGCCACTTTATAGCTATCTGTGAGCTTACAAAAAATAAACCAAGTGAACCATGGCTGAAATTCATAATCAATTATTTTATGTGTTGGGTGCATACAGAGATACCATGGTGTTAAACACACTATATGCCTTATTTTTCTTTCAAAAATTCACACATAAAACAATCCTTACGTATCTTCAATCGCCTCAAACGTGTTAATATTGCCACATATGAGCTAGCGAGTTTCAAACAAATTATCTACCATTTAGAATTCAAAATGCAACACTCTCTATGACCTATCAATACAACCAATAAATAATGGTGACCTTTGGATATGGCCATTCAAATTTTGTAAAACTTAAAACAACTTTTGTCAAAACAAAATGTAACACAACTAGTGACACTACACCACTTGCTCCCTATATGAAAAAAAAATGCAAAAATGCCCAGCTAAATCAAATACATCATCACCATTGACGAACTAAAAAAATTATAAAACAAAATAATATATCCTAGAAACCATATATTCTCCTGTATATAAATATAAATATGTAAAACCTAAAACCCTTCACATGAGAACCCGCATAATCAAATAGTGATATAAAAGTCCATATCACCTGGTATGTCTATCTCCCTAGTTCAAAAGCTAAGTGGACATCAAAATTCTCTTATTTAAGTTGTCAAGAATAATGCAAGTTAAAGTTCAGGAATATAAAGGTCACCTGGCCTTTCAACCTCTCCTAGCATAACGATTTGATGAGATTTGATGTTTTTAATCATTAGATTCATTCAAGCATAAGTTGTACGTTGAAAAGTTGAATATTCTTTCTAGACATTTCCTATTGTTTATTCAACCCATTCTAGCACAATGATTTTAACTATTAGATTGAATCACTCAAATTATAAAAACCAATACAAGGTGTGCTTAAAAAAAGTTCAAGATTGTTGAATTTTTTATATTTTTTATTATTTTTTTATTATTTATTTGTAGCATGTTAATGTAAAATTATTAAGGTGTATTCTACAATCTAGTGTGGGGAGATATTTAATTTATTCTATTAAGGTGTATTCTACAATCTAGTGTGGGGAGATATTTAATTTATTCTATGCTTAATTTAGACTTGACATATATTTTTTTTTAAATAAAAATAAAATATTATTTAAAAAATGGAGTATAATAATAAAATATAAAAAAATATCTATCATAGAATATTTTAATGTACAAACAAAAAAATAAATTGAAAATCCAAAAATTCAATTACTTTATAATAAAAATAATAAGAAGGAGATGTGTAATTTAGTCAATTCTCAATGTAAAATTAATACGTAGCATTTAAAAAATGTTAGTAATAATAATTGAATTCAATGAGAGTGATAATAAAATATTTCAATATGGTTGGTTAAATAATTTTCACATGTATTTGAAAATATATTAATAACAAAGCCATAACTAAAATATTTGAACGGTAATTATATATATGTGTGTGTGAATTTTAAATAAATAAATGACACTACCTATGTATATATTATATAAAGCAATTGAAAAGAACAAATTGTTATGGTTAAAACATTTCAATGTCTCACTATTTTTATTTTGGTCTTTTTGCACAATGATCAATTTTGTTTGAAATTCAACCAATATTTGTTGGAATTGCAAGTTTAAGTTGTACATGATCTGGGTGCCTAATGGGATTTTAATGATGTTGAATCCATATATATATAACATATCTATAGCTAATGCTAAGAGGGATCAAATCCCTAGAGATGCAAACAATTAGATTAATCTTAATCACGTATCTAGCAAACTTGTCCACGTATCAAATATGTGGAGGTGCAAACACTTTTTCCAGGATATATAGCTAGTGCCAAAAGGGATCAAATCCCTAGAGATGCAAACAATAAGATTCATCTTAATCACATATCTAGCAAACTTGTCCAGGTATCAAATATCAGGAGGTGCAAACTTTTTTTCCATGATCTATAGCTAGTGCCAAGAGGAATCAAATCCCTAAAGATAAAAACAATTAGATTCATCCTAATCACTTATCTAGCAAAATTGTTCAGGTATCAAATATCTGGAGGTGAAAACTATTTTTCAAGAATCTATAGAATTGTCAAGAGGGATCAAATCCCTAGAGATGCAAATAATTAGATTCATCTTAATCACATATTTAACAAACTTGTCGTATCAAATATATGGAGTTGCAAACTTTTTTTTGAGGTTTTGCACTCTAAAAGAGATATTTGATCTGTCTAGACACTTGAAACAATTATTAGATTCATCTTAATTATGGATCTAGCAAACATGTCCATGTGTCAAATATGTGGAGGTGCAAACATTTTTTGCAGGATATATAGCTAGTGCCAAAAGGGATCAAATCCCTAGAGATACAAACAATAAGATTATCTTAATCACATATCTACCAAACTTGTCCACGTATCAAATATCTGGAGGTGCAAACTTTTTTTCCATGATCTTTAGCTAGTGCCAAGAGGGATCAAATCCCTAGAGATGCAAACAATTATATTCATACTTGTTCAGGTATCAAATATCTGGAGGTGCAAACTTTTTTTCCAGGATCTATAGAAGTGCCAGGAGGGATCAAATCCCTAGAGATGCAAATAATTAGATTCATCTTAATCATGTATCTATCAAACTTGTCCAGGTATCAAATATCTGGAGTTGCAAACTTTTTGACCGGTTTTGCACTCTAAAAGAGATTTACACGCATATTTGATCTGTCTAGACATTGGAAAGTGCCAAGTGGGATCAAATCCCTAGAGATGCAAACAATTAGATTCATCTTAATCAGTGATCTAGCAAAAGTGTCCAAGTATCAAATATCTGGAAGTGCAAACTTTTTACCAAGTTTTACACTTCAAATAGATTTACACACAGATTTGATATGTCTCAAGACTTGCTAAATCCATAATTAAGATAAATATATACTAATTTAACAAAAAAAAAATGTTAATAATTTGTCTCTCTCCTTACTAAATCTATAATTAAAATAAATTTATACTAATTTAAACCTACAGCTTACTAAATATAAATTTATCCTAAGTTAAACCTACAAAATAATTTGTTAATCTCAATCTAATAATATTTAGACACTAGGGTTTCTTTTTTCTTTGGGAAAAAACAAGTATGCAGATCTTTTGTCCTTATCCTTTGCGAACCCTTGAATTTCAAGATTGGAAATTCGAGCTGTCATGATCCCCAAAAGGGGTCATCAGGTGGACCGTATCTATTTTGGGTCGGAGCCACCAGTGGACATGGCGAAATTAAGGAAATCGTGCCACGCAGACGAGATTCTAAAGTTATCAGTGGTTAAATCACGTGGTTTACAAAGTTAAAACCGATGATTCCATGGCCGGGAGCTTGTGTCGGCCGGGCTGTGCTCTAGCGAGAGGTCGGTGAAATGTTGCTACATTTAGCCGGCCTTTCCGATCTCTAACTAACTGATACCCAAACAGAACAAAATACTCGAATGGAAAGTTCAATTCCCCGTGTGAAGAGTAAAAACTGCGGGCCATAGCAGAAAAAAGCTAAATTTGATTTGACAGTGGGAAATGAATTCTTCAAACTCTGGGAATGAATGATCGATCAGATCACGTCTCAGCTAAACGACACAGTGCGGCTGGACGCGCTTTGTGGTTGGGCTCTCCCGAATTAATTAGAAATTCGGAGAGTTGAGGCGAGAACGTGCAGAGCATGATTCTGAGAGGAAAATAAATAAAATTTGTGTGAACATCGGCCCCGCGCGCGCGCTTTGGAAATGGATTAAGTAGACACCATTGAAAATTCCAAAATTTGGTTTGCAGGAGAAGCCATGAGAGGCGCGTGTGTGTGTATTTGAAGGGAGCGTTGGGGCTGTTAAATATTCTTTCTTGGTTTTGGGTTTTTGGAAAGCACGACGGGATTGCTTTAGATTTTATTACCAGTTGTGGAAAATGGCCGGTGACCACCCATGGATTTGCAGGCCGGGGTGGGGAATAATGAAAGTTTAATGAAATTAGTTGCGCATCTAGGTAGAATTATAGTGCCTGTGATTGGGGACGGGTCGCAGGGGATTTGGAGGAGGCCACGATGAGGAACTCATCTGGATCGAACGATAGCGATGAAAGGAAGGATGTTGGGCTGGAAACTGTTCTGGAAGTGCCCGTTCCTGAAGAGACCGCGTACAGTGCGATGAATCCCAAGGATAAATCATGGTGCCACATCAAGCACTGGATGAAATCCCAGCTGGGAAAGGCTGCCATGCCAATTTTTGGTTGCAGAAGAACCGATCTGCAGTTGCTTCTCGGTGTAATTGGGGCACCCTTGGTCCCAGTTACTCTAACCCAGAAACCAGTTGTCTCCATCAAGAATAATCCCACTGTAAGTATATATAGTTTGTTCATAAGATTTGAAGCCTATGTTTTTCTGATCAAATCCCTTTCCAGAAGAATTATGGTCTAGATTTAATGGAATTGTGGTTTAGATTTAATGGATTGTGTAAATTTATGTTCTTTCATATTTTGATTATGAACCAGTAAGGGAACAGCACAGGAATGATGACTGGTTGGAATGACTGTTTGTTTGAAATCACTCTTTATAATGGATGACTGGTTGGAATGACTATGTTTGTTTGAAAGCTAATACATTTTGGCATGATTCTAAATTTGATTGTGTATAATCCAACCCCAAATTCTGTATTTTTCATGTACTGATCTTGATGGAAGGACAAGGGTGGAATGCCTATGTTGGTTTGAAAGCTAATACATTTAGGCATGATTCTAAATTTGATTGTGTATAATCCAACCTCAAATTCTGTATTTTTCATGTACTGATCTTGAAGAAAGGACAAGGGTGTGTTGTCTTCTTATTAATCTAATGATGAATTATTAATCTGATGATCAATTGGTTGGTGGTGAGCAGGAATGCTGGAGAGCAATTTGATCTTTAGTATAATTTTGGATAGATAAAACAAATCTGTTTTAAAACTTGGGATAGTTAAATTAGAGGGGTGTTTTTTAATTGAAGTGATAGTTAGTAGTTAAATTTGGGATAGACAATTAGAGTGGGGTGTTGAAGTAATAGCTAGTTAGTTAAGGAGGTAATTTGTTTGTCTAAAAGGTATAATGTTTTGTATAAATTTTATAAATTTATTTATATGTTTATGTAAGGAATATATATATATGTTTAGTGAAGAAATGTTTATAAAGAAGTGATGTTTTTAGAATCATAATATAATGATTGATCCATGGTTTTTATGTTTTTTTATAGATTTAGCTATAATGAAATGGTTTATTTTTGTTATTCGTAATATATTTCGATTGTATAAATAAATTTAGATTTAAAAAAAAAAATGATACTTGGAGCAATGTTATTTGAATCAAATTTAACCAAAAAATTATATTTAAAAAACAAAAACATTTTAGAATAATTTGTACTTTCATATATCTAGTATCATCTGATTAAATTTCCATGATTGAATGTAGATATTACTTCTAGAATCATTCTAAAATGATCTAGATCCAATATATTTAAATTTTTATATTTCTTTAAAGATAAACACTTAATCTAATCAAATCCCAAATCCTCAATTAGTATTACATTTAGCATATTTATAGATTGAGTTTCTAAAAATCTATGTTTTCAATATAAATATTAATCTTTGATCGAATGCTGATTAATGTAGTTTTGAAAAATATTACAACGAAATTTGAGATGTAGATTAAGAGATATAAAATCCAAATGCTCAAGAAATAATTAGTTCTACAAAAAGAACAAGCGGTAAGCCCAAAAATATAATAGTAGTTATCGAAATTAACAAGTATCACTAAAATACAAATCCAATCAACCTATGTCACTAAAATACACAAAGCCGACCTAATTACAATTTCTCTAATTAATAATAATAATAATAAATATTTCAATGTTAAAAAATTTATGTTAGAAAAATTTTACAGTAGAAATTTATAGGAATTCACAAAATTTTAGATTGCTTTTGTAGCCATAGTACCAATCAGGAAAGATTTTAGATTTGTGGATGATTGTTTATACTTAAAAGAGAGGTGAAGTGATTTTGCAGTCTTGTTTATTGCAGGAAGCTTCGTCAGCTCAGTATATTATGCAACAATACATTGCTGCAAGCGGGGGACCGAAGGCTTTGAATTCTATCAACAACCTGTACGCAATGGGGAATGTGAAGATGGTGACATCCGAGTTCGAGACAGGCAACAAGGTGATTCGAACCCGGAACCCGTCCAAGAGCGGAGAGGTGGGATGCTTTGTTTTGTGGCAGATGTCGCCTGTTAAGTGGTGCATGGAATTGGTCGTTGGTGGGATTAAACTGTGTGCAGGAAGCGACGGAAAACTTCTTTGGCGGCAGACGCCATGGCTAGGCTCCCATGCTTCCAGGGGACCGTGTAGGCCTCTCAGGCGTGCCACACAGGTTGGTGCCTCTATTCTCTTAATCCAATAATCTTGTTAATGCTTTCCAACCAAAAATATGGTTTGTTTCCGTGATTTTTTCGTTTAGTTTTAGTCATTGTAGGTCGGCAAACACGACGAAATTGACCAGAAATGAGTTGCTGTACTGCCTACTTTTTTGGAGATTAAATAGAGAAAAGGCCGGCTGTTACATAATATTGTCAAATAAATATCGCTGGCATGTACCTATTCCGTAGGGCACGATTACGCGGTATCCCTATTTGAAGATAGGGACTTTAGCATTATATAAAAATAATATCTAGTTGGGTTGTGAGTGATAAGCATCAAATCTGGTGATACATATCTTTTGGGCTATACTATCAAATTTTGATTATTAAATTTAAATTTATTTAAATATAATGGTAGGTATATACTACCTAACCGCATTAATTATTCTATAGTCTAAGAAATAATAATTGCTATCAAATCTAAACAAATGATTTTATTTTATTGTTTTATTAAATAAATTAGCTTAGTTATATAAGTTAAATGGTTAATAGGAACATAAGAGTGTAAAAATCAAAAGTAGTTATATAAGTTATATAAAGGGAGTTATGGTTTTTTGGACATGTCGTATTGATAAACCATGGTTTACAAATTAAGAATCTTCATTTTAAAGTGGAAGTAAATTTAGACGGTGAATAATTTGTTCATGTTTTTTAAATCTATTAATTTTTTTATAATTAATAATAATAATAATTTAAAATAGCTCACCTGTCATAGAGAGCCATTACATAGTGTTTTATTTAGGCATTATGTGATGTTTGAAACTATGTGGGTAAAAATCTAGCCATGCTAAGGGCTGGTGTGGCTACCGTTGGGTACAATCTGCAATTTAGGTGTCTCATTTATGGGAGGACTCAATAACCTAGCAAAAAATAATATTAAATTCGTAACTTAATTTGGTTTTTATGATTTTTTAAAATTTTAGTAACATGAAAAGTTTTGATGTTTATTATGAATTGATGTCTATAGGCATTTTAATTTGGTTTTTATAAAAAATTTTTAATTTTAGCAACATGAAAAGTGTCATAAAATCAGTGTTTTGATGTTTATTATGAATTGATGTCTTCAGGACTCAATAACCTAGCAAAAAATAATAATGAAGTCATAACTTATTTTGGTTTTTATGATTTTTTTTTTAAATTTTAGCAACATGAAAAGTATCATGAAATAAGTGTTTAAATGTTTATTATGAATTGATGTCTATAAACATTTTAATTTGGTTTTTATGATTTTTTTAAAGTTTAGCAACATGAAAAGTATCATTAAATAAGTGTTTATGTTTATTATGAATTGATGTCTATAGGGATTTTAATTGGTTTTTATGATTTTTTTTAATTTTAGCAATATGAAAAGTGTCATGAAATAAGTGTTTTGATACTTATTATGAATTGATGTCTATAGCCATTTACCAACGATTTAATTTATATGGTTGCACTACTCTTCTTTTACAACAATGGTTTTTTTCCTCCCACACCTTTTTTTTGGCATTTTCGATCAATCTCCATCAGCAAATACAATTTTGAATGATATTATTATAAATACTTATTAAACGTATAAATACATTTAAAGGGCTACATTTAAAAGCCCATTAAAACATTTTAACTTTACAAATTAAATAGCTTAAACTTATTCTCCTTAAAAATATCTAATAAATTTATGAAAATTGATGGAAAATTTGATTAATAATATTTTAATCTGAAATATCTATCCTTTATTAAATCTCAGCATCTTTATTTTATTTGGAAAACAAAAAAATGAAAATCTTATTTGAAATAAAATAGACAGATATAGAGGCATAATAATTGAAGGAATTAGTTTCAACTAATGGTTTCTACAAAATTGCTACATTCCTGAATATTTTGTTGAGAATCCGCAAGTTGTTACAATTAGTTACATTGGGTATTGAATTGCATTGCGTTGATGCAGGGGCTTGATCCTCGAACAATAGCGAATCTCTTTTCCGGCGCCCGCTGCGTGGGAGAAAAAGAAGTGGGCAACGAAGCGAGCTTCATGCTGAAGCTCTCAGCAGACGCATCCACACTGAGCGCAAGAAGCAGCGGATCGATGGAGATAATTCGGCACACAGTGGTGGGATACTTCAGCCAGAAGACGGGTCTCCTGGTGCAGCTGGAAGACTCGCATTTGCTGAGAGTCCAGACGACGGGAGAAGAGACGGTGTACTGGGAGAGCAAAATGGAGTCGACGATGGAGGATTACAAGATGGTGGACGGCGTCAACATTGCCCACGCGGGGCGCTCTGTCATAACGCTCTTCAAATTCGGCGAGGCGGCGCTGCACCACACGAGGACCAAAATGGAGGAATCCTGGACGATAAAAGAAACGGCCTTCAATGTCCAGGGGCTCTCCATGGATTGCTTTCTGCCGCCGGCGGACCTCAAAGACCAGACGCCATTCAGCGAAGCGTGTGACCTCATTGTCGAGGACAGAGGGAGATCTCACTCCAATGGCGTTAGCCGAAATGCGAAAGTTGCAGCACTGGACAGGTCCATGGACACATTCGATGACTCGTGAAAATTCAGTATTAATGGCGGCCCACCCATCATCAATCAAGAACCAGAAACCTGCTACTAGTTATCAATCGTAATTTATATTCAAAATCTGTTTGAACTCTGCTTGCTGCATCTGTGTGCAATTCTCTGATTGCATATATACAGGTCATGGCAGCCATTGTCATGTCGGCGCTCATGCTCTGAAATATTGTTTCGTCGAATATGATTTTATTTTCGAGTACTTAATGTCAATTCAAGGTGAATTTGTAGAAAATTACAGCTTCTGCTTCCAGAGGAAGAGGTGCCACAAAATTACTGTATATATCCTCTGTGATGATGATCATGAGTACATATATTATTTGTATCGAAATGGAGTAATTTCGGCCATTGTTTTATGACATTTGTGCTCAAACCCATTTATTTCGTCCATTGTTTTAAGACATTTATGCTCGAACTCATCCGTCATAGCTTCTGGGGGACTGGCCATAGGCTTCCTTCCTCGTTATTTTTTGAAATTTACATAAGAAATTTCTGGTTTATGTTCTTTAACTTTCATTATTCAATCACTGGTTTTTATAATAGTATAAATGTGTTTACTGGATCTTGAATAGATGTTATCTCGTGTGGTTTATAATGGCTTTTATAATAGTATAAATGAGTTTACTGGATCATGAATAGACTGTCATGGGTGTAGTCATGGGTGTATTTTGAATATAAGGTTATTTGTTTTTTTAAAGAACAGTCTACTGTAGTTTATATAATGTATCAGCACATATTCAATATTCAATCTAAATGTGTGTTTATATAAATTTTTTTTTTGAAATAGTGCAAGTCCAAAAAGTTATGAGCATGTGGTAAGAATAATGCTGTGAAGACAGTTCCTAAGTATTAGCTCGCAAAATACAAAAATTATAAAAGCAATAAAAATAGAGTAAAACCTTTATCAAGATGCTCCATAGAAAAACAAAACTTGGAAGAATTCAAAAAAACTTCTTGAGTTCCAATTGTTCCACTATTGCTAGCATCCACTAACTCATAATGCATTTCACCAAATGACCCATGCAGCCTTTTTTTTTGACAGTCTGTCATCAGCTGTGTCATTTTTCTTCAAGAAAATGTGGTTGAAAGTTATTAAGAAGAAAGTCATAAGGCATTGACCCTACCCACCCAAGAAGACAAATGTGTTGGTGCAAGTGTATTTTTGTTATTCATATGATTAATTAGCACCTTCTAGCCTCCAAAAACCCAGAGCTTGTCAATATATAAGTGTTTTGTAAACCACAAGAGTCCCCACAATAACAAGAGCTAGCTTGTCAATATATAACTGTTTTGTAAACCACAAGAGTCCCCACAATAACAAGAGCTCCCCTTTAGTATTAGTGCCTTGTCCACCGTACCAATGTATTTTATAATGACACTACGAATTCAGCATCAGCCAGGTGCTACAACCACATATGAAGTTCTTTGAAGCCCCATCAAAAAACCCAAGCAGAGTATTGTATGTGAAAAGGTCCAATAGATCCCCAAGGGGTCTGTTAATAATCCAAGGTCCTCCCCAACACTGCAACACATGCTCTGCCACCCGCTCCGTGTACAAGTCATTGGTTATATGATTAAAGTATTCTTAGATACCTAATGCCCGAATTGGATTTTGGATTAGATGTTGAATTGGATTTTGGATATACTCTAATCATGTGCATGGTTAAGACACTCTAGATACCTATGCTAAATGCCAAACTTTAAAAAAAAAATAACAACATAATATATTTATAAAATAATAAAAATAATCATGACAATCTGATTTCATTTTAGATTTTTGCATTGCATTCTCTAAGTTTGAGAGCAGGAATCGATCGGGACGATTTAGAAAATCGCAAGGGAATTTTAAAACGCTAAAAATGACAATTTTAAGTTGGATTTATGATCATCGCAAGGTGCATTTTGACTAAAATTATCTAAATTCTTGAGATATAATGCATTGAACTAGGGTTCATGGCACTTACTAAATTTTTTCATAATTAACGAATCAAGGTTGGGTCGTTATTACATTACTCTGGGCGCGTACGATCTCTATGAGTGTTGGTGTACATGCACCTAGATTAGACTTAGTTCAACTCTAGAGATTGCATGCAATGTGCATTTGCCTTTAGCTAGTTAACTTGAGTGCTTTACATGCAGATAGTTAGCCTTAATTAGCTTTAGTTCAACTCCATATATTGAATGCGATGTGCACTTGTTTTTAGCTAGTTAACTCGAGTGCTTACATGCGATGTGCATTTGGCTTAGTTAGTTAACTCTAGTGCTTGTATGTGGTGCATGTGCACATGAGCAGAACAAAAAGCACACTTAGCTTCAGTTAGCTTTAACTATCCATAGTTATTGCATGTACAACTAAGCTTAACTCGGTTTCTTTTATGTATTGATTCCAAAAACTAATATTGATGAATTGATTTCATTCTTTTCTCCATTCTTGCTCACTCCTTCGTTCTCTTGCAAGTTTGTTCATTGTTTTGCAAATCTAGATCTTTGTGTCTCAAAATATCACATGGTATCAGAGCACAGGGATTTGTAATCAGTGCACAAGCAATTTTTATTTGCAGGTTCAGAAGATTGAAGTAGTAACAAAGAATGGAGTCTAAATTGGAGTTTCCACAATCGACAATTCTTCTCCATATAATTACTTCGAATGGAAGCCAAAGATTCTACTTCATCTCAGAAGTAGAGGCTTATTTCAAGTAACCATGGAAACAGAAGTTGAACCAACATAGGCAGTGGAGAAAACAAGATATTTCAATCGCATGGATGAGGCCTTCGACATCCTATGTTTATCTATCTCTCCAGAACTACATATTTCATGTTGAATCATGTTCAACTCCAAATGAAGTATGGAAAAATTTGGAAGGATTGTTTGGAAAACAGGATGAAATGCAGGATCACATTCTCGAAAATGAGTTAAACTCATTAGATCAGAGAAATTTTGAGAACGTTCAAGATTTCTTCACAAGGAGTAAAGCCTTGTTGCTTCAGCTGAAAGGATGCGGGATCGAAAAATCTAAGTAAGAAAGTCAGTTCATTCTTTCCATTTTATCAAAACTTGGTCCAGAGTATGCAATATTTGTCTCTACATTCCACACAGTAAGATCTGCAACCAGTGCAGCTTGGAATATTCCCTCACTGGATTCTTTTATTCATTCTTTGATGCATGAGCAAGATAAGTTCATCAAAATGGGCACACTTAAAAATTCCAAAGCGCATGCACTTACTGTGCATGCAAAAGGAAAGGAAAATTCCAAAGACCATCAGAAAGGAAAAGGGAAGAAGGATCCTAATCCAAGAAAGGGAGGAAATCCCAAACCCCCCTGATGGATCATCCGGCTCAAAGGAAAGGAAAGGAACGAAAGGAAAATCAATGTGCAATTATTGCCACCGTGGTTTTCACCCTGAATCTGCATGCATGAAGAAGACTATAGATCTTATGGCGCAGAAACTTCAGCAACACAATCTTGGAGACCACATTCCTGAGAATGCCAAGAAAAAGTATGCAGAAAAAGCACCAGAACCAAAATGTAATGGGCATGCTTTGATTGCTCTTCATTCTACACCGCAAGAATGGATCATCGATTCAGGAGATTCACATCATATGGCTTCTTCAAACGAATCCTTTCATTAGGGGAATTTTGAGGTCTAAAATGAGCCTCCTAAGGAAAATGTACAATCAAATTTCACTTTATGAGAACCAATCACATTTTAGGGGATGACACAATCCCTAATGGTTGAAGTGGCATTGCTTGAGTTAAAGGTACTTACTTGTCACATTCTCAATGGTGAATAAAAACTCATGGTTAACCATGGTAGTGCTCTAAGTACTTTTAAAGTCAAAGTAAAGTACTCATAATAAATGTCATTTCACACTTTTTGAATAAAAATATATTATTCTCATTTCATATTTCTTGAAAGAAACAATGCATATCCCTATACATTTATTATATTATATTATATTATATTATATTATATTATTTTTATATAGTATATTAATTACATGTTATTATACAATTTAAATAATATAAATTATAATTAATAGGATATAATATAATTAAGAATTTATAAATTTATATTTTCGTAAGACGTTCTTATTTGAAAACAACTTTCCTAGCTGCCAATGTGTCCATGTCTGGGCCATTGGATCAAATGTTAGATGATTGAAATGTTTTAGGTCATTAGATCCACAAGTAAATAATTTTATATATTTTTTATAATGTTAGTTTTTTTTCTTTTTCTTTTTAATAAGTTAGATTGATTTTAGGTGTATAATAGAAATGTTATAATGTCATTTTTAACATTTTGACTATGTCAAATTACACAAAATAGAAATAAAAGTAAATTAAATAAAAATATTGACATAATGTAATGAACATTCTAACTAGGTAAAAATACAATAAAAAATAAAAATAATCAAATAAAATAATAATAAGCTATAAAAACAGTCCATGGTATTGACCCATGGTCATGACAATATAATTCATGCTATTGAGCAATGATATTCATGTGGAATATGAATCTTGACTCTGGATCTAGCAAGAGCCAAGATGGATCAAATTTCTTCATATGCAAACCTCTTTTAGAGTGAAAAGAGGTGATCCCTCTCATAAATAATATAGATCTAAAATAACTACTTAATAAAATTATTTTAATTGTTTATAACCATTATTCTTTTAAAATTTTACTTAATAAAATGTATCTAAATTTTCATACATCCAAATATACATAATTTTTTTTGTTCTATATTATTTTTGTTACAACTATTTTATTATTCCAAAAAGATATGGTTTTTCTTGTTATCTATTATTTATGTTACAACTGTTTTATTATTCATGAGTAGTATTTCTTAATATACAAAAATTTAAATTAATAATGAAAAATTTTAAAATATGTGAAATTATTTCACAGGACATGAATTATCTTGAGCAATAATGATGAATGTTCATAATTCTCATTTCTTAAATAACACTAAATTTACCTTTGATTACTTAATTGTAATAGTTTGTAACTACATAGTGATGAACATCATGGGAATTTTAGTGAACATAGAACACCACCCTAAAAATTCTATACTCTTGATCAATTTAGAATAACCTAAGATGTCTAGATTGGATGCCGAGGTGGGTGGTACAATAATTGAGGATGCTTCTTAAAGGGTAAGGGAATTTGGATACTCTATCCTTCCACCAAAGCTATAAAAAAGTGAGACTTGTAGATTATAGTTTTATAAAATTGACACTGTGATTAAGAATAAGTTACAAACATTAGGTATTTAAAAGGTAATAAGAGGAAGGTACACAAGGGACATGGTAATTAATGTGATTCTTTGTACTATTTTTATTTAAAATAGTAATTTGTATTTTTATTTTTTAAATGAATATTGTTAAATGTGTTGTCAAACATTAGGTATTTAAAAAGTAATAAGAGGAAGGTACACAAGAGCCATGGTAATTAATGTGATTCTTTGTACTATTTTTATTTAAAATAGTAATTTGTATTTTTATTTTTTAAATGAATATTGTTAAATGTGTTGTAATATTTTTATTTAAAATAGTAATTTATATTTGTATTTTTTAAAATGAATATTGCTAAATTTGTAATCGAGTAAAATGTATTAAATTGATATTCTAATTTTGAAGATATTTATTTAAAAAATTCAAAGTATGGTGAGGTTTTTTTTATTAAGCTTTGAGTCTAGATGTCTAGAGAATGAATCTATCTCAAGTCCCAAACAATATTCTCATGTCCCAAACAAGATTCTTCTTTCTCTTCTTATTCTAGATTGCACCTTGAGAATGAATCTATCTCAAGTCCCAAACAAGATTCTCATGTCCCAAACAAGATTCTTCTTTCTCTTCTTATTCTAGCTTGCACCTTGACACTCCTCTCCTCCTCCCAGCACAAATTTAAACTATGAGGCAGAAGGTAGTTGTTGCATATAGGAACATTTAGATATGATAAGAAAAATGTGATACTCTATTGTAATTTTCTCTACAAATGTGATGGAAGGTGTGCTCTAAATGTTGACAAGCTACATGCAAATTTACAGTCTTGTATACAAGATCAAGAAATCTATGCCCAATATCCAACACCATAGAGCAAGACATTTTCAGTGCCAGAGTTGTTTTCTCAGTAAACTTGTCTTTACTACTCTTGAAGTGATGAAATCCATCATTGTTTCATATAGGAGCTTTTAATTATGATAAGAAAATTGTGACACTATCTATTATCATTTTTTTGTTTTTTAATGATTCAATTAAGATTAAAATTTGTATATTGTCATGAAGAGATTTTTTATTTTTCATGTCAATTAACTTTTATAACTCTAGGAGGTTCTTAATATTGCCTTAGTTTTTAATAAATGGAAATCAATTATATATTTATTAGAACACCACCCTAAATATTATATACTCTTGATCAATTTAGAATAACATAATATGTCTAGATTGGATGCCTAGGTGGGTGGTACAATAATTGAGGATGCTTATTAAAGGGTAAGGGAATTTGGATACTCTATCCTTCCACCAAAGCTATAAAAATTGAGACTTGTAGATTATAGCTTTACAAAATTGACACTATGTGATTAAGAATAAGTTACAAACATTAGGTATTTAAAAATTAATAAGAGGAAGGTACACAAGGGCCATGGTAATTAATGTGATTCTTTCTACTATTTTTATTTAAAATAGTAATTTGTATTTTTATTTTTTTAAATGAATATTGTTAAATGTGTTGTAATATTTTTATTTAAAATAGTAATTTATATTTTTATTTTTTAAAATGAATATTTCTAAATGTGTAATTGAGTAAAATGTATTAAATTGATATTCTAATTTTTAAGATATTTATTTAAAAAATTCAAAATATGGTGAGTTTTGTTTTATCAATCTTTGAGTCTATATGTGCATAGAATGAATCTATCTCAAGTCCCAAACAAGATTTTCATGTCCCTAACGAGATTCTTCTTTCTCTTCTTATTCTAGCTTGCACCTTGGCACTCTTCTCCTCCTCCCTGCACACATCTAAACTATGAGGCACAAGGTAGTTGTTGCATATAGGAAAATTTAGATATGATAAGAAAAATGTGATACTCTATTGTAATTTTCTTGACAAATGTGATGGCAAGTGTGCTCTAAATGTTGACAATTTCATGGTTAATGTAGTGTAAGATACATGCAAATTTACAGTCTTGTATACAAGATCAAGAAAGCTATGTCAAATATCCAACACCATAGAGCAAGAAATGTTCACCAATTCAACAGTTGCCTATGCCCAATATCCAACACCATAGAGCAAGACATGTTCACCAATTCAAGAGTTGCTTCAAAATATCTCTCAGTGGTAGAGTTATTTTCTTAGTGAACTTTTTTTTAATGCTCTTGAAGAAAGCCATCATTGTTTCATATAGCATCATTTAGTTCTGATAAGAAAATTGTGATACTATCGATTACCCCATTTTAGTTTTTTAATGATTCAATTAAGATTAAAATTTTTATGTTGTCATGAGGAGATTTTTTATTTTTCATGTCAGTTACCTTTTATAACTCTAGGAGGTTCTTAATATTGCCTTAGTTTTTAATAAATGGAACTCAATTATATATTTAAAAATATGATTAGGTAAGAGAATTTTAGGATTATAAATTTTTTTTCTAGGTTAACAATGTGAATGTTTATTTACCTAAAGTTGGCTCCCATGTTCAATACCTCCCCATGGGGTTTGAAGATAATAGGTAATGTAAATTCAATGACATACATATATATATATAATACAACAAAAAATCAGTTCTATATATTATAGTAGTTCTAGCTTGAGCAATCTTTCAATTTGACATTCAATTATTTATTAGCAAAGTTGTTTTACTTAGTAGGGAGTACAATAATTTTGTAATCAAATAATAGGAGAAAATATATTCACAATATAATTTATTTGAATAAATAGATGTGTGTAAAATAGTTTAATAAGAAACTAGGTTTGTAAATATAAAATAAAAAACTATAACTTAAAATTGTGAAATTACATTTTATTTTTTGTTTCTTATGTATATAGAGAAAGAATAAACCAAGTTTGGAGTTAAGAAAATAAACCATAACATAAAGAACAATATCTCCTTCCAAAAATGTCTCCATATTAAAATGACATTCACTTTCTTGTATACCAAGACTATTGTTATTCATATACAAGATACAACTTCTAAAAAGCGTGAAATTAGCACTAGGATATGTAGATGAACTTGGATTAAACTCTATTTCTGTTAATAAAAGTTCTTTTTATTTACATCTATGCTAAATAGATTGTACTTGAATGTATTTAAAATATCATGCCTGAGTTACATGCTCATTTCATGCTTGTTTTAGAGGATTATTAATCACCAAAGGATTTTCACCCCCAATTTCCTATTTCAATATCTATAATTTTTTTTTTATATATGTGAACAGATTATGTTGGTTTATATATATGTTTTTGCCCACAATTTCCTATTTCAATATTTATAACAAAATTTTCTGGTTGATAACTCTTATCATCAATATTTTTTAAACCTTCATGACCTACTTCCATGGAAGAAAAATTTTCCTTTCATTCCTTCACAATGGCTCCTTCTCTGCAACAACTTATTTCTTCTAGGATACTCTTTCCTATAGTATTGCCTTACGGCTATTTTTTTTATGGTAAATACGTGGTGCAATTGCTGGTAAAATAATATTTTTAAAAATTAATGTAGAAATTTGATTGTGAAAGTGGTATTTTTTAATGATATAACTGGTAAATCTATTGTCTCTTTTTATTTTTTTAATGATTCAATTAAGATTAATATGTGTATGTTGTCATGAGGAGCTTTTTTATTTTTTATGTTAACTACCTTTAATAATTCCAGGAGGTTCTTAATATTGCCTTTGCTTTTAATAAATGGAACTCAATTATATATTTAAAAAGATGATTAGGTAAGAGAATTTTAGGATTATAAAACTTTTGATTGTCCAACTTGACAATGTGAATGTTTATTTACCTAAAGCTCACTCCCAAGTTCAATATCTCCCCATGGGGTTTGAAGATAACAGGTAATGGAAATTGAATGACATATAAAGCAAATAATTTATACATCAAAAAATCATTTCTATATATTATATTAGTTCTCACTTGAGTAATATTTCAATTTGGTATTCAATTCTTTATTAATAAAGTTGTTTTACTTACTAGGGGGTACAATAATTTTGTAACCAAATAATACGAGAAAAAATATTCACAATATAATTTATTTGAATAAATAGATGTGTGTAAAATATTTTAATAAGAAACTAGATTTGTAATTATAAAATATAAAACTATAACTTAAATTTGTGAATTTAATTTGTACTTTTTTTCTTATGTATATAGAGAAAGACTAAACCAAGTTTGTAGTTAAGAAAATAAACCATAACATAAAGAGCAATATCTCATTCCAAAAAATGTCTCCATATTAAAATGACATTCACTTTCTTGTATACCAAGACTATTGTTGTTCATATACAATTTCTGACAAGCAGGCAATTGGCGCTCAGATATGTAGGTGAACTTGGAGTAAACACAATTTTTGTTAATAAAAATTCTCTTTATTTACATCTATGTTAGATAGATTGTACTTGAATGTATTTAAAATATCTTATTTCAGTTACATGCTCATTTCATGTTTGTTTTGGAATATTATTAATCACAAAGGATTTTCACCCCCAACTTCCTATTTCGATATCTATAACAAAATTTTTATATATATGAACAAATTATTTTGGTTTACATATATGTTTTCACCTCCAATTGCCTATTTCAATATCTATAACAAAATTTTCTGCTTGACAACTCTTATCATCAATATCTTTGAAACCTCCACGACGTGCTTCCTTCTCTGCAACATCTTATTTCTTTTGTTCTCTTTGTACTGTTTTCTTCATTCTTTGGCAACTTAGAGGGTGCAATTACTGGTATATTTAATTTTAAGTTATTTAAGTACAAAGGACAAATGCATTAGTTGCTCAATGATAATGATTTTTTCTTGAAAAGCTCATTCTTATTTATAGTCACATCCATACAATTTTTTTATTAATTTTATTTTGGTACAACTTTTGAATTGAATTTAACTATGGTTACATGGATTGTGGTATAAAAAGTGAATTGCAAATTTTCATAAATATTATTTTATTGATTTAGCTATTATTTTATTATTTCCTTAGGAGATCCATTTTAGGCCTCAAAATTCCCCTAATGTCTTCTCTACATGCATACTCAGGACCTCCTATTCTCATGGGGGACAATTTTGCAGTTGCAGCGACTGGACAAGGAAGAGTGCAATTCGAAGATGGAAGTTTTGAGAATGTCTTGCATATTCCAAGGCTTTATGTGAATATTCTATCAGTGTATCAAATGACACACATAGGTAGCGGAAGGAAAGTGGAATTACCCCAAATTTCGTGAGCATTTATGACATGCAAACCAACCTAAATATTACATCTGGCAAGGTAAATGATCAATATCGTTTGTATACATTTTTTCATTTTGTTCCTCAATCAAATTATATTTTGCTACTTGTGCATGCAAATGAAAAAAGTAGGATTTGGGACGAGAGATTTGGGCACATGGATTTCAAATATATGCAACAGCTTAGCAAGCAAGGGATGATCAAAGGATTGCCGACCATTGAATTTTCAAATGGTGTTTGTAATGGATGTGCTCTTGGAAACCATCCACAAGACAAGTTCGAGAAGGGGCATGCATGGAGAGCCTCTTCACCTTTGGAACTTGTACACAGTGATCTCCTGGGTCCATTTACAATGCTTTCAATGAGAAAAAGAAGATATGTTTTGTCATTTATAGATGATTACACGAGATTCACTTTGGTTTACTTCTTGAAACTCAAGTCTGAAGTTTTTCAACATCTAAATATTTTCAAAGCGCATGCGGAAAATCAGTCTGGAAAACACATCAAGATACTCCGCATAGATAATGGGACAGAATATGTCAACAAAGGTATCATGAATATTTGTAATGAAGCAGACATACAGTTGCAGCGTACAGTTCCTTACACTCAATAGCAAAATGGGGTGGCTGAAAGGAAGAATCGATCTTTGAAAGAGATGGCCAATTGCATGTTGTATGCAAGATCCCTTTTGTTAAAATTGTGGACTAAAGCTATCAATTGTGCGTCTTACATGCAGAACAGATCTCCTCATAAATATGTTACTAGAAAAACACCTTTTGAGGCTTGGACTGGCATTCAACCTGAAGTCAGTCATTTTCGCATTTTCGGATCTCGAGCACGGGCCCGCATTCCTACAGAGAAGAGAAAGGCATTGGAGCCTCAAAGTAAAGCATGCATGTTTGTTGGATATTCTGATGAAGTCAAAGGGTACATATTGCTTGATATCAACATTGAAGATCTCTTTATTGAAAGGAGTGTAAAGTTTAACGAAGATATTTTGCATGCATGTAATATTCCCAAATTTTCACATGATATTTGGAATATTAGAGTTCTTAATTTTCTTAATGAATTAAGTAAATAAAAGGGTGGAAGGACCCATAATCCTCAAGATGAATAAATATCCACTTTTTATTTGTGAATGTGGATTGATTAAGCCTAGATCCACATAATGGAGTAGTGGAGCAACTACCAATGTGAATGGAGTGGAGATCATGTCTCATTAATGAGATAGATCATGGAGGATTGAAGTAGTCAATTGAGATCATGGAAGGCATATAATGTAATATCATAGAGCATTCATGATGAAGTGAAGGAGGAAGTAGTGAAATTAATGCACACATGATGGAGAGGGTGCACATTGCATCTAGACATGATGGAGGACTTGGAGAGACAGCGCAATCAAACATGGAGGATTATGTCCACATGCACAACGCAATTTAGATGTGGGCCAAGGCATGGGAAGTCTCATAAACTATATAAAGGAGATGAAGGGAACAATGGAGGCATGCTTTTGATTATTCATGTAAAGGTCTGCTTAGATCTGGAATTGTCATTTAACATTCCATGCTTTCTTTATTTGTTTAGCTAAGATTGCAAGTGATGTTTAGCACTGGGTGTTCCCGAGTGGGAATCCCTCCTCTTTCATCAAGTAGATTTTGGAAGAGGGTTTTACTTCATTCTTCATCAGGCATTTGTGCCACATATCATTTCTATTCTCTACAGAACATCTACCTTTAGGAACTACGCAATTTTTTAAGATCAGTTTGGGAGGTGGAGGTTGTCTTCAATATTTCAGGTGGAGAACCAATGTAGGATTATTCCTAACACCTTGGGCTTGAATATTAACATTCCCAGGGCTTTATTTCAGATCTGGAATCAGGCCAAACATTGTTGACCTCCTATCAGCAGCAGTCCCATCAAGGATTGCGCAGTCCATCATTGCAGATCCAAAGGAGGAAGGAAGTTTCTAGTATTTCAGCAAGTAATCATGTGTGGGACCATCCCCTCACCTTGCCATCACCATTTCCATCAGCCTGGAGCTTATTGTAGCACATTTCAGCAGGCATAGAGCCTCTCCCTCTTGTACAACATAGTTTCTGCAGCAGCTACATATTCAGTTGCTGCAACTTGAAGGAGGAAGAAGGGGAGACAAGATCTCAAGCTCCTAGCTTGTAGATCTGAAGGAGGGATCAGCCCTAAAAGCTTAGATCTGGTTGTAAAACATATTGCATCCATCTTTGGAACAGATCTAGCTTCAGATCCGTATAACCCAGCAGTCAAAGGATCAAACCCTAGGAGGGTGATTTTCCAAAGTTGTAGATCTGGAAAATCCTTTCTGGGTAATATTGGGTTCCCATCACATTGGCCAGATCTTGAATCTTGGCACCATCAGAGCTCCTAAGCTCCATATATCTGCATTTCATTTTGCAGCAACTTCATGTACATCAGCAGCAAAAGGGACAGCACAATATTGCTTCCTGTAAGCTCACTAGTTATGCAATGCTAGTTGTAGCATGTTTACAGGGTGATTCTAGGCCATCTCTTTGGATAGATCCACTCATCTTTTGTACATTGTGTAACTGAATCCTCTCTATATAATAAAAAGGCTTAGCTTCTCTATATATATGATGTTGTCTTTAGATTTATTGTTTACTTAGTTGTAGTTCTTATATTGTGTTTCAGTATTATTGCATTTTCCCATTTGGGAATGTTACAGTGGTATCAGAGCATGATCTTTGGCTCAGCTTGTGGACATTTCATCTTTTGCATCAAAGAAGAAGCAGATAGATTAGATCTATCATGAAGGAGGATTGTAGTTTGGTCACTCCTCTCTTTGGATCCATGCAAGATCTCTCCAAAGAGGTCAAACAAATGAAGAAGGAAAGGCAAAAGGAGGATCCAAGAAGAAGATTTGATGAGGAAGGTCCAAGCACTTCCTATCAATAGAAAAGAATACTGGAGAATCATAGATCTCCTCATAGATCTATTATGCCCACTTTCTTTGAAGAAGGTGAAAGGTGTAGAAATGAAGAAAGAAGAGAACCTGAGACTCATGAGACTCTCAGCCTATATCTTGAAGAGTAAAAAGCATAGTCTAGAGCCTTCAAAGAGAGTCTAACTCTCCAAGAATTCTTTGAACTCAAAGAAGAAAGAGGATCCTATAGCAACAATAGAAGAAAGAGGCACAATAGATTTTATTTGCCTAAATTTGATGGATCTTCCTCAAGCACTGTTAAGGCTTGGAGGAAAGAGTTAGATACATTTTTCATGCTACATCGTGTGGTTGAAAAAGAGGCTGTCCATATTGCAACACTTCATCTTTATGGTGAAGCCAAGGATTGGTGGTTTGGTCACATGGGGCATGCAAAGGTGACTAAATATCAATATTTCTTTCACAAGTTGAGGAAGAAGTTTGATGTGAGAAAAATAGAGATGTATCACAAAGAGACATTTCCTAAGGAAACAAAGGAGGATGTCAATCTTGTCACTCTGGACAAGGAGTCACTACATTCACCACCAGCTGCAGAAGTACTTACATCTGGAGAAGAGACACTTGAAACTTTTCAAGATAGTCTTGAGCTCTTGACACATAGAGTCCCATGCATGATTCAGGAGATGCATGAGGAAGAGGAGGAAGATTCCAGCGATGGTAAACTTGGAGAAGAGCAGTCATCACTCTTACCAGCAGTTGGAGACATCATTGTCCCGGTTGGAGGAAATATTGTGGTCTTGCAAGAGGTTCCCACACATAAGTTGATCCAAGGTATGCATACATCTTCACCACATATTGTTTCAGTAGATCTTATTGAAACTTATGAGGACATGCCATCAGGGCCAATGCATAACCAAGGGTTAGAACAAAATGTTGATTTGAAGCAGCAACATATCACAGCGTAAAGAACCCTTGATCTAATCAAGGAGGAAATGAAGAGCTATCCCAGTTTGTCATTGATGGACTACATTCAACCCTTTGAGTTGAAGTGTAGAGTTTCAGAAAATGGGATGAGCATGATCCTATGTACAATGACTGGTTATGAGATCAGTATTGTGCCTTGCTTTGAGACAACACATGTTTTACCTTGCATATCTACACCTCTGTCACTTGGTAGCAGTGATAAAGAAGGAGCCCCATTATTCTTGGAGCAGTCTGAAGGTAGCTTCACTCATGAAGCAATGGAGGATATGATGATAGATGGTAGACATCTTGAGATAAGGAATCTTTTCTCTTTTCTAGATGACACTTTCTCAATGAGAATCTCACAGCTCAAAGAGAAAATTCTACCTACAACAGATCCAGAACCTCATTGGTTTTGGAGGGCCATTGATGAGAATAAGGTCTCATTGAGAGATCTCATTAGAGGTGCACTTCAATCTTTCATGGAGTGAAAATTTCTTCATCAATTTGGGGAGGATGACATTCTACAAAGGGAGGATACATGTTTATGCAACACATCATTCATCATCCACATTGGGATGAGTGGGTGAGAATGATAAGCAAGGGGTTGCATGACTACTTGCAGATATATGACATGGGCCAGCAAGAAGCTTGGGTACATTGGTTGCTCTTGGGTGAGTTTGGTTACTACCCAAAGGCTCCTATTTCTTTGATCCATGCCTTGAAAAATACTCTTTTAATGAAGAAGGAGGCATGGTTGCACTGGCTACACTTGGGTGAGTATGGTTACTACCCAATAGCTCTGATTCATGCATTATGTATCAACGACAGAATGCAGCAAAATAAGGCATGTTCACTTTGGTTTCCCTTGAGAGAGTTTGGCCCTCACATGACATCTCCTATGTCCATGTGTTTTGCATTATGTAAAACTTGGCATGGTACTCTCATGATATGTATTAATGGTGTTTGCTTGAATTTGGCTGATGTGACATTCCACATGTCTATCAGTATGTTTTTAATGCATGATGCACTTGAGGAGGAGAGAAAGCAGCAAGATCTCTTGTTGCTTTGTTTGCTTTTGGGGGATTTTGGCTTGTCCATCTTGCATGGGGGAGATGGAGGATGGTAGCAAAGGGACTTACTCTAGTGGTTACTGTTGGGAGAATATGGTTTGACATCCTTGTCTACCCATATATCTCTATTTCTTCTTTTTCATAATGTTGGAATGATGCTTGGATCCAACAAGGCCAACATGGCTAAGGATGAGGGCATATCAATGCTCAATCTACTTCATAAAGCATGGGATGAAAAGATGTATTATGAGATGGGACTTTCTCTTTGTAGGAAAACCCACTTTATTTTATGTATCTCATGTATTGATGATGTTGGACAGCTTATGGTTGTCACTTGGTATTTCATGGAGAAAGGATGACATCTAACTTTACAATTGGAGGTCATTATATGCCTTCTTAAGGGATAACTTGGGAACCAAACATGCATAACACATTGCGGAAAATGGAGGAGGCCTTCCTTATGTGGATGCTATTTAGAGGGGAATAGATGGCTTTGCATCTACTTTTGCAGTTGCTTGAGGACAAGCAACATTTTTTCAGGGAGGACTGTAATATTCCCAAATTTTCACATGATATTTGGAATATTAGAGTTCTTAATTTTCTTAATGAATTAAGTAAATAAAAGGGTGTAGGGACCCATAATCTTCAAGATGAATAAATATCCACTTTTTATGTGTGAATGTGGATTTATTAAGTCTAGATATACATAATGGAGTAGTGGAGCAACTACTAATGTGAATGGAGTGGAGATCATGTCTCATTAATGAGATAGATCATGGAGGATTGAAGCAGTCAACTGAGATCATGGAAGGAATCTAATGTAAGATCATATAACATTCATGACGAAGTGATGGAGGAAGTAGTGCAATTAATGCACACATGATGGAGAGGGTTCACATTGCATCTAGACATGATGGAGGACTTGGAGAGACAGCGCAGTCAAACATGGAGGATTATGTCCACATGCACAGTGCAGTTTAGAGGTGGGCCAAGGCATGGGAAGGATAATAAACTATATAAAGAAGATGAAGGAAATAATGGAGGCGTGCTTTTGATTATTCATATAAAGGTATGTTTAGATCTGGAATTGTCATTTGACGTTCCACGCTTTCTTTGGCTATTTAGCTAAGATTGTAAGTGTTGTTTAGCATTGGGTGTTCTCGAGCGAGAATCCCTCCTCTTTCATTGAGTAGCTCTTGGAAGAGGGTTGTACTTCATTCTTCATCAGGCATTGGTGTCACATATCATTTCCATTCTCTACAAAACATCTACCTTCAAGAATTACACAATTTTTGAAGATCATTTTGGGAGGTGGAGGTTGTCTTCAGTATTTCAGCTGGAGAACTGGTGTAGGATTATTCTTAACACCTTGGGCTTGAAGATCAGCATTCCCAGGGCTTCATTTAAGATCTGGAATTAGGCCAAACATTATGGACCTCCTATCAGCAGCAGTCCCATCAAGGATTGTGCAGTCCATCGTTGCAGATCCAAAGGAGGAAGGAAGTTACTAGTATTTCAGCTAGTAATCTTGTGAGGGACCATCCCCTCACCTTGCCATCAACATTTCCATCAACCTGGAGCTTATTGTAGCACATTTCAGTAGGCATAGACCCTCTCCCTCTTTTACAGTGCATTTTTTGTAGCAGCTTCATATTCATTTGTTGCAACTTGAAGGAGGAAGAAGGGGAAACAAGATCTGAAGCTCCTAGCTTGTAGATATGAAGGAGGGATCAACCCTCAAAGCTTAGATTTGGTTGTATAAAATATTGCAGCCATATTTGGACCAGATCTAGCTTCATATTTGTATAACCCAGCAGTCAAAGGATCAAACCCTAGGAGGGTGATTTTCCAAAGTTGTAGATCTAGAAAATCCTTTCTGGGTTATCTTGGGTTCCCATCACATTGGCCAGATCTTGAATATCGGCATCATCAGAGCTCCTGGGCTCCATAGATCTGCATTTCCTTTTGCAACAGCTTCATTTACATCAGCAGCAAAAGGGACAGTGTAGTATTGCTTCCTGTAATCTCACCAGTTACACAGTGCTAGTTGTAACATGTTTGCAAGGTGATTCTAGGCCATCACGTTGGCTAGATCCACTCATCTTTTGTACATTGTGAAATTGAATCCTCTCTATATAATAAAAAGTCTCATCTTCTTTGTATATTCTGATGTTGTATTTAGATTTATTGTTTACTTTGTTGCTGTTCTTATATTGTGTTTCAGTATTACTGCATTTTCCCATTTGGGAATATTACAATGCACCAGCAGATGAACTTGTCATCAAGTTTCCATCACCACTCATTGATGAGTATGCAGATGAAACTTTAGATCATAATTATGATGAAGATGAGCCTTTTCCTGTGACACATGTTGGACCACCAGTTGTTGAACATTGATATCATACTTCTGCATGTAGTTCAGAATATTCTCGACCACCTTCAACACAAAAATGACGTAGAATTAGTGATCTCCTTGATGATCCTACCTCTATACCTTAGTTTGAGGAATATCTACAAGCACTCTTAGCTATGGAGCTATGCATGCCCATGCATCTGATCCACAGACTTATGCAAAAGAAACTGGGCATCCTGAATGGGAAGCAGCAATGGATGAGGAATATAACTCTCTCATTGAGAACCAGACTTGGGATTTGGTTCCGCTATCTTCCAATCATAAACTTGTGAGGTGCAAGTGGGTTTACCAGACCAAGAAAATATCGAATGGAAAAGTTAGTCGATATAAGGCATGGTTGGTAGCAAAAGGTTTTCAGCAGGTACATGGTTTTTACTATGATGAGACTTTTTCTCTAGTGGCAAAAATGGATTCCATTCGGCTAGCTCTCTCCATTGCAACAACAAGAGGAAGGGAGGTTCATCATATGGATGTGAATAATTCCTTTCTTCACAGTGATATCGAGGAGGAAATCTACATGGAGTAACCACAGGGATATATGCACAATTCATCTATGGTATTCAAACTAAAGAATTCTCCCTATGGCCTCAAGTAGGCACCTAGAGCATGGTATGCAAAGATGGATTCTTATTTGTTATCTCAAAATTTTGTATGTTGCAAATCTGATTCCAATGTTTATTTTTTGAAGAAAATTGACTCATTTTTTATCATAGTACTCTACATAGATGATCTTTTGATAACAGGTAGTTCAGCTTCTATCATTACTGAGGTTAAAACTGCATTCCATAAGCAGTTTTCTATGACAAACATGGGCTTTCTAAATTTCTTCCTTGGACTAGAGATCAATTAGAGTGGTTCTGGGATTACCATTTCTCAACCAAAATATGCTAGATATATTTTGGTATGATTTCACATGAGTGACTGCAAGCCAACAACAACACCTTTCTTAACATGGATAAAGCTTGAGAATGGAAAAGACACACCATTGGTTTATTGCACATTGTATCGTCAACTTGTGGGAAGTCCTATTTATCTCACTCACTCCCGTCCTGATCTCTCATATGTTGTAGGAGCAGTTTCTAAATACATGTAGGAGCCCCATGAGTTACACTAGAAATTGCAAAGTGCATCCTTCAATATGTCCAGTGGAAAATCACCTACTGGATTCATTATGCAGCCAATTGTTCTTTGAATCCCATTAGGTTCACATATTCAGATTGGGATGGCGACAACATTGATCGCAAGTCCACCTCCTGTTATGTACTTAGTTTTGGATACAACCCAATTTGTTGGTCAAGCAAGAAGCAGACTACCATTGCTTTATCATCAACAGAGGTCGAGTATAGAGGAGCAGTCAATGCCACTATTCAGGCCGTTTGGCTACAACATTTCCTATCTAATCTTGGGATCAGTTTCCATCATCCAACTGTCATCTAGTGCAATAATCAAAGTACGCTAAAGTTTTGCAGAGATCTAGTGTTGTGGCAGCAGACCAAACACATCGAGATCCACATGCACTTCCTTAAAGAACTCATTCATGATGGGATCATTGATCTTTAGTACTATCCTAGTTCCGAGCAGACTACTGATATCTTCACCAAGACTTTCACTGAGCAAAAGTTTGGATTCCTGCGAGATCATCTCAGGGTGAAGGACACGACTGCCTAGCATTTGTATTTTCTCTACTTTTGCATAATATTTTGAGGGGGGGTTTTCTTCCCACTGGGTTTTCCCTCTTTCCTCCTTTTCATGCATTGTATATGAGTACCTAAAATGGCCGTGTTTCCGAGACTCATTCATTTTGCATCACACTCACCTAAGTTATGCTTAAGGGGGGTGTTGGTGTACATGAACCTAGATTAGCTTTAATTCAACTCTAGAGATTGCATGCAATGTGCACTTATCTTTAGCTAGTTAACTTGAGCGCTTTACATGCACATAGTTAACCTTAATTAGCTTTAGTTCAACTTCATATATTTCATGCGATGTGCACTTGTTTTTAGCTAGTTAACTCAAGTGCTTACATGTGATGTGCACTTGGATTAGTTAGTTAAATCTAGTGCTTGCATGTGGTGCATGTGCACATTAGCAAAACATAAAGCACACTTAGCTTTAGTTAGCTTTAACTATCCATATTTATTGCATGTACAACTAAGCTTAACTCAGTTGATTTTATGTATTGATTCCAAAAACTAATATTGATGAATTAATTTCATTCTTTTCTCCATTCTTGCTCACTCCTTCATTCTCTCGCAAGTTTGTTCATTGTTTTGCAAATCTAGATCTTTGTGTCTCAAAATCTCACAATGAGTCTGTTAATTTTGTTAACGTCTCTCTGCTCTGGATTTCATTTTTGAGCTTTTAGTCTATATGATATTCTTATGTTTGGTTTTCTCACAATTTTGTGAACTATACTTTTGGCTTGGTAGTCTCATGATTTAAGTATGGTGTTTCCTTTATATTTTCTGGGAGATATGGAAGGTAGGAATAAGTTGATTTTTGAAAATTTGAAACAGATTTTAACTCGATCATTATAAAGGTATATGTATGGCTGGATTTAGGTATATGCATGGTTGGATTCACTTGGTACACAACATACAAAGGATTTATCCTTTGGATACTTGTCTCTCCCAATTTTTTACCCTTAGGTTATTTGGGCGGGCCATAAAATTGGTACATGTGGATGTGGTGTTTGGTTGATGATGATAGATAATAATATACAATATAAGGCACAAATACCAGGGCAGAAGCTGTGTAGCTCTTGGGTTACTTTGGTTAGCGATTTTACTTTGGTTAGCCAGAAAATGGGATATCAACATTATTCATATCTATGAAGACTCTAAAACCATCATTAATGGTTTCACAAAAACACTTCCTTTGCACCTCCTTTACTTGAGAGCTGGGTTGCTCACATAAAATCACTCATACTTCCTTTCAAAGAAATCTCTTTCCATAATATAGGGAAGAAAACACAGTTGCAAACTCCTTGTCTAAAAATGGTCTAAGAGAGGCGATTGAGGACATGCACTTCTTGCACATGGAAAACAAAATTATTAGGGAAGTAGGATTTATAAGATTGCCTTGATTTATTTTTATGAACTGTTGTTGGAAAATGATTGTCTTCACTTATGTTTTTTTTTCCTTTTCATTATATTTTGTACGTGTACAAATAGATGATTATTATTTTTAAATTTAAAATTTTATGTTAATTCAGAGTAAGATTAGTTTGTGATGAGTAAAATATGGAAATTCTTCTTATCTCACTTCAACAAGATTTTTTGGCCAAAAGATATTAATATCCTATCATAACCAAAATATTCTAAGGATTTTAATGCACCAAAAATTAAAAGAGTTTATTAGCATGGATCCAAAATTAGAAGAGTTTACCAGCATGGATATATGATATATATGATATGATATTTTAACATCTACAAGACTAAAAATAGTCTATGGGACTACCAGCCTCCTTATTTTTTTCCTTTTGCAATTCAATCATTTTCTTACTCAAATTGATGATGAGCTGACCCAACCTTCTAAAAGTCCCCTCACTGAAAAGAGTTGACCCAAGTCCCCTCACTAAAAATACAATGCCATGGAATTGATTCTAACATATTTTCATAATTGTCTCATCAGCCAAAACTGGGAAGCGAGTTTGGGTCAATTCCAAACAATATCGGGGCATTTTAAAACGGAGACTAGCTCATCTAAAATGGGAGAAGACAAGGAGAAAAAGGTCTCAAAGGGACATTACTCAGGTCCTTTGCAAGAAACAACATTCAAACATGTCCTCTTTGCAAGCATGTGTCAACAAGTCCAAAGGAAAATGAAAATTCATTGATGATTATGCCTTATATAGTCCCACATCCACACCTCTCACTTGGTCATCTGATCTTTATGCGAAAGAACTGTTAAATGTAAAAGAGAGGTTGGAAGTAGTAGAAGCTAAAGACCTGGAAAGATATTGTACAATCCATATAATAACTGTTGAAATCCAGGCTTTAGAAGAAAGAAACAAAGTTCTGAAGGAGCAAGTGTCATTGCTATAGGAAGCTCTCCGAATACGGAAAACAGAATGGAAATGCATGAAAGCGGAGGTGAAAAACATGAATAAATTTGCAGTGGAGAATACAGAAGTGATGAATGCGAAACCATCCCAAGATAAGGGGAAAGTAGTTACCCAAATAGACAACAATGAAGATGTAATGATCCTTTTTCAGGATTCAGCAATGAACCAATTGTATAATGGTCCTGATGTGATGAATAAGCTTAAAATATACCTAAGAGGCACATATAAATCATCTTTAGCTACAGCAGTAGCTTATACTTCATTTTATGACTCGGAAAGTGGGGAAAAGTAGCTAAATCAGCCCTAAAAAGCGTAATTTCAGAGTTCTGCGTTAAAAAAAGGGAAAGTGATGTTTGGATCTGATATTTTAGTTTATGAGGGATTTGCATACCGAATTTAAGCTCAAGAAAATAATATTTTCTATGTTAAACAGATATCCCATCCCCGACTAGGCTCAGAAACCCTAGTTTCCCATGACTTAGAGTATGCAGAAAGTTTTGAAGCTGAAGCAGTGTGATTTTCTGAAGGTGTTAGATGGGAAATAGTATGAATATCAGAAAATATGATCTAGAACATGACTTGAGCAATAAGAAAAAGATAAACATAATATTTTCATGGAAAAGCCCTCAAGATTGAGGTGCTGCAAGAATAAAATGACTGCATAAAGGGATTGTGCAGTTAATGGAGGTTATGCTTCAGAAATTATAGATACAAATCATATCTTTCATTATATGAATCAATAAGTCACAAAAAAACAAAGATCTAGTCTCTTTTACATAGATCTAAGATCACCCGGCAAGGGGATTCTTGACAGAAAAGATGTACAAGATGAACTGCTGCAGATCTATGGCTATAATGATGTTGTATGGCTAAATATCTACTCAATATCAGTTGAACATCCAAATAAATGGCTTTATACACCTTCCTCTAGCTCTCCCAAATAAATATTGCTCCTCCTTTGGGGAAACTAGCTCAAAGCTTGGGGTTTCAACCCCCTTCCACTGCACCTCTTGAAATATGACGCATTTTTCTGAAGATACTGCGCTGTCACTGAATAAAAGTGCTTGGCCCAACACCATTATGTGGAAATTTCATATCAGGAGCTCCTCTTAGATCTCTTGCTACAATATCTCCAAGAAAAAGCAGGGTATTCCCGCATGAGAAAACCCTTGCACTAAACAATGTAGCAACTTAGCTAAACAGCTAAGATTGCAGTATGTCTGAGAAGACCACCTGAAAATATGATATTCAATCTACCCTCAAATGGTTTCCATTCCTTCATTATATAGATGAGTAGCTTCTTCTCTAAGGGTCCCACTCCACCAAAGGGTTGCTTCCTCACCAAGCTTCCTCATCTAAGATTACGTTGCCCCATTAAGTGAAGATCATATTGATATAGCACAGTTGGAGTTAGTCAAGATTGACTAAGTAAATCTGCTTGGGATCATCCTTGACTGAGTCTTCGTGCCTTTTCCCCTTTCACACTCAAGGGGTCTTCAATTTAACCTGCTAAATTGATCTCTATTCACATTGAGTAGATTTATTTGAGGATCCACTTTTATTAAAGATAAATTGTGTTGAATTGGTCAAACTTGACCTTTTTCACACATGTGGATGCTTGAACTAGTTATTACATGATCCCCTTTCACATTAGGAAGGATTTTTATTCATATTTGAGCAAATAATGAGCCTCCTTGCCCATTTATTCATCAATTTAAGTTTTAAGAGAAAAATTAATGTTCCCATTAGCTGAAGCTAAATTAGGAACATTACAGTCTCCCCCCCCCCCCCAAATGTTTCTTGTCCTCAAGCAACTGCAAGGGTGCTGCAAAATCTCCCCTCTTCCTCTTGTGGCCCTCTCATCCCATAGTCTCCTCCCTTGCTTCAGAATTTCTGCAAAAATTCCATCTCCCAATGGCTCTTCCCAAGTGTGCAAGTTGGCCTTGGGTGAATAAACCCAATGGCTCTCATCATGAAAGAATGGAAGGTTTTTATGGAAACCTTCTTGCTGATCCATGGCCTCCTCAAGATAGAAGTGATGACAATCACGTGGAATTGCATCATCAATGGAGGTCTCCCTCCTCCATGCTATCATCCAAATAAAATGAATCACCCTCCAGCTTGGTAATTCATAGAAAATCTCCTCCCAATTTCTTATGAGAGGCATGCCCCAAATGCTCCAACAAATAATATGGTCCACATCATAAAGAAACAAGTGATATGCAATGGTGGCCATATAGTTTCTCATGCTCCCCTTGGAACATGTAATGCAGAAAAAGTGGGGACTTTCTTCCCCCAAAGACACATACAACAAATGTGCCTCTCTTCCAACCATGCCTCCAACAAAGACAATAACATCTTCAGCATATGGGAGCATAAGTAATATCATGCTAGCTGCCATATACAATAAGGGAGAAGGAAAATGGTCCCTTATGTGCAACCAACGTAGTTTTCCTCCTAACTGCCAGAAGAAATGATATGACAAGCATTCTCCCCAACACTTGTTTGTTGCCCCATTCTTCTTGCATGCTTGGAGAAGGTGTGTGATGGTTGATGTTAAGGAACCACACCATGAAGAGTACATCATCTCTCCAAGATATCCCAAAGAATGGCCAACATCACCATTGTTCATGGCCCAAAGTGGCTCATGAAGCTCATCAGCAAAAGTTCCCCCTCTTGGAGCCAAGACCTGCATATGAGTGTTAAGAAGATATAAGTATATAATGAATACATCATGAGGTTCAGCAATACAATGTTTGTTATACACTTGTTTTAAATCAGCAAGGTAGCTCATGGATGAGCTCCCTATCACACTCAATAAATAAGGAGGTGATAATGATAACTCTTCCCAAGAGCTATGTTCCTCCTCAACCAGCAAATGATTCATGCACTTACTCATATGAGAGTGCATCTCCTCTCTGAAATTTTCCCACATGAATCCATCTAATATAGTATGACATGTTTTAATGAAACTAGTGGGATTTGAAAGCAAGACCTCATAATTTGTATCAAGTATTTTATCCTTGAGCTTGGAATCTTTGGTTAAGTAAATCTGATTATGATCATAAATGATTCCATTAACTACCTCATACTCTTCATCCATTGCTTGCCCATCAAGAACCTTACATGTGAATAGGTCCTTATAATATTCCATCAAGAGTTGGGACTCCCAATAAGGGTCTAGGCTTCCCAACATTGACAGCGCTATAGAAATATGAAATGATGCATTTGTCATATGATGGCTCTCCACCTTGACATGATTTATGTCAAAGTAAAATGTTGGAGTACTCCCAACTTTCTTTTGCTACCCCTCTTGCAGCTGACCTTGCTCAAGACAAGATTGAATTTTAGGAAATTCACCTTTCCCTTGAAAGGTTCTCTTTCTCAAAAACTTCCACCTCTTTGCTCCTGCATGCAAAAATGAAATTATTTTTTTGTTATGTTCAGAAATCTTAATTATATATTGGAGTATCCTTTTCTGCCCTAAAGATATGGAGTAGCCTCTTGATACTATGCTCATATCAACATAAATTTCTGAATCTATCCCCTCCAACACAAATAAATGAATGGAAGAAAGCAAGGTCAATTTCAGAAATTTTCCTAGCCTTCCGTCAATGGTTTTCAGCGCTGTAGTGGCTCCTTCCAAGGTTCCCTCTTTAAAAAATATGTTGTTGTTGTATATAGTTGAGAGAACACTTTAGTTTCCCTCCAATCAGGAGGTCTTCCTACTGAAATACCTCCTTGCAAAGAGCCATCAAGGCATAGAGTAGGATGTGAATGTAAGTGGATAGATTTGCCCCTATCTTTGTTGAATGGGTCCTCTTGCCTTCTTTGTTCTTTCAAGCCCTGAAATATAGAAGGGTTCATGCTCTTCATCTCATGATGCTATTCCTTCTCTTTTCCTCCTCCTATCGTCAAGATCCCATCACTTGGCAATGAAAGTACATGCTGCTCATGTGTTATGCCAAGAGCTCTATGTGTGAGACCTTTTGAAACTCTTTGCAAGAGTGCAAGAGTTTCTTTTCTTGGAGCAAGTGATCCATCCTCTTCTCCATGAGGTGCTTTAGGTGCTCTTGTCATGACTGCGTTATTCTCCCTTGCCTTTCCTTCCTCCTCTTCAATAGTTGAAGTTGTCTTATCTCCAACAAGAGACCTCAAATCTTGGTCTTCTTTTGAAGAAGGAATCTTCATGTCTTTCCTTTGAGAAGAAATCCCTTCATCTAAAGGATATCTTGCCCTTGGAAAAGCATCAAAAAATCTCACCTCCTCTTCATTGGTTTTCAGAAATGGAGTTGGATTTATAGATCCTCCCAACTCATGCAAAAGTTGTGGTTTGATAGTTGCAATAGAAGATGTTTCACATGGAATATCATCAAACCTCTCTACTAAACTTTCAATGAACTTTGCATAAGTAGATGTATTTGCATTCTTTAAGGAAAATGATTCAAACAACCACCAAGCATAGGCCTTTCCCTCAAAATGTAGCGCTGCTACTTTGATGGCCTCAAATTCTGAAAGTTGATTTTGCTGCACAAAGGTGTTTAGCTCCTTCACCTAAGCCCTAGCTGGACATAGAGGTGATCCATCAAAAGGGGATAGAAAGAATCTACCCTCACCCTGCTCCTTGCTCCTTGTGCTCCTTTCCTCCTTCATTTGACAAAACCCTTGGAAGTTCAAGTGACCTTTGAACTCCTCGGATTGATCTTCATATTCCCGCAAATACTCACCAAGAGTATCTTTCTTTGGCACATCTCCTTTCTTCCTCTTCATGAAGAAATTGCTGATAGAACGTGGTAGATCTGATTATATGGCTTAGTGCTCATATCCACAAGATGAGGACTTAGGATCTTCCTCCTGTATAGATCTGTGTGAGGGATCTTCATGTGTTTCCCTCCTCATTTCTTTGATGCCCTTGCTATTGCCCTACAGACTTGAGAAGAGAAGTTTTAAAAACCTATTTTCTCTAGAAAAAAAGGGTTTGCTCTGATTTCTTCTGCTAATCTCCTTCTCCCCATGAGAAGACTCCAAAATTATTGAGCTCACAGGCTGAGCCAAGATTGTTGCTCTAATACCACTGTAATGATCCCTTTTCAGGATTCAGCAATGAACCAACTGTATAACGGTCCTGATGTGATTAATAAGCTTAAAATATACCTAATAGGCACATATAAATCATCTTTAGCTACAGAAATAGGTTATACTTCATTTTATGACCCAGAAAGTGGGGAAAAGCAGCTAAATCAGCCCTAAAAATCTTAATTTCAGAGTTCTGCGTAAAAAAAAGGGAAAGTGACGGTTGGATATGATAATTTAGGTTATGAGGGATGCGCATACCGAATTTAAGCTCAAAAAAATAATATTTTCTATGTTAAACAGATCTCCCATCCCCGACTAGGCTCAAAAACCCTAGTTTCCCATGACTTAGAGTATGCAGAAAGTTATGAAGCTGAAGAAACGTGATTTTATGAAGGTTTTATATGGTAAATAGTATGAATATCATAAAATATGATCTATAACATGACTTGAGCAATAAGCAAAAGATAAACAGAAGATTTTCATGGAAAAGCCCTCAAGATTGAGGTGTTGCAAGAATAAAATGACTGCATAAAGGGACTGCGCAGTTAATGGAGGTTATGCTTCATAAATTACAGAGAAAAATCAGATATTTCATTATATGAATCAATAAGGCACAAAAAAATAGAGATCTAGTCTCTTTTACATAGATCTAAGATCACCCAACAAGGGGATTCTTGACAGAAAAGATGTACAAGATGAACTTCTGCAGATATATGGCTGGAATGACGCTGTATGGCTGAAGCTATACTCAATATCAGTTTAACATCCAAATAAATGGCTTTAGACACCTTCCTCTAGCTCTCCCAAAGAAATATTGCTCCTCCTTTGGGGAAACTAGCTCAAAGATTGGGGTTTCAACCCCCTTCCACTGCACCTCTTGAAATATGACACAGTTTTCTAAAGATACTGCATTGTCACTGAATACAAGTGCTTGGCCCAACACCAGTATGTGGAAATTTCAGATCAGGAGCTCCTCTTAGATCTATTGCTACAAGATCTCTAAGAAAAAGCAGGGTATTCCCGCATGAGAAAACCCTTGCACTAAACAGTGCATAAACTTAGCTAAACAACTAAGGTTGCAGTGTGTCTAAGAAGACCACCTGAAAATATGATATCCAATCTTCTCTCAAATGGTTTCCATTCCTTAATTATATAGATGAGTAGCTTCTTCTCTAAGGGTCCCACTCCACCAAAGGGTTGCTTCCTCACCAAACTTCCTCATCTAAGATTACGCTGCCCCATTAAGTGAAGATCATCTTGATACAACGCAGTTGGAGTTAGTCAATCTTGACTAAGTAAATCTGCTTGGGATCATCCTTGACTGAGTCTTCATGCCTTTCCCCTTTCACACTCAAGGGGTCTTCAATTTAACCTGTTGAATTGATCTCTATTCACATTGAGTAGATTTATTTGAGGATCCACTTTTATTAAAGATAAATTATGTTGACTTGGTCAAACTTGACCTTGTTCACACATGTGGATGCTTGAACTAGTTATTACATGATCCCCTTTCACATTAGGAAGGATTTTTATTCATATTTGAGCAAATAATGAGCCTCCTTGCCCATTTATTCATCAATCTAAGTTTTAAGAGAAAAATTAATGTTCCCATTAGCTGAAGCTAAATTAGGAACATTACAGAAGAGACATCAAGGGAAGAGAGGAAAGGAGATTCCACAAAACTCTCCAAAACATGGGCTCAAGTTATTAGTAATTTTGCTAAGAGGGGAGGAGAAACAAACATTCAAGTTGACAACATGCAAGATAGAGAAAGAAAGGAAAGCCATGATAGAGAAACAAACATAATTATTAAAGGGGTGAAAGATTATGGGAAAAATGAATGTACTCTTGACCTTGCAAGAGACTTCTTGAAAGACAAGCTCCAATGGCAAGGACAAATATGTCAAGCATGGAGAGTAGGTAAGCTTAACTGTGATAGAGCCAAGCCCATAAAAGTCATCATGCCCAACTTGCGTGATAAATATATCATTCTAAGCAAGAAGAAGCTCTTAAGGGGTTCTCGGTTTTTTCTAGAAGAATATTTAACTGTAAGACAACAAGAGGAAAGGAGGGATGAAATGAAAAAATTTAGGGCAGCAAGAGATGAGGGGAAAAGAGCATGGATTTATAAAGGTAAAGCTGTGATAGCACGATTTGGACCTCCTTCCAAAACAAGGCAGCAAAATGATAACAAAGAAGAGGCAGCAAAATCTTTAGCAAGAAATGAGGAAGCAAGGTCAGTATGGGCAAACAGGGACAAAGACTCAACTGTGAGTCTTGCATGTCAAAAAAAATAGCAATCAATTCGTACCTAGGTTTCCTTAATATTAGTTTGTTGGAGCTACACGGGTTATCCATGGAGACAAGGACCTGGGTTAGGGCCTATTGTGGAAGGTAGAGACATAATTTTCCTCATAGAAACACATGAACATGAAGGGTGCAAGACACATTTGTTTGAAGGGTATTGGTAGATAGTAGTGTTGAACAAGGCAGGACAGAATGGCAAAGGGCATGAGGGTATCATGGTATTATTAAGATAAAAATAAGGTCGTTTCATTCGGTTAGAAAAAGAAGACCCAAATAAGCAATTTTTCTGGCTTAAAATATCAAGAAATGGAAATCACATCAAAATTGCAGCATGCTATTTTGTGCTGCAAGTTTAAAAAATCTACAAAAGTAGAGGGCTTGACCACAAAGATCCCTTTGCAACCCTAAAAATAGATATTACAATATATTCTCAGCTAGGTGAAGTCCTTATGGTGGGGGACTTCAATGCTAGAACTGCATGTCAACAAGCTAGCATTCTTTGTTGTAAAGAAGACGGTGACCCTATCTGGCTTACAGAAGAGAGTAATCATTAGTGGGAACAAATTTTAGAGGATAAATGCTACAATATCTTTGGAGAAAAATTACTTACGCTATGTGGGGCTTTCGATTTAGTCATTTGTAATGCTTTGACTATATGGGAAAAGTCTGGTAATTTCAATTGCAATACTTACAATGGAGCAAGTGTAGTAGATTATGTAATTTGCTCGCATATTTTGTGTGAGAAAATGGAGGAAGTGTTGATTGGAGATCAAATTTGGGACTTAAAATCATATCACAAGCCAATTTATTTAAGTCTCTCTTGGACTAGAAAGAAGCAATTAGGGTAAAAAACTTAGCGTGTTCAACAAATCCCACAAAGGGAAAAATTCTTTTGACTCCAGAAAATTGTAATACCTTCAAAATAACGCTAGAGATCTCATTTCATGGGCTTCATAGTCACATATTAACACATTTAATTCAAAGTGCACTTGTTGAGTGCAAAAGAGAAAAAATTAAGAAGTCTAAAACAAATTGCTTTCCATTTAATGCTTGGTTTAACGAGGAATGCAAAAAGGCAAGGAGAAGGTGGAAGGAATCAAACAAGGATAACATAAAGCTCAAAGGTTACAAGCAGATAGTAAGAAAGAAAAAGGTTGATTTCATGGTTTCGAGGAGAGAAGAACTAATATTCCTTAGGAAAAATAACCCCAAATTATTTTGGAAGGAGCTCCAACCGAAAAAGGTGCAAACTGAAAACAACATTACATCTTCTAAATGGTTCGATTATGCAAGACAACTTTATGAGCAGGATCCCAAGGTTGACCCTCTTCCCTTGGTCAACATAGACACAAAACTCTTCACGGTGCAAGAGGTAGAGATGGGTATCAAGAAGTTGGGCGCTGGAAAAGAAAAAGACTTAGATGAACTCCAAGAAAAGTATCTAAAGTGGGGCTTAAAAATTCTTTCACCTCACATCACAAAAATTTTCAACAACATCATGCAGTAGGGGTTCCCCACAGCTTGGACAACTAGTACGGAAATACCTCTTTTCAAGAGTGGTGACATCAATAATCCCTCCAATTATAGAACCATAATGATAAGCCCCTTGTTTGCAAATTTATCTGGAAGCATGTTAGAAAATAAAATCAACAAGTGGGAAGAAGAAAGACATAAACGTGCTAAAGGGAAAGTAGGTTTTACACCTAAAAATTCCACAATTGATCATTGTATAACTTTAAGGCACATCATTGAAAAAGTTTGGGAAAAAAAAGAAGAAGTTTTTTGTTGCTTTGTTGATTTCAGAAAAGCCTTTTACACTGTTCCTAGGTATAAGCTTTGGGGTAGAATGGAGGAACTTTGGATTCCCAGGCATTTGAGAGCAGCTTTGCATGGTTGTATGAAGACGTGAAAGTCAAAATTAGAACTTCAGCAGGCATTTCTGAAAGTTTTAGAAGCGATATCGGGGTCAAGCAAGGTTGACCATTGTCTCCTACCCTTTTTGGGTTATATATTGACAAGCTTGAAGAGTGGCTAAATTTGCAAGGGGGTGACGGTATCCATTTGGGCAAGTTCATTATAAGGCTTCTTTTGTATGCAGATGACCTTATATTGATTGCTAAATTGGCTCTTGGTCTGCAAGAGCACTTACGTTCCCTTGAGAATTTTTGTAGAAGGGTGGGGATGCAAGTCAATATTAGAAAAATGAAAGTAGTGGTTTTCTCTAACAAAAGAAAGCATAACCAGCATAAGTTCTACTTTTAAGGCAGCAATCTGGAAGAAGTTGCAGACTACAAATACCTCGGAATTGACTTCAACATAAATTATTTGGGATGGTTGTAAAAATAAAATAACTTTAGGGGGTTGGAAAGCATTTTATGCTCTTCAAAACAAGTGTAGAGAGGCAGAGTTGTGGGACTGGAAAACCAATCTAACTCTTTTTGGGCTTCTAGTGATTCTGATGATTCTCTACGGTTGTGAACTATGGGCAAACAACACAACCGAGATGCAGTGGAAACAAATGGAAAAAATTAATAAGTGTTTGATTGCAAACAAATTCAAAATTAAAAGTGCAGCTCCTTATGCTATCCTATTAAGTGAAGCAGGGGTTGTTCCTATTGAAGCAATTGCTATGGTGCGAGTCATAAGGTATTTGAAAAAAATTGAGCAAATGGAAGAGGGTAGATGGCCTAAGGTTGTGTTTAATGACAGATTGTGCAAAAGAAAGAAGACTTGGATGCAGAAAAATAACAAATGGTTTAGTAAATGGGGTATTTGCTTGAGCATGTGTCCTACAAACAGTAAAGAGATAAACATTTTTGTTATGGAAGTTCCACAAATTTACATGGGAGAAAGAGCTAGGGAGAAAGAAGAAGTAATACATTGAAGAGTTTAACCCCACTCATAACCATCAGTAAAAGGCGTACATAGGGGCCAATATTTCTTGGAGATCTAAAATTCTTATTTCTCAATTAAGGACTAATTCTCATCAACTCTGTTGTGAAATAGGGCACTGGAAAAGGCCAAAAGAAATGTGGGTAGAAAGAGTATGTATTTTTTTCTCTTCCGGAAAAGTGGAAACAAAAAAACATTTTATTTTAGAATGTGAGGCCTTCAAAGACAGCAGGGAAAATTATGCAGGTATTCTGGCAGCTAGTTCTTGGGATAATCTATTCAGCAAAGGGTTTGTTGAGAAGCTAGGAGTGGTTATTGTAAAATTTCACAGGAGAAGGGCTGAATACAAGAACCAGATGGAGAAGCAATCTGTCCCATAAGCTATTTTTAGCCTCGTGGACGTCAAAAATACTTTATTTTTTTCTTTCTTTCTTTATTTGTCCCTGATGTCTCTTAAAGTATCGCATTCCAAAATGAAATGTTTTTCCGATTCCATTGCCCTAGAAGTGCAAAAAGTACACACACGTTATTCCCAAGCTTCTTTAGGTCTCTTCCACCTTCCTATTTCACACCGAAGATGATGCAAGTTAGTTCTTAATTAAGCAATAAGAATCTTTTCCCTCCATGCAATGTTAGGTCCAATGTACTCTTTTTGTTGGGGATCACAAGTGGAGTTGCATTCGTGAACATAGTACTTATTCTTTCTACCCAACTATTTTCCCCATATAAACTTACAAAACTTCTCCATAACAAAATTCTTTAACTCCTTGCTATTTCTTGGGATATGCATTGAAGTAAATATTCATTTTTTGCATCCATTTGTTGTTTTGTCTCATCCATGATTTCTTTCTTTCACTCATGCCTTCATTAAAGATAACTTTTGGCCATCTACCTCCTCCCATTTTCTCAACTATTTTTAAATACCTTGTCATAGCAATTTCTTCGATAGGAGTTGTTCATGTTTCACTCAACATCATCTCATAAAGAACCTAACTTTTTGTTTTGAACTTGCTCATCATCAATATTTTTAGGATTTTCTCAATTTATTTCTATTTTGAAACAAGAATATTACTAACCCACAATTCACAACCTAACCATTTTCCATGTCCGTCTTTCAAATCAATCCAACTTTATGTCTTTGTCTGCACTGCAGATTAGCCCGTCAATCCTCGTTAATAGGATTCATTCCTCATTATATTTTGAAATTTACATGAGAGACTGTGAGCTTTAATTATTCAACCTCTGGTTTTTATAGCAATATACAAATAATCATTGGAGTTCGGCTATCTGCGTTCATTTTAGTATTCTATGATGCATTCTCTAAGTTTGAGAGCAGGAATCAATCGGGACAATTTAGAAACTCGCGAGGGCATTTAAAAAAAAAAAAAAAATTTATTTATGATAATCGCATGTTGACTAAAATTATCTAAATTCTAGGGATATAATGCATTGGACTAGGGTTCATGGCATTTACTGGATTTTTTCATAATTAATGAATCAAAGGTTTGGTCCTTATTGCATTGCTACAGGTGCATACGATCTCCACAAGTCTGTTAATTCTTAAGGTTTCTTTGTTCTGGATTTCCTTTTTAGCTTTTGATTGATATGATATTTTTATGTTTGATTTCCTCATAATTTGTGAATCGTGCTTTTGGCTTGGCAAGTATGATTACTTAAGTAGGTGTTTTGTCTCATAATTTGTGAAGTTTATTTTTGGCTAGGTGTTTTTTCTCATAATTTTGAACTTTACTCTTAGGTGAAGACCCTTTTTTTTGTTAACATAACCACATAAAAATATTGGCTTTAGTAAGCACTTAAAATTATAATTATAGATATCCTTGAACTACTAAAATTATAATTATAGATATTCTTGAACTACCAAGCGTAATCCACCAATTATCATTATCACACAACATTTTATAATGAAGATTTGGAATATAATGTTTGCCTTAGGATTCTTGGACCACAATTTTCGATTATCTCAATTTGTTATTTCAAAGTTAATAGCTTTTAAAGATGAAATATAGGTAGACCATTTTTTATACTCCTCATTATGAAGTCCTATAAATTCAATTATCTTAGTGAATTTATCTTCCACTTTATACACTAAATTGATGGGAGATTGATTGTTGATCATCTTAATTTGTTATTTGAAATTTAATAGCTTTTAAAGATGCAATATAGGTAGATCATTTTTTATTCTCCTCATTATTAAGTCCCATAAATTCAATTATCTTCCACTCCCAGCACTAGATTGATGGGGGATTCCAATCATCAACTTGACTAAGTGAAAAGTAACCTTTCTTCTATAATTTTTTTACAAAATTGTTGCTACAGCTAAAAGAATCATTACAACTAACCCATAATTCTATCCTAAGTTTAAACATGTTCCATTTCACCACCTTCCATATAAGCCACATCCCAACCATTGGAAAAGCTAAAACCATACTTTGCAAATCATGGATACATTATGAAATGTCTTTATAGGCTTCCTAATCGATTAGGTTGAGTATGTTGGCATATGTTGTCATTGATGTCAAATATAAGTCATTGATGTCAAGTAATGTCAATTTTTGGGAGAGATTGTTGAGGTTTTCATGCATGAGGCTTATGTCATCAGTGATATCTTGGTTGTTTATATGCTAAGCTAATGATGCCTTGGTTTTCATTGAGTATAATATCCTTGAAGGCATTTTGTTTGTATGGTACTTGTTCAAAAGCACATGAAAAGTGCTTGATTGGATAGCACTCTCCATGATCTTTCTAACGTTATATGGAACTTAGGCTAACTCCCAAGGAATGAGAGAAACCAGGGTTTGAAGTACGTTAGTTCAAGCATGGTTCCAAAGGCTTGTGGTTCCAGTGTAGGCCCCTCATCAGATCAGTTCCAAAAAATAAACTACAACTCATGAAGGAGTGGCACAGCTAACAAGCGATGGAGCAACATGGTTTTCAGTCACAGCCTTTAATCGCGGGGAGCCTAGAAGCCATGGCCCAAGCACTTATCAGAATGATCCATTCAAATAAATCACTCGCAATGAACACGACAATGATCGGTAAGCGATGGGGTGGCAAGGCCCCCGGTCACAACCCCTACTCACAGGGTGCTTACACAGATCACCTGTTGATGGGTGCTGGAAATCCGTCAACCAAGGGGGTCTCCTCGATGTGAAGTCCCAATTAGACCTTACACCATTTGGAATAGGAGCCCCATTCGGGGTATCAGCATGGCTTCCATATATTCTTATAGATTTTCCTTGGCTATAACATTCATCACAAGAGAGTAATGCACAGGTAATCTCGGATCAGCAAGTGAGTATGCCTTATGAAATGTTTAGTTTTGGATAATTTCAAGGTCCTTCTGCCAAAAGGGAAGAGAAAAGTGGGCCCTTTAAAGACAAGTAACAATAATAATCTAGAAAATACACACAAGCATATACATATGAATGAATCAGTGATCAACCAGCATAATAGTTCACAAGGAAGCAGCGATTGTTAAAGAAAATACAACACACCTTCAACAAGATAAGTACCAAATCCACCAAAATCATTCAAATTCCTTAATACTGATGAAAAAAACATACATCGCAAACATTCAAATAATATTTTTACAATATTCACGACATATGCATGAAAGTGTTTTATCTCAACGAGATTCTGAATTAATTAAAAGTTCCAAGATACATCAAGACAATGAACTAGCCCTAATAGTGGAGCATTAGAGCAATCACTTTCTCCTCCAAAAAAAACTATCTTCCTCTCCAATTCCTAGTAGGAGGAGCCAAGGTGAAAAGTCCTTTACATGAGCAATGAGGGTATATATATAACAAATGGGGTGACCATTCACCTCCCTTGTGACTCTTGGACTACCCTCGTGACTGTTTGACTTCTCAATGACCTTTCAAATTCCTACATGACTTTTTGTATTACATGGATGACTCTTGGACTTCCACTTTATATTAAATTTTTGCAATATTGAATTTACATAATCCACAAATGATGTGGCAAATAATGTCTCGTGATTTTACATGACATTACACTGATGACATGGATTGCATGATTATGTGGCAATGCCAAGTTGTCCTTCTCGCTGCTTTTTCTTCATTAAAATATGTATCCAATACTTTTTCTTCATGAGAGATATGTTATTCTATTCATATCTACCCTCCAAAGGGTTTTGAATTATATGGAGTCTTCATGTTGTCCTGGTCTTTGCTCTTTTGTTGTAATCCAGTGTTCCTTCGTCTTCTTGTGTAAATATCATCTTATCTCCTCAGCTCCTTAGGTGTCTTCTAGCATGGTCTCCTTCTCCATCTCCTTCATATTCATCATGTATTTACATAATAGAATACCTACGACTACAATACACCCATATCAAGATGACATCAGTCCAATAAACCCCTAGCCTAACATGATTCATGAAATCACTTGTTAGGGCTAGAACTGGTGACTGGTTGAGTGACTAACTAATGGATTGCGTAGTTCCAGAGGGAAAGGTCTAGGACTGAGGCTTGATATTGCACAACACGTAGTTCAGGATGGTCAAGGTAAAAGTATTACACAATTGAGGGACTTAAGGAGTCAGGCCAGAGGCTTGAGCCTTTAGACTATGCAATGCGTAGTTCTAGAGTCATGGGTAGAGGGAATGCGCAGTTGAGGGAATCAAGGGCTCAAGCTAGTGGCTTGAGGCTTGAGACTATGCAGTGCACAGTTCTAAATGCCTGGGCTTAGTGACTGTACAGTTGAGGAACTCAAGAGGTCAAGCTTGAGGTTTGAATTTTCTCCATGCACAGTTGTGTAGGGAGAGAGGCCAAGTGATTGCATAGTTGCACAGTTCAAGAGATCAAGGTTGAGGCTTGATGCTCGAGACTACACAATGCGTAGACAAGGTTGCTAGAGGAAAGGATTTCACAGTTCTGGAACTCAAGGACTGGGAATGAGCACTGAGACTACGCAGTGCACAATTCCAAGAGGCAAGGTCAGGGCTTGAAGGTTGAGACTGCACAATGTGCAGTTCAGGAAGGTTGAGTGAAGTGAAGTAGCCTGGGAATGAAAATTTTCAGATAAGGCTAAGTGTGGGATCAATGAGGCTCAAATGAGCAGAGACAAAACTATATCATGATCACACACTCGAAACTATCGACGACCCAACATTGATCACTCAAAAAAAAAAAAAACATGATGCCCTCAATGTGACAACAAATCAACATCTCTCCAAGTGCGACACAAAAGATACACTTTGCAATGAAAGTGACGACACTTGTGCGACAGTGCTTGAAACTTTAGGAATGAGTGTAAAACATGTCTACATAACTAGTAGCCTCTCATCAACACCAACGTTACCACTTGAAACAAGCCAAAACTCTACATTACATGATAAATGACACTTCCCATGCCAAAAGATGACATTTACTATATAAAGAGAAAAGGGCGAACGACAGTTGCATATGAAAACGACAGTGAAAAAAACACATTCCAAATCCAAGATAACACAAAAAAAACACTAATCAAGATGAAATCAAGCGAAAGTGATAGTCGAAAACATGAAAGAGACGCTCGCGAAAGTGAAGGTGCACAAAAGAAACAGTTTAAAAAACTCATTGAAAAAAAAGTATAATCATAGCCAAAAGTGAGAGACTGTTAATAAAAATGTGCACTGACTATCGACATGGGTTAATCATTGCACAGTCACAGTCTTGATGGATTGTGTTATGCATGTACAACCTTGAGTAAAAGAATGACATCGTGAACTTGTTGCAGATTGAGCATGTGCAAGAAGGTGAATTCAACACTTATAATCCAAGAGGGAGCTCAAAGACTTAACAAGTCATCAGCCGACCAAGAAGTGACTACGGAACAACCGATCACAAGATCCTCATTAGGCTCCAAAATTTAAGTGCAAGAAAAATTTTGGAGTGTATTTGTTGCAGCGATAACAGTTGGCGACACACTGGAAGGACTCCAACTTATCTGATTTGGTAAACTCTTTGTGCAGGGTCTATTTCTTCATGAAGTATTGATTCATCTTTTAGATTACCCTAGCTTCCCCACTTACACCATGCATAAACATAGTCCCCTTCAATCCTTATCGATTGAACACAAACATAACAACAGCAATACCATAATGTTTGAAGATAAGGCAAGGGTAATATAGCACGCGAGTTTTAGAGATTCAGTGTATATTTTTCATCTCTGGTGTTTCTCTACTATCAGAAAGCCTAGACAATACCCCAGTGGAGTCACTTCAGGAACACAAATATTGCTCTACTTCCAACGATCATGGATAGTACCTCGACGGAGTTTCTTTCTTCAACTATTTGCGAAGGAATCCTTTCTCTTCTTTTACCCTTTATTTATTTATTTTATATAGAACTGTGCATTGGCACTTATTTATTTCATGGGCGGAGGAGGGATCCCGACTTATTGAGAGTGGAAGAGGTTTTCCTTCATAGAAGTATGTATAATACCTATGATATTAATTTTATCGTTTATATTTTCCCCTTGTCCATATCTACTCAATCGGATCAACATGGAGAACACTGAAAAGTAAAGAACCGAGTGTAGGCATGAGGTTTCCAGAATAAACATGAATATCATGGTTTGACACAGACCTTTCCACATGCAAGGATCGTATTTTCCATCAAAAAATCATTGACCAAAGGGATAAACAAGATGGAGAAGAAGGTATGAGAGTTAGCCAAATGTTATAGTGTCACAAAGCCCCTTTTTATTTTCCACATTGTCTTTTGAGCCAAAAGGAACATATTTCATGCAAAGTCTTATTTAACAAAACACGAAAGAAAAGACAAGACATAAAAATATAAAAAAAACCAAAAGGGAAAATCAAAAGGAGGCAAGACCGAAAATATAGTGCGAGACAAATTTCAGAAAACACAAAACAAACTACAAAAAATGAGTGTAGGATGAACGTGCAGTAAACTAATATGCAGCTAGACCTACTCCTAAACTAACCAGCTAGAAGATCAAGGTTACATATAATGGTTTTTCCAATGTAACCATAATAGATGCTCCCTAACTGCATCCACAAAGATAGGAGCAATTAAAATAAAATAAAATAATGTGCAATGGAAAAGATAAGATCTTGAATAACTTGCACAGAAAGTTGAAGGTATTGCCTGTAAGCAGAAAATGTGTCATAGTCATTGCTTCTAACCAACACCTAACCAATTTTCAATCTTACCTTTTTGATGAAAATTACAAATATAAAAACCTCGAAAGTTTCTTGCGAATTTGCCTTAATATGTGACATACTTCTTAACAAGCATGAGAAAATACTGAAACTTATTATTCGCTACGAAGCTTTCCAAGTAGGAATTTTGCAATGATTCTGTGATTCGATCGTAAAATTTGAAACAGTCCTCTTGAGAGCCCTGAAATATTTGAAAATATGAATTTTCAGTTAAAAGCATAGGCTTAGGATGGGAATATTTCGAGGGAAAATGGATCTGATTATATTCATCCGGCATGTCAAGACATTGAGGACCTGACATAACCATTAGTGAAGGCTAAAGTGCCTCAACTGCTTGGCTAGTATCTAGATCTTGAGATGATAAACTGTAAATATCAAAGGAAGTAAAACAACTATCATTGGATGTGTCGATAAGAAAATGGTAAGTTGAATGATAGTCATCAAAGACATAATCATGATCATATGGGTTGATTAATGCATCATATTCCTAGTTTGTAATTAACAAGGATAAATCAATTTGAACAGTTCCACAAAATCTCTGAACAATAGAACCAACTTCCTCGCATGTCGAATATGACAAATCATCTTCCCGTAACTGGTGACGAACTTTAAAAGCATTTTAATCATCCAAATAAGTGAAAAATAATGCTAATATAGAAAATATACGAAAATAGAAATGATGTAATGGATGAAAAAGAGGAAATTGATTCTAAAAATAACTCAAGCAGTTGCTAAAACTTAAGAGGATTTATGGTGTCATGAATACATTCACAAGAAATACTTGTTGAAATTTCCAACAAGAAACAGTGAAATTGGCATCCATAAACAACACACACTAGTGTGGGATCACAGGTCACATAGTGACGGATCATAGTGACACATTAGTGTGCAAGCCAATTTTTAAATAAATTGGAAAACCAATTGTAATATTATCTCATAAAAACTTCTAATAGTTAAATAAGTGTGATAGACTTAGTTAACTCAAGAATTTCGAGTTGAGGGTCAAAGGATATGCATGTAGAGTGATTCTATTATTAACAGGGTCCAGTTGCAGTTGTAGCACCAGTGTAGTGTGAGTGGGATCAGTTAACTCGCATTAATTGAGTTAAAAGCAGTTTAACTAGTGTTAAATTTTTTATGAGCTAGTCGAAGATAAAGTGAATTAAAATAGATTTAATTCACTAGTAGTGATCTACCAAGTAATTAGTGATTCACTATTTATATCTACATTCATGCTAATTCTGGTGGAGGCCCAGTTGAGACAAAGGTTCAAGGCAAGTAAACTATCAGTTGTATTTTTAGTAAACTGCCTAGATGCAGTTATATAACCACAAGAAGACCATTATGAATTGCAACATCAAGGAAGGTTGAATTTCCTATTTAATAGGGGTTTAATTCTTTAGGGATTGTGTAAGCAGGGTAGGCTGATAGTTGGCTATGTGTTTGTCCAATTTTGCCTATATCAATGTGAAGCAATTGGTAGAGTGTATGAGCTTCTGGTGATCACAAATACATTCAGTATTGTTTCATGATTCCTTGGTTGATTATACAATAAATATGGAGTGTTTTTGCGCGTTTTCTTTCCACATGAATATCTGGTGTTGTGTATTTATTTACTTATTTATCTTTCTTGCATGTGATTGAGCGATCGTGTTTTATATTCCGCAAATATTGTGGAAGGATTAAGTATATTGCTTTAGTACATTGCATGATCAGATTGAGTCCATTGATATAATTTCTACATGGTATTATAGTTGTGTTAGAGATTTTCTACATGGTATCAGAGCAGGAACTTTTTGGGCAGCGAGTTTGCAGAGAATATGTGAAAATTTTGATGCAAAATTTTCAAAAAAATAGCATATTTGGATTCCTTGCGAAAAAATACCCAAATTAAAAAAATAGATCGAATCAAAGCTCGGATGAGGGAGATATTGTCAATTTAAAATTAGCTCTTTTTTAGAAAATTTTGCAATGGCGGGACAATTACAATGTGCGCAAGTCAGAAAAGGAAGGAAAGCCAAGGGAAAGAAGTCCCAAGGCAAAGAGGGCAAGAGAGACTTGTCCAAGATCAGATGTTTTTACTATCACGAGCATGGGCACTATGCTTCGAATTTCCTACAGAACAAGGCAATCAAGAAGGATCTTGCAGTTGCAACGGGTGAAGCATTGGCTTCATAGTTCGAGCTTGATTTTACTCTCATTTCATGCATGACCAGCATTGTAATGGGTTGCATGTGGTATCTAGACAGAGGTGCCTCGTCCCATATGACGGGGAATAGATATCCCTTAAGTGACCTGGAGGAGAAGGACCTCCAAAATAACATAGAGTTTGGAGATGACAGGAGGTATAGCGTGATCGGCATAGGTACAGTTACCTTTCAAAGGGAGTTTGGCTCCCCTCTTAGACTAGAAATTTTTTTTTATGTTCCAGGCCTAAGGAATAATCTTGTCTCTATAGCAGTATTGGAAGATCTTGGTTATGAGGTGATGTTTAGAAAAGGAAAGTTGTTCCTTAAACACGTAGCCATAGGTCAAGTGAAGAAAATTGGTTCAAGAGTCAAGAACCTGTATGCTCTCTAGGTTGAGGATGCATGCAAATATTTGAGGAGAAAATCAGTGGTCAATGACTTGGTGGTTGAGAGGGAGCAATTATCTCTCAACATGCAGCCTCATAAGCAGTCTCAGAAGGTTGTGGAGCAGCCACAATTCGAGAAGCAGAAAGGAGATCGAGTGGAATATTCCACTCAAGCAGAGACCTCTGGGAGTGGGGAATTTCGAGCCATATGGGCAGAGGGATTACATGCAGCTATACCTCCAGGTGTGAGGTGGGGTGATGTGCAGATATAATCCCAAGTAGAAATTTGGGCAGGGTCCATTGAGATGGTGTGTCTCATGGATCGAACCTGTCTATGAGGAGCCCACAGTACAGCAGTAGTAGGAAAGTTCGTTTAGATTGATGCAGTCAGATGTCAGGAGGACAGAAATCAGAGTGATAGGTGTCGGATACTGGAGTGCAGTTCAGAGTTGGCAGCAGTGCAAAGTGCACAAATGTAGATGTCAGCAGCGCAGAGATTCCAGTAAACATGTGTCGTAGCTAGTAGCAGTCAGAACACTTTGATGACAGATGCATTATACTAATTCAGTTGTTTGTAGGCTATTTAGTTTCAAGAGATTTTCATGTGCAAACAACATTAGAGTAGTGTTGCGTGCAGAACATTCCAAAGGTACTGGATTGGGACAGATTGATACCTTTCTTGTTAAGAGGGAGTGTTTAAATTTGCAACAAGAAACAGTGAAATTGGCATCCATAAACAACACACACACTGGAGTGGGATCACATGTCACACAGTGATGGATCCTAGCGACACATTAGTGTGCAAGCCAATTTTTAAATAATTTGGAAAATTAATTGTAATCTTATCTCATAACAACTTGTAGTAGTTAACTAAGTGTGATAGACTTAGTTAGCTCAATAATTTTGAGTTGATTTTCAAAGGATGGGCATGTAGAGTGATTTTATTATTAACAGGGTCCAGTTGCAGTTGTAGCACTAGTGTAGTGTGAGTGAGATCAATTAACTCACATTAATTAAGTTAAAATCAGTTTAACTAGTTCTAACTGTTTGATGAGCTAGTGGAAGATCAAGTGAATTAAAATAGATTTAATTCACTAGTAGTGATCTACCAAGTAACTGATGATTCACCATCTATAGTTGCATGCATGCTAATTCTGGTGGAGACCCAGTTGAGACAAAGGTTCAAGGAAAGTAAACTATCAGTTGTATTTTTAGCAAACTACCGAGATGTAGTTATATAATGATAGGAAGCCCATGATGAATTGCACAATCAAGGAAGCCTGAATTTCCTATTTAATAAGGGTTTAATTCTCTAGGGATTGCGTAAGCAGGGTAGGTTGAGGGTAGGCTGATAATTGGCTATGTGTTTGGCCAATTTTTCCTAGATCAGTATGAAGCAATTGGTAGACTGTATGAGGTTGTGGTGATCACAAATACATTGTATTGTTTCATGATTCCTTGGTTGATTATACAGTAAAGATGCAGGGGTTTTGAGCAGTTGCATTCCCCAAGAATATATGGTGTTGTGTATTGATTTACTTCTTTCTCTTACTTTCATGTGATTGAGTGATCGTGTTTTATATTCCACAAATATTGTAGAAGGATTAAGTATCTTGCTTTAGTACATTGCATGATCGGATTGAGTCCATTGATATAATTTTTGCATGGTATTATTGTTTTGTTAGAGATTTTCTACAATACTATGAGTTGATTATCCACCATAGCACTCAAAAGATATGAATTATTCGGCCAAATATAATATTTAAATCGATCAGCTTCACAATTTCGTACATTCACAATAGGTACACACTCCAAACACAACTTTGATACAAGAGATTTGCATGGGGATGAATTCACCATAGTAGTATGATCAGAAACTCGATCTTGAGAAACAGGAAAATTATAACGAGAAATATTGAAATCCATCAAGAACGATTTTGCATCTAGTGGAACAATACGAACAAAATAATTGTGCAAGAAAATCCTGACATGGTTCGGGAATTTTACCATGATCATGAGAACCTTACATAACCATCAACAATAGTTGAAGTGCCTCGACTTCCTAACAAGTCACAAAACTTTGTAAATACATATAACAAATTTTTGTAAATTGAGTCAAATCACAGATTGCATGTGGACAACTACCATCTGTTAAGTTAACATGATCGTTGCTATCTGGATGGAAGTTATCTACATCATTGGTTTGATCATATTCTTGAAACAGATTAGTCAAGTCATAATATTTTTCTGATCACGGGTCTAATAATTTACACATCGGAAAAATCTCATGATCACATTGATTCAAAGAGTTTCCCCCATATAAATCAAGGTATGATAAGGGATGGAATGGATTCTCTATAATTTCATTATTTTATTCTTCATCTTGGATGACCTTACTACCTTGTGCCGATTGAGAATTTAACTTATCAGATGATGAACTTGAAGAGCATGGAGAATCTTCATCGTGATTTTATGCATTACAACTGTAGAACACAAGGGATATGAAGGTGAAGAGGAATAAGTGTTCATAAGAAAATATTCTTTCACCGAAATGGATTTGATGTCTAAATATTTTGAAGCAAAATCTTCTTGAGAAATATAAAGATCAGTGAATGCACTTGGGAATTCGTCATCATATATTGCAACGAATTAATCCTCATCGAAATGATTATTTCCAAAGACTTGAGATTGATTAGGAAAACTGATCGCATTTGATTGAATACCAAGATTACCAAATTCAATACCAGCCAAAAATGAGGAAACATTACCTTCACATCGATAATTTTGAAAAAGAAAAGAGATATTGGGAGAATCTCACCTTCTTTCCTCTCTACCTGCAAAATGTGACTACCCCACACCTAATAACTTTTTGGATTTGTGATAACGGGGTACCTTTCTTACCCACATTTTCTCTGCTCTCTATGCATATAAAATGCATTTCAATTTCATGTTCCAGTCAAAACTCAAGGCCTGGGAAATTTCAGAATCAATTATTTGTTGGACTGACAATTTAAATAGATAAGTGCGGAGGCTCTTTTAATAAAACATTTCACTATGATTTATAAACCCATACAACCCAATACACGAGCGAGACTTTTCTCTTCGGCCAATGATCAAATCATATGATAACCCCATAACGCAACTCAAATACTCTTTACCTTTAATTTATGATTGTGAAACCATATATATTGGGACCCACTTATCCAAGGTCTCTTCCTTTCGTTTATTTACAACTGAACACTATAACCCCCTTTTCTTATACTTCGACCACTACAGTATATAACCTCCACCATGCCTTAGGTCCTTACCTTGGTTTTAATTTCCGACCTCACATTTCTTTTATGCACTCAACACTTCAACATTTATTTTAGACCCACGCTATGGTTATCATTCAATACTCATGCACTCATATATTAATCAACGATACCATATGAAACCTTCACGCATTAATTAAAATGCTACCACCTATGAATATTTGTTCATATATAAACCCGACTTGATTTAAAATCTAACACCAACAATAAAACAACACTTGGGCCCACGCCACTAACATACCTTTTCATCGAACGGTTGATGATCCATCGCATTGTTATGCGATGATCCGACGATCATCGCACAACCAAACTGCACGAATTTTATTTCTCCAACTCACGCGATGAACTGGGTCCCGGTAGTTAAACTACCCTTCACATCCAACGGTCGTAGGCTTATCGCGCTCCCATCCAATGATCCAACGGACATAGTGAATATCGCGTTTTTTTTCCCTACGAGCGTTAACGCTAAAAAAACACAATAAAAGTGGTTTTGCACTTACCACCTATTCCACGTGTCAGACGGAGACCCGTATCGCGTTTTTTTCGACATTTTTCTTACCGTTTTGAAAAAGTACGATACCGTTGGTTTTGTTCTCGAAACCCGCCTTCACTATTTCTCTTCACGGTTCCGCTCCTCCTTACTCAAGGTTCCGCCTAACTCTTCAACGTCTTACCATAATTAAACTCTGCCCTCGTTATTATTTATCCGCACGGCTATATCAATGTAACTCAGGTTCCGGCTCTCCTTTTATGGCATCGATCCTTCCGTGATCGATACATTCAATGTATCTGTTTTCAAATATTGGTGCGAGTTTCCTTCTCGCCCAAACCTCGAAATTGATATAACTCTATAACCTAGCACTAATTCCCCCAATCATGTACATGATTACAAATTTAAGCTTTTACACAGAGATTCATACTACGCATTGCCCATACGGTTATTTATCAACTCAAAGCCCATTCACGCAGAGTTCAAATCAATCAGTACCCAGTTAGTTCTGAACCGGATTCTTCATATATATCTCTACGAAACCCTATTACATTCGAACCAAACAACACCGTTTTCTTTCATTATGTGAAGAGTATTATCTCAACCCTAATTTAGAGTCTATTCACATATAATTAAGTCAATCAACGCACATACATCCAAGAACAACTCTTTCATTCATATGTACGATGAACTACTTACAAAACTTTCAGTCTTGGCCAGATCTTCAATTCGATGGCCTTCTACTTCTACTCTGTCTCTAATTATTGTCTGCTACTCTACTTCATGCCTTGAGGCTTACATTTAAAAAATGAAAATGAATCGACTCAACTCCCCTAACAGCTCGACAAAATAGTTAAAATTCCAGATTTCTAACTCTAGACAAATCCCTTGATTTGTGGAAACTGACTCTAATTCATTCCTACTTTGCAGTTTTCTGAATCTCTCATATCTTCATATGCCCAGCTAATCATTCAAGGGCAGTTACAATTCTCTCCACAATTGACTAAAATTAATTAAAACCTACTAATTTCATTACAAAAGAATCTAATTCTATTGAAACTAAAAACCCCTAAGTCTAACAAAATGCATGAAATTTGTTTTGGCCTAATGCCCCTGCATCAGACTCCCAAAGTTAAATGAATCATGATCTCCTGACCATGTGCTCTTAAAACTTTGCCTCCTGGATCCCATACCTTGTTCTACAACTGATCATCCGCTGCAATATTCTTCTTCTGCACTTCTCCAGGCTTCCATATCTTATTTTGTCTGGCTCCACCAACTGCACTTTTACATTCTCCTTCTGTCTTTCCTTTGCTATTGCTTCTGCTTCTTTGTTTTATTGCTGCTGTCTTCCTCTGAGACACTTTCACCTTCATTTTTTTCATAAATTCAATTTCTCTATCTAATATGGCTTTTGACTGATGGATACTGCTCCATCTTGATTTCTGAAATTATACCTCTGCTTCTGCTTGATGTGTTCTCATTTGCTAAACTCTTACTACCTCTTGTTGAGCCCTTGCTTGCTTAGTCCTTACCACTGCTCTTATTTTGGCTCTTGCCTTTAATTGCTGAACCCTAGCATTAACTTGCTAAAATCCTGCGGTTTCTCTAGCTCCCGCTCTAACTGCCACCCAATCATCCATACCCTCTTGTTTTCTGCAACAGTAAAACTCTTTCTGATTGTCATCCTTGACAATTTCTTCATTCTCTGACTTCAGTAATTCTTCAGACTGGTATTTAAATTTCCATTCTTTGTCATCATCTCTTTTCTTCTCCTGGACTAAACATCCCTTAGTCCTTCCATCAGTACCTGCAATCATGAAACAAACATCAAAATTATAAAATCTTGGTGTCTCTTCCTCCTCTGGCAACACTTCAAATTGTTGCTTTATCATTTCCTCTGGCAACATTTCAATCTGCTGCTCTACCAATTCATTCTCTTCTCCAAATGTTTTCAGCAAACATTTCAGCCATCTCTCTTGTATAACCATATCATCAATATGCTGCAAGCTTGTTTCAGCATGTTCTTCTTCTTCTTCCTTGACAATATTCAGTAATTGTCTCCCATCTTCTTGATTGACTCTGGAAATAAAATCAAGCTCTTCAAGCTCTTCATTTTCATCTTCTATCAGAATAAAATTCTGATTCTCCACTGCTCTAGCAGTCCCAAAATTTTGTCCTCCAGTCTTCTCTTTATCCATCAGAAAAATCAACTCCTTCTTGTCATTATCAGTAACAACAAGTTCCTTTTCATGAGGAATGATAGCCTCACCTTCCCTCTTCTGCAAAAATTCATCATCCTTCAAGACGACTCCAAAAGATGGATTGTCTTCTGCCATACCTGTCAACATAGCCAAATCATCAGTTTCAACACCACAAGACCCAATGGTATCAATTGATGCTTCAGTCACCAATTCTTCTTTCTGCAATTCTAATTCTTTTCCGAGACTCAGAAAATATTCACTATCCTCATTCCTGTGTATCTTCACATTCTGCAATCCCCAATTTTGAAATTGAGGTCCTCTCTCTTGCATTGAATCCTACTGATTCAGCCTAGCCTCCAGCAACTTAAATTCTCCATTCCATGGATTAAAATCTTCCACAGAATTCTCCTCCTCTTTTAATTGACCACCCAATTGTGTCAACTTTCCTTCAGCTTCATTTATCACGGTTTCATCGTATGAACTGTCTTCTTCAATACCTGCATTCACACACAACTTGTCAATTGTAAAACCATAAGACCTCATGGTCTCATTTGATGATTCAATCATCAAATCTTCTTGTTGTTCCAAGTCCTCTATACATCTCGGAAATTTTTCAATGGTCCTCTCTTCAGTTTCTTCAATTTCTTCAAGTTGTCCAATTGATTTCTCAATTTCCAGTTTTTGGCCATCATCACAATTCAAACTTCCTTTGTTTCCAATATGTTGGAAAATAAAACCCTTCCCCAACTATGTATGGACATTTTCAAAATATCTGGCTATTCCATTTTCTGCCTTAGTGACAACATCAGCAGTTTGTCTACCTCCACATGTTTTTCCTACAAACATACAAAATTTTTCAGATGTAAGGCTATTTGACCTCTTGGTCTCACTTGAAGTTTCAGTCTTCAAGTCCTTCTCCAAATATTCAATCATTCTGAGTAATCTCTCTTCCAGCTAAGCATTTATCATTTTCTCTCTCTTCATATGTAGCCTCTGCCACTTTACTTTCTTCTTCACGAGCCAACCAACTCTCTGTATTTCCTTTATCATCAGTTCCAATTTGTTGAACTGCTCCCAGATCTCAACTACCTCCTTCCAATATTCTGCATCAGTCAATTTCTTCCTCATGCCAATTGCTTTGGCATCTTCCTTGACTCTTCTATTGTGGCCTCTCTCAGAACCTCTACAATCTCTACTATGGCTATCAGTAGCCATTTTCTCCTCCATGATTTCTTCACTCACAAGCTGCACCAAGCCTCTGCAACAACAAGATTTCTTGCTGCAACTTACCTCACCAATCCTTTCCTCCGGATCTAGGCTTTTGGCAAGTACTGGTCCCCTATCTGTTGGAACCTTCTGAGCACTCTCTTCTGCTCTCTCTAGGCTTCACTCTACAACTTTTCTCAAGAACACATATGTTCTTCTTTCATCCAACCTCTATTGGGAATTCTCCAGGCTCTGCCACACTTTCTTCTTCACTTTAGAATCCTCTACTGGATTCTTTCATCACTGCTCTCAAAGCTGTGATCTGATTTTGCTGAGATTCCTCAACTGCTTGCACTCTGCATTATGCAAACAATATCTTCAAACCAGAGTTAAATACTGCTCATCAACTCACCTTCAAGATTCTGTATAATCTTTCTCCTCCTTTCACCTGCACTGCATCTCTATATGCTGCAATCTTCAAACCACTTTGTCTTCAACTCCAGATTATGCAAATCTGAATACCTTCACTGCACACCTAATCAAATCTGTAATTTCTGCTAAACAGATTTAAAACTTCAAACTTTTCATTACTGCTTTAGTACATATGCATTTAATAAAACTTTTAATCTTCAAAGAGCTATTCTAGCTCTGATACCACATGATAACGGGGTACCCTGCTTACCCACATTTTCTCTGCTCTCTATGCATATAAAATGCATTTCAATTTCATGTTCCAGTCAAAACTCAAGGCCTGGGAAATTTCATAATCAATTATTTGCCAGACTGGCAATTTAAATAGATAAGTGCGGAAGCTCTTTTAATAAATCATTTCACTATGATTTATAAACCCATACAACCCAATACAAGAGCGGGAATTTTCTCTTCGGCCAATGATCAAATCATATGATAACCCCATAACACAACTCAAATGCTCTTTACCTTTAATGTATGATTGTGAAACCATATATATCGGGACCCACTTATCCAAGGTCTCTTCCTTTCGTTTATCTATAGCTAAACACTATAACCCCCTTTTCTTATACTCCGACCACTACAGTATATAACCTCCACCATGCCTTAGGTCTTTACCTTGGTTTTAATTTCCGACCTCACATTTCCTTTATGCATTCAACACTTCAACGTTTCTTTTAGACCCACGCTATGTTTATCATTCAATACTCATGCACTCAGATATTAATCAACGATACCATATGAAACCTTCATGCATTAATTAAAATTCTACCACCTATGAATATTTGTTCATATATAAACCCGACTTGATTTAAAATCTAACACCAACAATAAAACAGCACTTGGGCCCATGCCACTAACATACCTTTTCATCGAACGGTTGATGAGCCATCATATTGTCATGCGATGAGCCTACGATCGTCATGCAACCAAACTGCACAAAGTTTATTTCTCCAACTCACGTGATGAACTGGGTCCCAGTAGTTAAACTACCCTTCGCATCCAACGGTCGCAGGCTTATCGCGCTCCCATCCAATGATCCAACGGACATAGTGAATATCGCGTTTTTTTCCCTCCAAGCATTAACGCTAAAAAAAAATGTGATAAAAGTGGTTTTGCACTTACCAGCTATTCCAAGTGTCAGACGGAGACCCGTATCGTGTTTTTTTCGACATTTTGCTTACCGTTTGAAAAAGTGCGATACCGCTGGTTTTGTTCTCGAAACTCGCCTTCACTATTTCTCTTCACAGTTCCGCTCCTCCTTACTCAATGTTCCACCTAACTCTTCAACGTCTTACCATAATTAAACTCTGCCCTTGTTATTCTTTCTTTGCACGGCTATATCAATGTAACTCAGGTTTCAACTCTCCTTTTATGGCATCAATCCTTCTGTGATCGATACAGTCAATGTATCTGTTTTCACATATTGGTGTGGGATTCCTTCTCACCCAAACCTCGAAATTGATATAACTCTATAAGTTAGCACTAATTCCCCCAATCATGTACAGGATTACAAATTTAAGCTTTTACACAGAGATTCATACTACGCATTGCCCATATAGTTATTTATCAACTCAAAGCCCATTCACGCAGAGTTCAAATCAATCAGTACTCAGTTAGTTTTGAACCAGATTCTTCATATATATCTCTACGAAACCCTATTACATTCGAACCAAACAACATTGTTTTCTTTCATTATGTGCAGAGTATTATCTCAACCCTAATTCAAAGTCTATTCACATAGAATTAAGTCAATCAACGCACATACATCCAAGAACAACTCTTTCATTCATATGTATGATGAACTACTTACAAAACTTTCAGTCTTGGCCAGATCTTCAATTCGATGGCCTTCTACTTCTACTCTGTCTCTAATTCTTGCTTGCTACTCTACTTCATGCCTTGAGGCTTACATTTAAAAAATGAAAATGAATCAACTCATCTCCCCTAACATCTCGACAAAACAATTAAAATTCCAGATTTCTAACTCTAGACAAATCCCTTGATTTGTGGAAACTAACTTTAATTCATTCCTACTCTGCAGTTTTCTGAATCTCTCATCTCTTCATATGCCCAGCTAATCATTCGAGGGCAGTTAAAATTCTCTCCACAACTGACTAAAATTAATTAAAACCTACTGATTTCATTACAAAATAATCTAATTCTCTTGAAACTAAAAACCCCTAAGTCTAACAAAATGCATGAAATTTGTTTTGGCCTAATGCCCCTGCATCAATTCGGAATAGGTTGATCAAGAAAATGATGGGGCAAGGGGTCATGAGAAAGAGAGGGTATAGGATGATAGGAATACAAATAAAATTCAAGGCTAGAGTTATGAGTGTTAATACCATATTGAGGAACAGAGAAATTAGTATTCAACATAGGCTTCATGAACCACTCCAAAATTTCCTTCATGGGATCTGAGACATAAAAATCAAAAGGAGGATGAAAATATGGGTTAGGAATTTGATTTTCATATTTCCCAACTTTTTTTATTATCGCGAGGATGCACCCCCATCGGAACTGGAAAAGGAGGAGGACAAGTAACAAAAGCAGTAGTAGGTTCCTCCTCTGAAATAAGAGGCATCTCATGATATACAAGAGTTTGGAAAGTAAAAACATTAGGGAGTTCAAATTCATCGTGCTAATAGATATGAACTAAGTGCTTAAACTTGTGTCTAAAGAAATCCCAATTAGTGTCTTTTCCTGGAAATTCATAACAAAGGTGAAGGAATCTATTAGATAAATCCCTAATTGATTCACTAGGATTCATTATTAGTTGAATAATTATTTTAAGAACATCCCAGTAATGATACCTATCAAATTATTTATGATGCTCCTTCACATGTTAGTCGAATGAGTGGATATAAGCGGAATGTAATTTATGATACCATTTCTTAACACGACCTTCAAATGTGAGGTTTATAAATATAGCCATGAGATCCTTACAATGTATTCCATTAGAAATGTAAAAACAGACAACTTGAAACATATGTTCACAGAGAGTTAATTCACCCTTGCCATTAAAATTAAATTGTGATAGGTTATGAATAACTTTTACATGGATGGTAACATCAAGATCTTTAGAAAAATATCTCAGGATTATTATTTGGGAAAGAGCCATTTGGATAAGAGATTCAAAGTATACTCAACGGGCACAACCTATCATATGGCCCTCCTTCTAGTGCCATTTGTTGACGAGTGTTGGAAATCCTTCAACCAAGGCGTTCTCCCTGATGTGAAGTCCCAATTAGACCTCACACATTTTGGAATAGGAGCCCCTTCTGTGGTATCGGTGTGGATGCCATATATTCTTATATATTTTCCTTTACTACAAATTTTAGCACAAGAGAGTAATTCAGAGGTAATCTCAGATCAAAAAGTGAGTATGCCTTGTGAAATCTTTAGCTGCGGATAATATCAAGGTCCTTCTACCGAAAGGGAAGAGAAAAGTGGGCCCTTTAAAGACAAGTAACAATATTAATCTAGAAGAGTCACACAAACATATACATATGAATCAATCTTTGATCAACCATCGAAATATTTCACAAGGAAGCAACGATTGTTAAATCAAATACAACACACCTTCAACAAGATAAGTACCAAAGCCACTGGAATAATTCAATTTCCTTAGTATAGATGAAAACAACTTACATCACAAACATTCAAAGAATAGCCTTACAATATTCATGACATATGCATGAAATTGCGTTGGCTCAACGAGCTTCCGAATTAAGTAAAAGTTCCAAGATACATAAATACAGTGAACAACACTATCCCTTATAGTGGAGAATCAGAGCAGACACTTGCTCCTCCAAAACAACTATCTTCCTCTCAAATTCCTGGAAGGAGGAGACAACATGAAAAGTATTTTACATGAGAAATGAGGATGTATATATAAAAAATGGGGTGACCATTCACCTCCCTTGTGACTCTTGGACTACTCTCATGATTGTTTGACTTCTCAATGACCTTTCAGCTTCCTACATGACTTTTTGTATTAAATGGATGACTCTTGAACTTCCACTTTACATTACATTTTTCCAATATTTAATTTACATAATCCAAAAATGATGTGGAAAATAATGAATCGTGACCGAACATGACATGACAATGATGACATGGACTGCATGATGAAGTGCTAGTGTCAAGTTTTCCTTCTCATTGCTTTGACTTCATTAAAAGATGTATCCAATACTTTGTCTTCATGAGATATATCTTATGTTCTTCATATCTTCCCTCCAAAGGGTTGTGAATCATATGGAGTCTTCATGTAGTCATGATATTTTGTCTTATATTGTAATCCAGAGTTCCTTTTTCTTCTTTCCTAATGATCATCTTATCTCCTCTGCTCCTTAGGTGTCTGCTAGCATGGTCTCCTTCTCCATCTCCTTCATCATCATCTTGTCATGACATAATAGAGTACCTATGACTGCAATCCACCCATGACAAGAAAAAATCAATTCGATAAACCCCTAGCCTAATATGCTTCATGACTGGTTGAGTGACTAACTCATGGATTTTGCAGTTCCAGAGGCCAAGGCCCGATATTGATGCTTGACACTTAAAAATGCATAGTCTAGGATGGCCAGGCTCAAAGGATTGTGCAGTTGAGGGACTCAAGGACTCAGGCTGGAGGCTTGAGCCTTGATACTATGCAATGCGTAGTTTTGGAGGCCTTGACAGATGGACTGCACAATTGAGGGACTCAAGGGATCAATTTGGAGGCTTGAGGCTTAAGACTATATAGTGCACATTTTTGAAGGCCTAAGATGAGTGACTATGCAGCTGAGGAACTCAAGAGGTCAATATTGAGGCTTAAAGTTTCCCAATGTGTAGTTGTGGAGGGAGAGAGGCCAATTGATTGCGCAGTTTCATAGTTCAAGAACTCAAGGTTGAGGCTCGATGCTTAAGACTACACAATACGCATAAAAGGATGGTTGAAGGCAAGTATTGTGTAGTTTTGGAGCTCAAGGACTAGGACTGAGAACTGAGACTGCGGAGTGCAAAATTCTAGGAGTTAAGGTCAAGGCTTGAGGGTTGAGACTGCACAATGCATAGTTTAGGAAGGCTAAGTGAAATCAAGTTGCCCAGGAAAGAAATTTTCCGGATAAGGCTAAGTGTGGGATCATTGAGGCTCAAGTGAGCAGAGACAAAACTAGATCATGATCACACACTCGAAACATTCGATGACACAACATTGACCACTAAAAAAAAAAAACAACATGATGCCATCAATGCAACAAGAATTCAACATACCTCTCTGAGTGTGACACAAAAGAGACACTTTGCGACGAAAGTGACGATCCTTGTGCGACACTGCATGAAACTTTAGGAATGAGTGTAAAACATGTCTACATGACTATTAGGACTCATCAACACGAAATTTACCTTGTGAAAAAAGACAAAACTCCACTTTACATGATAAGCGACACTTCCCATGCCAAAAGACGACATTTTCTATATAAAGAGAAAAGTGTGAACGACACTTTATATATGTGAACACTGGTGAAAATGAAATTAATTAAGATGAAATCAAGTGAAAGTGGCATTTTAAAACATGAAAACGACACTTGTGAAACTGAAGCTACACAAAAGCAAAAATTTGAAAAACTCATCGAAACAAAGTACAATCACAGCCAAAATTGATATATTGTTAATGAAAGCATGTGTTGACTATCGCCATGGGTTGATCATTGCACAGGCACAAACTTTATGGATTCTGTTATGCCTATACAAGCTTGCGTAAAAGAATGCAGTCATGAACTTGTTACAGACTGAGCATGTGCGAGAAGGTGACTTCGACACTTACAATCCAAGAGGGTGCTCAAAGACTTAACAAGGCATCAACCGACCAAGAAGTGACTTTGGAATGACCAATTGAAAGATCCTCAGTAGGCTCTAAAATTGAAGTGTATGAAAAAATTTGGAGGGTGTTTGTCACAACGACAAAAACACCCAAGCACTAGTTGGATCACCCAGTCAAAACTTAGCATGTAAATGAACACGACAATGAGGAAGAAAGATATGGCATGTTTTTTAAGGTGTTAACTAGAAAATACAAGTGGTAAGCTAATGATGTTTCCCAAAGAGAACATGACACGTTGTGGTGATGTGTACTGGATGACACATGGCACTATGTGGTTGTGACAAGTGGTAGGTGTTGACCAAGTGTCGTGCCACATCACTTCCATGTCTTGATATCCCTTCCCATAAGATTCAATGCCAAGATTCTTACTATTTAGGATATGAAGGACGTGGAATTGTGAAAATTTCACTACTAAAATTTTTATTGCAGTAATTGAAATTAATTCTTTCTAACTGTAAATTAATTATGTAGTTTATTGTTACGGAAACAACGAATTAATCACACTAAAATATTCATAAATAAAATATTGCGGAAGATAAACTTGAAACTGAGAAAATATTGGCACACACACACAAAAATATAACACCATTATTTTTGGACAAAATGTCCCCAGAAAAACCCAATGTGGAAAAACTAGTGCAACAGTTGAGGGTTTTTATTATTAAGCAGTAGTGAGAAAATTTTGGGTACAATAAATGTCTTCAAACTGGAGAATCTACCCAAGATAAATACTAGAAAAAATATACTTAGGGATGTTACCCTCTCTCTAAGCAATCTCAGCATTGCTGACCTTTAAAAAGCTAATCGTCCAAACTGGTTTGCGTAGGATTTTTGTCACCCCTATGTTGCCTGCCAAATATTCTACCTAAAGAAGTTGTCAATCTAGTCATCGTGCCTGTTGCTGAATGGGAAAACTCTTCTCCATCCCTATGTAAAAACTTCTCAGGCTCTGGTACTGAAGACGTCCTACCCTTTATTTGAATCGAACTGCTCACTTGAGGCTCTGTGCAGCCTCCTGGAGAATATTTTTGGCCTCCTCTTTCTGACCCTCTAGAACTAGAAAACTTCCTCTAAACTCACTATCTTCGCCCATCATTGTCTCTATGTCCCCTCCCTGGCTCTAACTCTTCTAGAAGAATGTTGTTTCTCTCTGAAAATCGAATTTCCTAAGGGAATTGATCTCAAAGTGTGTTTCTCCATCGACCTCATCTCCAGTTGGGACTCCAATGACCAAGATTAAAACTTAATCAATGGTTGAGATCATTTCCTAGTCGATCCATGCGAGTTTCTAGAGAAATATCACATTCCTCAATTAATTTTTGTTAATTGATCATTTTCCCTAATTTAGACTTAGAAAAAAATTAATTAATTATTAATTAACTTAATTAAGGCATTTCTAGGTGGATTTTCATGAAACCTTTTCTGGGTTCTGGAGTCCTAGTGTTTCTTATCCTCTCTGAAAATTTTTGATACTATAACAACATCTGATGCTACAAAAAATAACACCATATGATGCAACTGAGGGTTTTTATTATTAAGCGACAGTGAGAAAATTTTAAGTAAAATAAATGTCATCAAACCGATGAATCTTCCCAAGATAAATACTGGAAAAAATATACAAAGGGATTTTACCCTCTCTTCAAGCAATCCCGACACTATCTCACCTCTGAAAATCTAGTTGTCAAAACTGGTCTATGTAGGCTTTGCATCACCCCCACACTCTTTTCCAAACACTTTTCCCGAATCAGCTGTCAATCTAGTTATCTTTCCTGCTACTGATTGGGAAAATACTTCTTCATCCCTCTAGAAAAAATTTTCAGCCTTTGTTACTAAAGACGTCGTCTCCTTCATCTGAATTAAACTACTCACTTGAGGCTCTACGTTGCCTCTGCGTTGTTAGGTCTCTGTAGTTTGCAAGATTGGCAAATACAAAGCTGTAGAGCCTACATATGAACCACTTTTGGATTCTAAGATCTAGCCCTCCTGAATCCAAAGAGGGATCTCTCTATAAGTGTGTTTAAAGATGTGATCTTTAAGGCTTTAAGGGTGATATTAGGCTAGTTATTAAGAACAAGGGTTTTGTTTGTTTGTTTTGGTTGGGAAATGATATAATGAAGGTGAAGGAAGTCTAAATGAAGGGTGAAGGTGTAAGTAGGTGAAAGAATGGTTCAGCTAATAAGATAGGCAAGGAGCAGCTTCAATCCATTGGGCTATGGAGTCATAAGAGGATTTAATTGAAACAGCAAGGTTCAAGAGTGGTCCATGGGGAAAGTCATCTATGTCAAAGGATCTCTTTAAGTTGTTTTTATGGAATTAAACACTAAGAAATGGAGTGAGAGAAATCAAACAAATGAAGAAACAAAGGGCGGCCTAAGATCAAGTAAGTACTTTGAAACTATCCTGCTTTTTGCATGCACTTAAGGAAAGACATAAAAGTAATCTAAGATGATGTAAGTACTTTGAAACTAGCCTGCTTTTGATGTACTTTCAATAGAAAACATTTTAAAACACATAAAATAGCTTAAGATCAAGTAAAGAATTTTAACATAGCCTGCTTTCAGCATATTCAAAAGGAAAACATTCATGATGAACATAAAAAGTAGTATAAGATCAGGTAAGTACTTTGAAACTAGCCTGCTTTCAACATACTCTTAAGGGAACTTTTCAAAGAAACTGTTGGAGATAAACCATAGGACAAGGCTAACCATAAACTTCCCTAGCTTAGCTTTAATTAGCAAACTTCTCAAGAACATTCAAAGACAATATTTCAAGCTACACTCAGCAAAACATGGGCTGACCAACATTCCTTGACTGATCACACTCTATTGAATTATCTTTAAATAAACAATCAGCAGAAAACATAAAGGATAAATATTTTCAGTGAGATTTAGGGTACTTCAGAAGTAAATCCTAATCTATATTTTTTGTTTCTTTATCAGAGGAAAGTGGACAGAATGGAAACAAAAAGAAAATAACAACTTACAATAAGAAACACATCACCATTGACATAGACTGGGATCCCATAAATCAGCTTGTATTTGATGTTCAAACCAATTACAATCATCAAGTCCAATGGGTCTCTACAGCTTCAAACTTCTCATCTAAGCTTATGTATCTTCAATTACAAACAGGGCTACAACAGCTTCAGAAAACTATTTACATGCAACAGATATCCAGAGACCAACCTCTATATTGTATTCTACAGTCGTATTTATAGAAGAATGAGGAGATGGAGTGTAAGAAGGGTCTAACTGTTAAATTTATGCAGAGTTTGTGCTTCTCGGCCTTTGAGGGGCTCAACAGAGAAGTTTTCTAATATTTTCTCTGTATTAATTGGTTTTCATTAAGTATTTTAGCCGCTTAGCAGATTTTGTTAACTTTAAAACTCTTTAGGCAGGCTTGCAATAACTTTAGATGCTTTAAACAAAATATCACTCACTAAGGCAATAACTATGCCTTCTTTGATTTATTGAGGTTGCAGGTGGCACTTTGGTAGCTGGGGGATTCAATTAGCCCCTTTGATGTGGCAGTGGAGGCTTCTTCGACTAATCTGATTCTATAAACACAGTGATTTATCTTTGGATCTGTGTTCAGGCTTGATTAAGCCATAATATTCATCTTTAACACTGATACTCTTTCATTAATTGATTCTTACTATTTATGCTGTTTGCAGGTGTGCAAAGGGTTTCATGATATCACCACTGCTCATGAGGCATGGGTAGAAACATAAATTTGAACCCTGTAGGTTCCCTTTCTACGTGAATAGTGGCCTGCGGATCGCCATCCTAGCCTTCGTGTTATTTTTAAAACTATGGGAAAAACTCATATAACCTACACAAAACAAACAAAAATTATGAAAATCCTGCGAAAGTAGGTCTAGAACTGCTTTGGAGGTTTTTGGTACGGGGGCGAACGAGAGTCGTTGGATTAGAATAATTAACGGTGGAGATTGCTTGGTGAACTTATTTGGGGAGCAAGTTGGGTGGAAAGTGAAATGGGGGCGAGATTAAAACAGGACCGTCCGATCTCAGAGATCGACGGCTTAGATTAAAAGATGAAAAAACAATGTTAGTGAAGGGCAGTGGTATAGCGGAAAACCGGCAGCGGTTTTCGCGTTGTGTTTGGGTGGTATGCGGTTTCGGCTTTTGGAATGCGATATAGGTCAGCATTCGACACATGGATTTCTAAAACCACTTTTATCACATAAAAGTTGCGCACTATGGGAAGGGCTCAAAAATTACGCGAGATTGATTCTAGGCCGTTGAAATGGAGGCTCCAGATCCAACGATGTGGGTCGAGCGCGATGGATGAAGAGCTTCGGGGTAAAGTGTATGCGGGGTCCAGGGTGACATCAGCAAAATTGGCACGCAGTGGACGGGTGTAATAGGCTATCAGGTTAAGTTCCAATCATTATATTTCTTTGATGGATGGTTACGATTGAAAAAAGGGGCAAATATGAAGAAATGAAGGGAAAGGGAAAGGGCGGAAAGATGGGACCTGATGGCCTTTGATATTTGTAGATCGATGGTCAGGATTGGTTTAAAACTATATTTTTCAAGAAACAAAAAATATAGCAAAGGTAAGGCTTTGAAGGATTTTGGCTGAGAAAAAACGAGGAGAAGGGAGGGCCCACCTTTTTATAAAAGGGCGGAAGGAAGGATCAATGGGAGTCGTCGGATCATGAGGATCGACGACCGAGATCTATTGATGGGGGAGAAAGAGATGGGTGGGGTTTTAAAATCAGAATTATTGTGGGCCGTTGGATTTGAGATGATCAATGGCGGAGATTGCATCGCAGGATCGCATCAGCGGGAGGAAAGGGCAAAGTGGCGATGCAATGTGCTGATGCGATTTAGCGCGGACCGTTAGATCTAAGAGAGATCAACATTCAGGATTAGATCGGCGGGTTGATGTCAATGGGCTCACGAGATGGATGAGTGCGATGCGATGAAGCGCGAACCATCAGATCTGGCAGAATGAACGGCTGGGATTACATCGCATTAGAGAAAAGGGAAGAGGCCAAAACACCGGGGTTTTTTATTTTGCGATGTGCGATTAAGTGTTGGCCGTCGGATCGGTATCAGAGATCAACGGTGGAGATTTAATTGGCGGGCGCGATGGTGAAGGTCTTATGAGTGGAGTGTGATTGAATCTGGGTCATTGGTTTCTTATGGATTCAACAGCTGGGATTAAATCGGAGGATCAGCATCGAAAGAGGAAAAAGGGAAAGGATAACGGGAATTGCGATTTCCGATGTGCGATGGATCGAGGGCCGTTGATTTGAAAACTAGATCGATGGGGGAGATTCAACGATGAAGAAAAAGGTGAAATGGCAAGTTTGGAACGGGGAGCGATATGGGTTGTTAGATCTGGGCATAGTAGATCAGATCAACAACGGAGAATTGATCACGGGATCACATCGACGGGAGGCAAATAACTATGTAAAATGAGTCAAATGTGTTTTGCGATGTGATTTATATTTGCGATGCGATAAGTGCTTCGCGCTTGGCCACAACGCGGGTTATATGCGGAAAGGGGCTGGGGTTTAAGGCCGAAAGGGGTTTAATGCCTTAAAGAAAAATGAAGGTTTTTTAGGAATTTTGAAGGTTTTTCAGAGGATTTTGAGGGTTCCGATAAGGGAAAAAGGGTTTTTAAACCAAATGAAAGGGGGACATAAGGTTTAAAAAGGGTCTTGGAATGGTTTAGAAGTCAAATGAGGGTCTTTATAGATGAATATGGAGAATGAAAATGGAGAAGTGTAATGAGGGAAAATGGAGCCTTAAGAGTAGTTTTTCTCTTAGTAAACAACAGGTTTGTGGGAGTTAATGGTGAAACAGCAGTGAAGGTTTTCTGAAGGATCAGAGACATATGGGACTTCAAGAATGATAGATTGACAAAGTAAATTTTTCTCTTGAAGGCTCAGAAACATATTTAGCCACCCTTTTGCTTTAACAAATTATTATGGTTGGCTAACAACGGCTCCAACTTGGGATGGAAACTCCTTGAAGGTGTCAAGAACCTCAAAACAACATTCTCTGGATGTAAATGAGTGGCTTTGTACCTTGACAACCTTTTCCTCTTCTTTGACCAGCTACTCAAAAGATGATCAGAACTTGTTTATATCAGCAGAAAATGTTTCCCAAACATCTACCTACACAGCCTAATTCCTAAAAAAATTTATTCTTAAGGTGCACTTAGACTTTCAAACCTTTTCATCAATCATTTTATTCTTTTATTGAAAACATAAAACAAGTTTAAGTCTACCCTTATTTCTCCATGAACTCAGATTGAACAGTTGAGTTCATAAGTTTCTCTACCTAACTACTATCTGTCAGGATTAGACTATCTAACATATTTTTATTCTCTAAATTCTAAAACAGAAATTTAAAAGCAGCCAAGCCAGGATTAAGCAGTTTGACTTGCTGCTGATCTATGGCATAAAAAAAATCTGCACATAGACTATAATTTGCAGAAAATTAAAACAAAAATGTGAAGGCTTAAGATTTGAAAATTATGAATATCCTTCATTATTTCTTCAGCTCTGGTTTTAGTCTTGTTTGAGTTGATTCCTCTTCCTTTCCTGGTTCAATTTTTGAGCTTTTAGAACCAGTTCTTCTATCTTTGGCTCAATATTTAAACAGATTGGAGCAATTCTTCTTTTGAGATTCATAGGTTCAGATTTTTGAATTTGTGCGAACCTTGATTTTCCTATCCTAATCTACCTTACTGATAATCCAAGATTGTCTTATTTGGCTGATCAAATTCACTAACCTATCAGCAATAAATTGAAAATCCAATTAGTCATGATTAGGTTGTATGACTAACTAGAAGTGTGTTTTTAGGAGTGGCATTTGAGCTTGCACACTTTCAGACTTTGTCTCTTTTTTGGTATGGGTCTGTACCTTTATTTTTTTCATTCTGCCCTCTTTTCTATTTTATTGTTTTTGCAATTTTTTCTTTTTCTTCAAAGAAAAAAATCAACAACTGACTAAATGCTCAAAGGCTAAGCTTTATTGACATTCCTATCTAACCTAGTATAACTCTTGAAATATTTATATTATTAACTTACAAACTCTCTTTTCCAATACATCCAGTCAATCAGATGGTTCCATGACTGGTCTTTGCTCATCTCTTTGAGAAGGCTGGACAAATAGGGTCACTCCCATTCCTTTTGTTTCTCAGCAGCAGTGCTAAAAAATCTTCTTGCTTCTCGTAACACCTTGCTGCTAACAACCTTTATCCCTTCTTCAAAAAATTTCAAGAAATGAACATAGGGATCTTGAAATAATATATGGTTGAGAATTTTTGGAAGATATGTTTCAACCAGGATCATCTCTTCTTTTTCCACTGGATTAAGGCAAAGATTCTTTTGAGGAAGACAGTCTTCCTCATCTTCATTATTATCTGAACTGTAGGACTCATCATATATTGCAGTGTTGTCCTCTTGTAGTCCTGGTATGCTTTGATTCAGTAGACTGTACTCTGTGAAGAGATCATCATGTTCTTGAGCAGGGGTATCCTTTATTAACTCAATCCTATCAAGAGAAGGCTCTTTATCTTCGTCCTGCTCAAGAAATTCCTCTTCCTTTACAATCCCAACATTACAATTGATGGATTGTTGTTTCCCAATTATGTGAAAGCTATTTCCGATGGATTGGATTGGTTGATTGCTTCTTTCAGTTTGATGATAAATATTTTTATGGCACCAATCAACTACTGGTTGCCCTGCATGATTAGTTTCTGTTTGAAACTCATCATCATCATCAGACTGATCAAAATTTGTAAAATCATTAGAAAAAATAATTTCACCAATTAAGCATATTGGGTTATCAATTGGCTTTTCTTTGAGCTGATCTACAAGTTTGTTTTCTGCTTCAAGACAAAAAGGTTCAGTAGGTAGATGAGCAGAGGTATTTTGTTTTAATGAAGATTTGAGGGTTGGCTGTCTGTTCAATATTAGATCAATTTCTTCCTCTATTAAGAGAGAAGGAATTTTCTTTTTTCTTAGGACATATGTACATCAATCCTCTTTCTCTTGTGTTGGTTGATTTTGAGGCTTGATGTCTTCTTGAGCCTCTTCTAGGGGATCTTCACTTGTGCTTGCAGGGAAACCTTGAGGATTTTCTAATGTTTCCTGATATTCTTCTGTCTCAAACAATTCCTCATGATTACCATGACACTTAGTTGGGATACAAGGCTCATGAGATGTTTTTTCTACATTATCAGGATGCCACTCTTCTTGTGTAATCTGAGATGGGTTATGATCTAGAGGGGGAGTTCCTATGTGTGCTGGTTCTCCTTCCACATCAGATTCTGTGTTTTCTAAGTGGCTACTTGTTTCCTCAAAGCACTGCTCACTATAAGTTTTTGCAATTTGGTCATGAATTTCTCTTAACAGCATAGTACAAGATATAGGGAGGCAATCAGGAGTTTCTTGACAACCTTCTTCATTGCTTTCTTTGTAACCTTGCTTATCATCTTCTATAAATTCTTGATCATCATACATATCTTGCTCATTGTTTATGTCTTGAGGTGATTGAGTTTGTGTTTGATCAGGGAAAGGTACAGGTTGCTCTAGATCACCAATATTTAAATTAGCCTCAAACCTATCTATTCTCTTTCCAAGCATGTACATCATTTTTTCCATCATGATTAGTACTTTTTCTTCATTGTTTTCTCTATAATCTTGCTCATCACACATGTCTTGTAGTGGTTGAGTTTGATATTGATCTGAAAAAAGCATGGGCTGCTCTAGATCATCAATATTTAAATTAGCCTCATACCTTTCTATTCTCTTTCCAAGCACATCACTAGTACATTTGGCGGAAATTCTGACACTTGGTTCCGACACTTTTGACCAAATGTCGGAAATTTCCCCAAATTTTTTCAATCCCGCCCGAAACCGTCGCTATACCGACGTCTAGAGAAACGTGTCACAATACCGACACTTAGATAAAGTGTCGCAATTGCGACGTTTGGAGGAAGACGTCGCAATTGTGACAATATGCCCCAAAGCATCGCTATTGAGACGGCTGCCTCCAAACGTCGCAATTGTCACACAATTTCTAAGTGTCGCAATTGCGACATTTGGAGGCAGTCGTCGCAATAGCGACGCTTTGTTTGTGACACAATGTCTAACTGTCGCAATTGCGACGTTTGGAGGCAGTCGTCACAATAGCGACGCTCTGGCTGGCGTCAGTATAACGACACTTATATGCAATAAAAAACAGTTATATGCCTTTGCAAAAATGGTCGGCTTACAGAGCAGTGCGAGAAGTAGTTAATGGAGGCACCTTTGCGATTGCACATAATTTGGAGAGAAAATAGTAATAATGAGCGAGGCTCCTTTAATTGCGTCTTTGATTTGTGAAGGTATGGATTGTCCAGCCTGCAATTCTATGCTGTCGAGAAAGACTCGCAATCCTCTGGAAACAAGACTGTTGTGAAGATGCCTGGCGAAGAAATGGACATCGGGTTCACGACTGTTGATGAACACATCGTAGTCCGGCGAAGAAGGCACCAAGGAGGGTATTCTCAGTGAATGAGGGATGTTGAAATATTAATTTCAACTACCCTATCCTCTGGCCGCTTTCTAAATCTGTTTGAATGGCTCTGTCAAACAGCCGTTTTCTAAAACTGATGAACAGTCAATTTTGGTTTTGAAATCACAGTCCCTGCACACTTAAAAAGAGAGCGTTTTATTGTTTTGAAAACAGATCAATTTAATAGTAAACGCGGGAGATTTTAATTCAAAAGAACGTGGTCCCACAGACCACAGACCAAATCAACCATCCACGTGGAAGCAGGCAATTCGATCACGTTATTTTTTGGCCCGCCTGCATTGTGGAATTCCAGACCCGAAACATTATAGGGCGGAATTAATTTGATTTTCGCGTCACAGTTTTCCTCCGTACGCAAAGCCAAAAAACGGACCCGAATTTTTATATGGCATATTCTATGAAGTTTTCACGTCACAAATTAGGGTGACATCAGCAGGCTATTTTGGAACGCGAATTTGTGATTGAAATCGGGTTTATTTTTTTTGAAGTCCGGACGTATGATATAGTTTTATTAATATTTTGTTATAAGTTTTGTTTCATCGCCCGATAGTTATTTAAACCATTGGTTCATATATAACATATGCACAAATATTTCACTTTGGGCATTTGTAATGTGGGCCCCGAATACTTTAAATAGGTACATATACATTAGACAGTTTAAAAGTTTTGAGGATTGCACCCCCGGTGCAATTGTTTGTTTATAATATTATATGATACATGTGAGATAAAGGTTTATTATTTATCATATATAAATAAATTTTATCAATATTGTACATTTACACTTTTATGAGGTGATGTTATAAGTAAATTCATAAATATCTCTTTTTAATCCTCATTTTACTCCATGAATATGTTTGGAAATGAAATTTCAATGGATTAATTTTCTCCTAACCTATGTATCATCAATATTGTACATTTACATTCTTAATTATGAGGTGATGTTATAGGTAAATCCATGAATATCTCCTTTTAATCTTCATTTTACTCCATAAATATGTTTGGAAATGAAATTTAAATAGATTAATTTTCTTGCTATTATATGTTTTACGAAGATATGGTAAGGAATTCTCTCTTGTTCTTCTTAGAAATAATTATATATAATTTTTTTTTTTTCAAAATAGATTAAAAAAATTATATGAGAATAATTATTAATTCATCAATATGTGTGTGTGTGTGTTGTGAGGAATTATTTCATAGTTCAACTTAATGGTTCATTATATAATCATGTGATCATCACCAATGATATATCTTAAAAAGCAACTGAAAAGCCATGTGTACAAAATCGATGTATACTCTAGAGAGTGGTTCTCATATCACTATGTAAATTACTAAATTGTTGTATGCTACTTCAACAAAATTATAAGATAAACTGTAATACACATCATATATGCACCATAACAATTGGTGCAGGGTAAAACCCACCTGCCACACCTTTGTACTCGATCCAATTTTCTCTGTCAACTCTTCTAGCTGTGGGAGTTTCCTCCAAGGATCATAATACCCCAAAGGCCTGTTATCACCCTAGTAATTCTCAGGTTGTGGGATAGGGATTTTTGTAGTTAAGAACACCAGGGGTAACCAAGAACCGCTTTGGGAATTCAAGATCTAGCCTTCTTAAAATCCAAAGAGGGATCTCTCCATATGATTTAGCTTTGTTTTAGTAACAGATATTAGGCTAGCTATGATTGTGTATTTGGGTTTGATTTTAAAAGATTGGTGGGAATAAAGAGATTTCAAGGTAAACCAGAAGGATCTACCAGAATATTGGGCAATGGAGTCAACTCTCTAGGCAAGCAGAACTAAGAAATAAGGTTCAGAGATGTAAATGTGCTAAGGGCAAGATAGGTGACCTTCTAAGGCTATGTATAGGCTTGATTTGATGGATTGGATGGAATCTGAGGAAAAGGGCACTTAAGAATCCTTAAGCTATAGATAAGAAGATTGAAGAAGGGGATCTAACTGGGAACCGTAGAACTGCCCATAAGGTTTTACGAACAGGCTATTACTGGCCTACCATCTTTAAGGATGCCAAAAAATTCATGTAGGCCTGTGATAGTTGCCAAAGGGCAGGACGCCCTAGGCAGTCTGATGAAATTCCTTTGAACCCTCAACTAGTGATTGAACCATTTGAACGTTGGGCACTTGATTTTTTTGGCCCTATTAGTCCTCCCTCAAACCAAAAAACATACATCCTAGTTGCAACCGAATATGTCACTAAGTGGGTCGAAGCAGAGGCACTTTCAAAAGCTACAGAGGACTCTGTAGTACAGTTTCTTTTCCAAATCTTTGTGCGCTATGGTCTCCCAAGGGACATAATCGCAGATGGAGGACCACAATTTGTAGGTAATAAATTAGCTGAAACATTGCAAAACTACTACATTCAGCACAAGATTACAACTCCATATCACCCACAGGCCAATGGCCAAGTAGAGAGCACGAACAAAGTAGAAAACATTAAAATGCCAACAAGTTTCGAAACATGGAGCTTATTATCACTAATCCTGTTTAATTTTTCCTTAGTTGATCATTATAGACTAGAAAAACATAATATGAATGAATGTAAACTTTAAAGAAATACACTGAAAACAAGGAAAGAAATGAGACTTATCTTGTCACCACGAGAATCCTTAGCTATGATGTCTCTGATCTCTTTCCAGTTTGTTGCTTTCACTAATTGACTCACCAACTTCAATATAACCAGCAAATAAGACTATAGTTGTCTTGAGAAATTTTATTCACACTGAATACTTCGAATTGTGAAGTATTTATACAAAAAAATGTTTACAAAATATCTCAGGAATTGAGATAATGTTTTAATAAAAAATAGGAAAGAAAACTTAAAAGGAGGGACAGCTGCAAAACAATTTGCAAGTTGTTACCTTTTTACAAGCAAAAATAGAACTGATTATTCTAATTTGAATTGATTTTTGTTGTGCACTTTAACCCTGTATTTTTACCATTTGAGGTAACAGTAAAAAATGAATTTCCAAGTGAATTTCCTGTTTTTTATCCATTAAATTCACAGCAGATCTGTGAATTCTTGCCACTTTTCTGCAGAGGGGATCTTCATAGTCTTCAATTTTCTGTAACTTTCATCTACCTCTGTATACTTGGAAAAGTTAGGCTTGATAGTGAACATATGCCTAATCTCATTATCTAAAAAGAACAGATTTTCAAAATACTGAAGAAGTATTTTGCCTGTTGGTGATCCTTGAGGCAGTTGTTGTCTGGCTTGCTCTTTTGCATGATTTCTGATTTTTAGATCAAAATATTTCTGAGGCATTAACTTGTCATTCAATGCGTGAATATCAGGCAAACCTGCTTCTGACAATGTTTTTTATTTGGCTAAAAATCTTGAGATGGATCAATTCATGTCTTTACACCGGTCCTCTAGATTACTCATTATGTTTCTTTGTTCAGGACCTTTTTGATTTGAAGAATGGTTTCTGTTCTATCAACAATTTTCAATTCTTCCAACTCTTCCCTGGTTTTATTGTTTAAAAAAGCTATGAGTTGGATTGCTTGGGCTGGTTTATTGTCAATTTGCCTCTTAGTCTTGTCAATCTCTGCACTAGCAACTTGAAGTAACTCCCTCTGTTCATAAATTATCCAAATTTAAGGCCATTGAGAATGAATGCCTTCAATAATTTTGGTCCATAAATGATTTTTTATATAGGCCACTTGATCTGTAAGATTTACTTGTGCTTGCAAAATCTTTACCTGTTCTTGTAGTCGATCAGCCCTTTGCTCATGTCCTCTAGAAGTAATCAAGGCATCATTTTTGGAATTTTCTAAATTTTTAATAGTGCCTTTCAAACTAAGAATCTCTTTATCTTGGTCTTGTAGTGTGCTCCTCTGTGAGGATGAAGAAGAAGAGGCAGAGATTAGAGAATTAATTGGCACTGCAGTTGCCAGTACTCCTTTCGGTGCCAAGTGTTCTGCCAAAGTAGATGGTATAGCAGTGTTTACAGTGGGGATCACTGTAGGAATGGCCATTGGTTGTGATTTTCTTAGTTATTCATTCTCTTTGATTACAGCTTCTATTTGACTTTCCATTATTTTTATCTGATCTATCATTTGATGTACAAGCTACTGTAAATCATCATTCTTTGTTTTTTGCTATAGAATTTCTTTTGCTTGAGATTTTTCACTCTGAGGCAACTTCAACTGTTTTCTAAGAGCAGCTATATCCTCATTTTTCTGTTTAATTAAGACTTTTTCCCCTTCAATTTTGGCTGGGTCACCCCCTGCTTCAATCACTATATCTTCTAGTGCTTTTATTCTTAAATTATTAGCATGCAGTGAGGCTTTGTCCAACTTCATTTGATTTTGGAGGTTGAGCACTATTTTCTCAAGCCTAATTGATTTCATAGTTTTACTGACAATTTTGGAATATAGCATTTCAATATTGCTCCTATGAAATTCAATTTGATCTAATTCATGAATGGCATCTGCATCCACTTCAAAATTTGTTTTGGAATAATCTGCCACTGATTTTGGCTCAGCCACTGTAGGCTTCAAGAATGACATTACCAATTTATTGGATGAATAATCAAATGCTGAAAGAAGCCTGTCTTTGTTTCCAGGCTTTTCCTTAAGAAATCTAGAATGATCTTGATTCTTGAGCTCTTCATTCTTCTCTTTAATCTGTCTGAATCTGATCTGAATCTCTGACTCTGTATTGTCAGTTTCCTGAGAAGAAGGAGGCAAATCGACAGTAGCCTGGTTTTCCTTCATGACTGTATCTTTTTGTTGTGTTCCAATTTTTACATTTTGAAGCTCTTTTATTGTTTGAGTGACTATTCTTGTTGCTTCATCATCTATATCAATATTTACAGCCTTATCCTTTTATTCTTCTATTGACTTGCTTCTTTTACTATAAGGAGTTCTGAATTTTATGTCCTCAATAGTCTCAGCTATGAAACTATCTCCTTCTCTGTCTCTTTTATGTACATTATCAGTATCTTTGCTTGTAGAAGCCACCTGTACTGTTTGTTCAATCTGTTTGCCTTTGCCACTGTCTACATGTATTACCTGTACTACCTTTGAATCATCATCAGATAGGGTGTTTGGCTCCCATTCAATTTTATTTACATATCTTTCAATATGGGGCTTAGGATCATGCAAGTAAACAGGCAACTTACATTTTACCCTTGCTGCACTCAAAATACCTTGTGGGTCATAGTTCCATGTAAAACTACATGGGAACTTATACTCTTTAAGTTTGACATTTATCTCATTGGAAACTTCTCTGTTATTCACAATGAATGGCCCAATTTGATTTTTCAGCTTAAATTGGGTCTTTTTATTGAAAGCTATGAAGTTGATTTCATCTACAGTCAATAGTTGTCTCAGATATTCTAAAGCAAATATTCTTGTAGTAACAAATCTGGGTAACTTATATGGGGCCAGGGATGAGCCATACACTCTGATTTCTGTATGATTTTTATATAAATACCAATCTCCAGTTTTGTAGCTCTCTGATAACTGCAGAATTCTTCTTGTCTCATCATTGATCCTAGGGATCTCCTCTCTTTCCAAGAGATACATAGCAGGGGCTATAAATGATTCATTGAAATCTGTAAAACTATACTTTCTGTTCCATTTCCTTAGAATAGATGACCAAAATAGTACTGATAGAACATTTCCTTCTGCATCCACTTTCTCACATTCAATTGGAAACTTATCTGTTCAATAATATAGGAAGAGGTGGAGTAGATAATAGGAGTATCTGAAAACTCCTTCTTCTGGTAATCTGGATAACTGATAATGCATAATTTCAGCAATAAATATAGCAAAATTGAACTGAATGGATGGTGATTGACCAGGGCTTAGAGTTGACAGAAAACCTAGGATAGCCACATCAGTGAATTCATCACTGGCGTATCCTAGTATGAAGGAGAGCATTGAGACAATCTGTCTAGTTTCATCTGGGAAATCAACGGTGTCGAAAGAAGGATTTAACTTAGGAATATCAACTTGAATTGGACAAAAAGTCTGGCATATTTTGAATCTATTATTGAACTCCAAGTCAAGATATAGTTGGGTTAAATCTTCTATTGATAGGGAAGCAGAATTGGGGTCATGATTCATTTGCAGCATGGAATTTATCGACTCTTCAATGATGTAAAATAGGATATCTTTTTCTTTGTTTACAATACATCTTTTTTCTGGCATATAATAGGCTTGGCATAATCTGATAAAGTCAAGAACAGAATGAGTGAGAGGGACAATATATCTAGGGAGATTGGATTCCCAAATTGGAATATCTTTGTCACTCTTTTCCACTGATTTGCCATAGCACCAATTATAGACATCAAACAGGTTAAATTCTACATTAGAGTCTATTATTCTATAGTCCAGATCAACTAAAGGGCTGTTCTCTAGAGAAATGACTGGAGGCTGGACTGGTCTGGCCACTTCTGTAGAATCAGCTGTGAGTACAGGAGTTGGTTTGTCGATTTTGAAGGACATAGGATGAGGAATCTTTGCAAAAGACTTCTTTTGAGATTTTGGGCCTCCATTCTTGGGGGTTACCTATTTCTTGGTCATTTTTAATAATGAACGAAGCAAGCTTAAACGGTTTTCTAAGTTCCTTTACGAGAAACAGGGGTTTCTTGGCGAATTTCTACTGAAAAATGGGGTTTCTGAGCAGGGTTTTTAGGAAATGAAAGGAATTTAAAGCTCAGAACGTGTATTTAAAATCTATTTCAACAGCAAAATGGACCAGGGTATGGAAAAAACTGCGAGAAAGGGCAATTAGGGATTCCAGGGAAATTTTGACAGAGTTTCCCCTGAAAAATGGACACTTTTTTTTAGTAACTTTGGTAATTATTTGAAATCGACAGGAATTTTGAAATCTCAGAGGGAAAATTCGAAGAAAAGTACCTGGAGAACCAGCGGAATTCAGTTGAAGACGTTGCAGAGGTGCTCAGTCTTCAATTTTTTGAAAATGGCTTCGTAGAGGACAATGTAGTACTTTGCAATGGAAATTCAGGGCAATGGGCGTCGAAAAATGGTACTGGTAGGTTGAAAGTGGCTCTGCAAAGTTTCTTAGGGTTCAAACGGTGTGATTTTGAGGAAAAACAGTTCTGCAATGTTTTTACAGGTTTAAAGCGAAAAGGTGAAAATTTGAATGAAAAATATAATTTTAATGTATTAAACGATGGTATAACCATAGTTAAATGACATTAAACTCAGGTTAAACGGGTGAGGTTTAGGGAATACCGCCAGTGGTATTCACGAGGGTAAATGGTGGTAAGCGGAAACTATCTTTTCGAACACAATACAACGTGGTGGTGACACGTAAGCGCGGGTGGTTTGGAAAAACCACCCATTTCGCGCGGCTTTGCCAAAACATCAAACGATTACTTTATGAGCGCGAAAATGTATTAGCGCCATCGAATCTGGATTCAACGAGCGAACGGCCACGATCAAAAGGAAAGGTGCGGGGAAAAGGTAAGTTATCGGGTTCACTTTGGGCCATTGATCTTGGGAAACCGTCGCTATACCGACATTTAGAGAAAAGTGTCGCAATACCGACACTTAGAAAAAGTGTCGCAATTGCGACACTATGCCCCAAAGCGTCGCTAGACGGCTGCCTCCAAACATCGCAATTGCCTCCAAACGTCGCTATTATATGTTTTACGAAGATATGGTAAGGAACTCTCTCTTGTTCTTCTTAGAAATAATTATATATAATTTTATTTTTTTTCAAAATAGATTAAAAAAATTATATGAGAAAAATTATTAATTCATCGATATGTGTGTGTTGTGAGGAATAATTTCATAGTTCAACTTAATGGTTCATTATATAATCATGTGAGCATCACCAATGATATATCTTAAAAATCAATTGAAATCCATGTGTATAAAATCGATGTATACTCTAGAGAGTGGTTCTCATATCACTATGTAAATTTTTGTATGCTACTTCAACAAAATTATAAGATAAACTGTAATACACATCATATATGCACCATAACAATTTCCATACAACTAATTTGTTTTAGGATACATGTGGCATTCTAGGGGTAAATTCTATATGATGTGTATATCAATCTATTAGGTGTTGGTAAGTTGTGAGTATCTAAGAAATGATAAGGAATATCCATACACCATGATCTTGTAATGTGATTATAAATTGTGTCTATAATTTCCATAAAATGTATAAATGATTTGTTTAAAAAAATCAACACAATCAACCCTAAACAATGCTCATGATGTGGAATGTCATTGGCGAAACCAAAATGATGGTCACATGTCCCATTTCTATGGTAATGGTGATCATATATATGTTGTAGCAACACTTGATGAGTAATTAAATAAATCTAAGAGTGTGACTCATTGTGCCATATTTTTTTAAAGCATGATTTTTTTTCCTAGTTTTTACTAATTTGTTAACATATTTTATTCATTTGGAAAGCTAATTAATGATGCTTTAAGTAATTAGGACCTAATGAGAGATCATCTTCACATCTTCACTGAAATATATTTGGTAATTGTAGTCACTATATGGACCGCACATGCATGCTACTTAAGAAAAATTGAAATATAAACTATAAGACACATCTTATATCTTCCATAACAATTGTCATACAACTTATTTACTTCTAGATACATATGAAATACTTCAGGTAAATGCCATATTATGTGTATACCAATATAGTAGGTGTTGGTAAGTTATGAGGATCTAAGAAATGATAGGGTATCCACACATTAGTAGTGCCCTGGTGAATTCAGAACTATGATTTCACAATAATAAATTATCGGGCTCCCACAGGGTGATGAACTTGGTCGGATGTGACCCTTCTGCAGCAGCTCCTGAATCTGCCTCTTGATTTCATTGTTCTCCATAACAGAGCACTGATAGATCGGTCCGTTGGGTAGCGGCGCACCTGGGGTCAGATCAATCGGGTGCTTGACTTGACAGTGTAGAGGAACCCCTGTGGGTGAGGTGAAAATGTCCCCGTACTCCTCCACAACCTTATCCATTTGTTGTTATCGTGCAGAGGAGCCTTTTCTGGAGGTCGTGGCCATAGTCTTCTTCTTGCCCTGGGGGCGGATCATCAGGAAAATGAATTTCCTGGTTTTGGAAATGAGCTTATTGCATTGTTTTGCAGTAACCAAAGAGATAGTAGCAGGAGGTGGTACCTCTGGTATCCTGTACAACTTATTTCCCAAAGTAACAATAACAGCACGAGGCCGAGACTCATACACTGCATGACACTTCCACAAGTATGGTTGTACTAATAATACATCAGAAACATCAATAGGAACAACGTCGCATAATACCTCATTCGTGAAGGGCTTGATGCTATAGGGAAGGCGGCACTGCTAGCTGACGCGGAGATCTCGTCCTTGGTGAAGCCACCCGATGGTGTATGGATGTGGGTGAGCTGTGGTCGGTAAGCCCAACCGCTTCACAGCATCTACCAAAATGAGGTTCTTTTGGCTCCCATTGTCGACAATGAACTGTACCGGGGAGCCCTTTACCCACATCTGGGAGTGGAAGAGATGTTCCTCCTCCTCCAGATCTTCTGGTTCCTCCTTCTGGATCTTTGTAGTGGAAACAGTGGCATTGGGCTCCGCATCAATAATTTGTTTCCCTTTTTCATTCCCCTTGTCAAGTTCTGATTCAGAGTCATAGCATGCATCTGACTCAGAAGCCCGCATCTCGGCCACCAGCGACTGCTTGGCCCGACACTCACTTGTGTTGCGAGTGGAGCTCTTATGGAACTCACACCACTTTCCCGTGTCCTTCTTTGGCTTTGCAGTGTTGTTCTTTGCTTGTGGCTTCAACAGGTTGTCTTGAGTCACCGTGCCTTGGCTCTGTCCTTTGTTCTGTGGTTTGGGAGCACCTTTCCCTTGCTTTTGATTCGCAGATCCAAAGTCTCGCTTCTTCTGTTTGAATTTCTGCTCAATCTTGGCAGCATACCGGTATGTCATACCAAGCGAGGAGATGTCAAGGAACTCCATTACCTCCTGAATGTATCTGTGCAGACAATTGTGATACTTTAGCACCAAATGTTTCTCTGAATCTTTGATACCCAACTTGGTGCGCAGGGTATGGAACAGATTCGTCAGCTCATGCACATCTTGATCCCTTTGTTGCCGTAGCATGGTCCATTGTATGTACTTGTCCTCATAGCTCCCCACAGGATAGTATTGTTCCTTGACGGCGTCTCGGAAATAATTCCAAGTGGGTACGACCGAGAACAGAGAGGGTTATATCTCGTCCTTTTTCTCACAGTGGCTTTCCCACCAGTCCTTGACATGGGGGGCAGCTTTGAGGAGTACAAAAATAATCTTCTCCCTATCGGAAAAGTCATGAACCGAGAAATATACTTCTAATATATTCAACCATCTATCTACGTCATCTGCATCTATTTGACCCTCAAATATGGGAATGTCAAAATTTACTTGTACCTTAAAAGGAGTCGCACCTCCAGAGTGGCTGCTGGATGCAGATGCGCCACCGGTGGGCAGCCGTTGAAGGATCTGGGAAAAGTTATCCATCATCGCGTTCCTTTGTTTTTCAAGGGCCTCCTTGAGCAATATTTTGATAGGATCTCCTGCTCCCTCATCTTTCTTTTCGTCCCCCATGGGTTTCCGTCAGGGTTTGCGAGGCTGATCTTGCAAAGGTTCCACCAGATCGAGCCCTAACTCCTTATACCCCGACCTCGTTGGGGACATGCAAAGAAGGATCGAGAAAAAGAAGACTGCTTGATACCACTGATCCGGATTTATGCAGGAATGCAACAGAATAAACACATAACCATAAATACAGAGATGCAGTGGAAATAACTCTTCATTTTATTAATATCAAAGAACTGAAATTTTCTTATAGACAGAATGGAAATAAAACTAGCTAGGGCGCTTGTAGCTATCTCTGAGGAGAGATGTGGCGGCTACAGGCCTCTGAACTAAGTTAAAATGAGGCTCGAGGGCCTATTTATTATTGAGAAACAATGGATAATCCTAAACATCCAAAAAACTAACCCTAGGAGATGAAGCGCCAAAACTATGGGCCCCGTTTGGGTAAATTGGTGTTTCAACTTCCCAGGGACGTAACTTTGGCATACTATCTCTGTTTGACGCACATGATACATCATTAGAAAGATCTATAGGAGGAATACAACTTTCGCCACAAATATAATTCTAGAACAAAATGATACAGAATGATATTCGCTGGAGGTGCGATGCCCAAAAAACGTCATTTAGTGCCTCAAAACGGCTCCAGAAGTTCAGGACCCGAAAAACTGCTAAAAATAGTAAGTTGTACTGAAATTGAAAAACTAAAAGAGACAATGGTGGGGCCCCAAGTGGAATAGGCGGGTGGCCACCAGTATCCACCTGGATCATTGAGTGAGCCAAAAAAGTAACTTTCCTTAATTTTTGAGTACAGCCTTGCAATTGCGAAGAGGACTAGTGTTGCAAAATTATTGGTAAGTGGAAATTAAAGGGCGTAAGAACGTTTTTGAAAAAATTTCAAACGTCAAAATTAAGTCTTCTATCCTTCCTAGCACCTCATGGAAAACGGGAATCCACAAATTCTAGTCGTCAAATATGTGCAAAATGCCTTATGACGGGCAAAATGGAGGACTGGTCCTATGCTGCTACATGAGTTAGGGTTTCATGTGGCAACAGGGAACTTTGTATAGTTTTTCAAGGATAGGAAAGGAGAATATTGTCAATTAATCATCACATGAAACTTCATCACCATTTGAAAATTGTGTCCTAATTTGAAACAATAAGACTACCAAACTATTTCATTATTTAATTTTGATTGTGTAATACAAAAAAATATCCTAGATAACTTAAATAATGTAAGCACTTTTGCAAAAATTTAGTGGAGAGAACCTTCAATTACATTTATTTTGAAGTTCCACTTGCATTTTAAGCCATTTTAATTAGTCTTTCATGGCTATCTAGGAAAAATTTCAACCTCTTATAGAATTTTTTTTTTCACTTGTATTAGAAATGCAAAAATCAAATGTAAATAAAAATGATTTGAAATGCTAAAATTCAAATGCGCGCTACATAAAAAATGATTTTTTTAAAAAATACATTAACGTCTGATATCACGCGCACATTCGCCCTCAGCTCTTGCAGAACAGCATTCGCCCTCAGCTCTTGCAGAACAGCATTTGCCCTCAGCATTCACCCTCAGCTCTTGCAGAATAGCATTCGCCCTCAGTTCTTGCAAAATGGTAAGTTCTTACTCCAGGCCCTTCCTCCTGTAGCAGGGTTGACCCTATTTGGGTTTTTTTGGAGCCTCTGAGAATACAAAGGTTGTGATTGATTACAGGGCACTGCCTATATTTGTGGAACTTCTTACCTCTAGGAATGATAATGTTCGAGAATAGGTAGCACGTTCATTTTAGAGGCATAAAATTATTCTTCCCAACTATCTTTATACGTCTATAATTTTGGAATTTGATTTAAAAAACTACTACCCAACTTTGAGTTCAACTGGTGTTCGTGTAAGGTTGTTTGGGCTTTGGGAAATATTGCTGGAGACTCTGCATCATTTAGGGATCTTGCCCTCAGTCATGGAGCTCCGAGGCAGGTGCTTGCCCAGTTGAATGATACTGCTAGAATTTCAATGACACGAAATGCTACATGGGCTCTGTCAAATTTTTGTCGTGGTAAACCCCAACCACTATTCGAACAGGTAAGCAGAATACATTTTCTGCCTCTTCTTCTTAGTTCGCAGATACTATGGATTTTTTTTTATAGATCTTGGTGCTTGGTATATTTGGACGTAATATGGACCTAGGCACTTGTTCATTACAATGACTCCGTCATCAAGTTTTAGAAAATGCTCAGAAATTTGGGTTTCACAAGGGGATTACCCTTGCTTGCAATTATCGATTATCAATCACATTCAAAAAAAGTCTTTCGTAGCATTGCTAAGCTCTTTGTATGTGAATTTCCGAGGAAATTTCACAATATCTGAACTAAATTTGTCTATCCTTTTCAATACTCTGCGCTTGTAACAGAACCAGACAAACAATCTAGTGGCCAATGCAACAACAACAACACCTCCTGTTGCAATGCCTGCAATTCACCCTCTCTGCACGCATGAATGACTATGACACCCTATTTTGTGAACAGGTACTGGAGCTGAAGGTACTGGTTTCCATTAGGATCGTGGAATTCAAGATCCAAAATAGTATCAAATTCCACTGCAATAGTATTCCCCAGCGAGGGCAACAGTTCATTGAGACCTATTGGACTCATCACCCCCAAATAGCCTCCAGGGCTACCCAGAGTGTGATCATCTGGAGCAATAACAAATGCTCATCCATCCCCAATTGAAACAAGAACGGGACCCACATTGGTTACAGAAAAGGAGAAACACGTTTTGAAAGAAGAAGAAACTTTTGTATTAGGGTCCAGAAATCTAATTGGTCTATTGTATAATGCCCTACCTGCACTTCAAATTGGTACTCCCAACTCCATGCTAAGGCTCACTGTGCCATTCTTCAGATGAGCATCTTAACCTGAAGTTTGATTCCAAAAAACCCAAGTCCCATGTTCTATGCCCAAGACCTCTGTTACAACAAGTAGAGTTATGAGCGAAATACTTCACAATAGGAAGCAAAAGAAACATCGCAAAATTGCTCCGCTTTAGACTGATAATTTTCTGTGTGAAAATTCAACTGCGGACAGTAAAAACATAATATCAAACACAACCAATCCACAATGGAACTTGAACATGAGGATTTATAACCATAGAAAACCCTCTCCAGGTTAAAAGAACTCCAGAATGGCTTTAAGATTCTACTAATGAGCGCTTACAACACCATAGCAATTATTGTCACAATTAAATCTGCTGGAAGCAAATCCCTTGTATAGTTTCTACATTTCCACAGTGGAAGCAAGAATCTTGCTATCTCTCATGATCTGGTTCTCTGGTCAAATCCTTGTTATGGCTGTCTTGTTCTGCTAAACGTGGATCTGTCTTAGCTTTGGCTCTGGTTCTCATTTAGGATCGTGGCTATCTGATCTTGCTGTGGCTTTGACTATACAAACTTGTTCAATAGGAAAATGTTGACTATGCTATATATAGGAGCTTCAATGGGTGCTCTCAAACACTTTTTTGGGCAGCTTTTTTTTGTCTCTGATTCAAGGCAGAACTATGTTGGCCTTGGTTTTTTAGTCCTTGGAACTTAGTTCTCTCATATTTGCCATCCTATCCCCAATTTTCTACCGAGAAAGACATAACTTCACGATATCAAAATTGACTATTTTTGGCCATTTATCTTTAGTAATGGTACAACCTTAATTTGGTGCATTCGTACAGTATCTGAAGAGCACTCTCAAGTTGTTATTCAGTATTTTAGCATAACTACTAAATTTAACTGCCATGCTCTAATATTTATATCAACCATAAGCATTCTTAAGGTAGTTCCACGTTTGTGAAGTAGAAGGAATGCTTCTGACAGCTTCTTATCATAGTGGTACAATTCTGTTTGCAGTTTATCTTTTATAAACCTCCAATTTTCCAAACGTAGTAGAGACTATAGTTTGCATCTGAAATTTTGGACAAATCTGTTTAGTATTCTATAGAAAATGCATTAAGAATAAAAAAATCCCACAATTTGTAAAAAGCCCACAATTTTGTAAAAATCCCACATTTTGTAAAAAGCTCACAATTTGTAAAATGCCCACTTTTATTTTCTTTTTTCTTATATATTGAGCTCCCATTGAGTTCAACAAGTCTTGGATTTTCTACACCATTGAGAGAGATTTATTGTTTTCTTTATAGGATAATTTGCATCAATGGAAGAAAAATTGGAGCTGGAAAAAAAATTCAAAAGGGTGAAAGGGGTGATGGCAGAGTTTATTGCCCTTGTAAAAAGTGTTGTATGAGAAATAATGTTAGAGTTTTAATAGCAACAGCAACAGTGCATTGTAGGAAATATGGGCACATTGATGGTGGATCGAATGACTATCGTCCCATGGTAATTAATTATCTATCTTCATTTTGATTATATCGTAAAATTTTATATTATTTTAATATTTTTTATATGCGCACTAATGTTTAATTATTAATGTTTGTAATTTTCATAAAGGCACAATTTCCCCCCAACTTTTTGCAGATGATCAACCAGCTTCCACAGCAAAATAGTAGTAGATTAGATGATGTTGCACCATTACAAGAGAATATTGCAGCAAATATTAGTATTGGAAATGATGTTGTACAAGGTGAAGAACATGAAGCGAATGATGAAGGTAATTTTAATGATCCCATGGAGGTAGATCATGATGACAGTAATGAGACAGTTCACATCAATGATGGGAAAAATCAAATGCTCCAAGACTTGTATGGTGAGTCAGATGATGATGGTGGAGATAGCAGTGACGGTATTTATGATGTACCTCTGATTGAAAGGTCAAGTGAAGGACTTTTTGAACACTCAAATGCAACTCTTCTCTCTGCTACATTGTTGTTGGTGAACTTAAAGGTTATGAATAATTTGTCGAACAGATGTATGACACAACTCCTAAGGTATGCAATATGTATATATGATCACATATATGTAAATGTTGATTATTTTCCCTTTTTTTAGTTTTAATAAATGTGTAAAATAATAACTTATACACATTTATTACAACTAAAAAAAGGGAAAATAATCAACATTTACATATATGTGATCATATATACATATGGCATACCTTAGGAGTTGTGTCATACATTTGTTCGACAAATTATTCATAACCTTTAAGTTCACCAGCTCTCTGCTATTGTTGCTGGTGAACTTAAAGGTTATGAATAATTTGTCGAACAGATGTATGACACAACTCCTAAGATATGCAATATGTATATATGATCACATATATGTAAATGTTGATTATTTTCCCCTTTTTTTAATTGTAATAAATGTGTAAAATAATAACTTATATATATATATATATATCATAGTTATCAAAACCGGCCAGTCAGGACAGTGGCCGGTTGGAACCGGCCTTGCAACCCGGTCAATAGCCTATTCTCACCTGTTTTGGTTGGTTAACCAGACCTAACCGGCCGGTTAAGTAAGGAACCGGCCAGTTTATGCATAAACCGGTCAGTTCCGTACTTAACCGGCCGGTTAGGTGCTCCTCCATGAGTTGCAAATTCCTCAGTGTCTCCTCCATGAGCTGCAAATTCCTCTATTATACTAGCAACAAACTTGTCTAATAACTCATACTCAACACCTTATAGTAGCAAAAATACACATGATGACTGATAAATACAAGGCTGGCTAGCATAAAATCCCTGGAAACATGCAACTCATCAAGTGTACTTGATGACAATTTATGTTCTCAAAACAATCAACACCAACCTTATTTCACACTCAGCTAGGAACTGTCAGACCCTCTCTCTCTGCTCACACATAGCAGCATCATAAATACAAAACCTTTCACACAGCATACAAGCAATTTTATCATGGCATCAAGACTGATGCAAATGGTCTAACGCCAATCAAGGGACAACAACATACAACCTAATGAAAATGTGACTGGAAATAATAAATTGACCACTAGAAAATTCCCGCTTGGAAATGCACTAAACTGGCTACTGAGTTTTCTGGGTTTTAATGAATCTTTTCAGTGATAAATTTTGTCAAACACATTGTGAGTAGACTACTGAAGTTGTAATGCTCTCTCAACTTGTTACAAATAGCACTAATAGTGGGTTTCATAAACCAATTCAATACCTCTAAGTGTTGTAGATGTTTTTCTAGAAATTTATTGGCAAGCAAACATATATAATGAAGAATACAAGATCTTCAAAATGCTGTTCTGATATATATACATATATATATATATATATATATATACATATATATATATACATATATATATATATATAGATATATATATATATAGATATATATATATATATATATATATACTGAACCCAGAATTGTCTTTAAGGCTGATACAATGAATTGACAACAGATCTGAGCAGGGACAGATTGTATATTATAATATTAACTCAGCAATAAAACACAGTGAATAATATAAGAGAAACCTGATACATTACTTCAACAAGTTTGCTTATGTATTTTTCGATGATATGTATTGCATTTGGTGCCATTTTGATATATTCACCTTTGCATGCTATATAAATGAGCAAACTTTTCATATTTTGTCTCTATTGGCTTGGAATCATGGTTGAAAATCTTAAAAATAGTTTTTTTTTTTCATTTTATTAAAAAATAATTATTTAATGTATTTTTTTTAAAACCGGTTCATTGAGATCTGATCACTACCGGTTAGACCGGTTCTGGTTCGAAACCTGGTTCATTAGCTCCACCGGTCTGGTCACCGGTTCCGGTTTTAATAACTATGATATATATATATATATATATATATATATATATATATATATATCTATATCTATATCTATATCTATATCTATATATATGATTAATAATCTTTACAAGACACTACTTTTTGTTTATGTTGTAGATTGTTGGGTGAATATTTGTTACCATTGCCAAATACTTTACCTCGAACATATCGAGATCTACGTGCTATTATGAAACACTTTGGAATGGAATATAACACTATATATGCATGTCCTAAAGATCATATTATATATTACGAAGAACATGCGTTGAAAACAGAATGTCCGAAATGTGGTACCAGTAGATATCGAACAGATCAACTAACCAAAAAGGTGCCTCAAAATGTTCTTCGTCATATTCCCATAATTCCACGTTTGCAGCGAATGTTCAGGTGTAACAGCATAGCACAGTTTATGGATTACCATTCAAAGAATAGAAGTGGAGATGGTGTTCTTCGAATGCCTGCAGATGGTTCTGCATTTAGATAAATCGAGGAAAAATATGTAGATTTTAAAAATGAACCTCGTAATGTCAGGCTTTCATTGGCAGCTGATGGTGTTAATCCATTCGGAGAGCTTAGATCTACTTACTCAGTGTGGCCTATTTTCTTTATCAACAATAACATTCCTCCTTGGATGTCAATAAAGAGGGAGCACATAATGTTGACTATGATTATTCCAGGTATTTGATACATTATTTCTTTGAATGCAACATTTTCATTTCTCTCGTTGTTTGCATAAATATATATTTTATTTATTTACTTACTTATATATACATATATCATGGGAGTAATTATTATGTACCGTAATTTTGAACAATTAGGTAAGTACCAGGTCAAAGATATGAATGTATATATTGAGCCTCTTATCGATGATCTAATACAGTTATGGTGTGGCATCACTATGTATGACATCACTAAACCAATCAAGTAGAAGAGATTTCAATGTCGTGGAATGCTTGTATGGACAATTCATGATGCCCCAGGACTAACACATGTTTGTGGTATGTAATATTTCATTGCACTTTAATATAATACATAATTATCTAAATTAGATATACCATATTGCATGTTTTAAAAATGATCTCATAGTATATTAATTGTTATTGATCCATCTATTGCGGGTCTTCAAACAAAGGGTAGATTTGCATGTCCAGTTTGTGGCCCTAAGATGAAGTATCGTCATTCGCCAGACTTAAGAAAGATGGTGTTTGATGAGTTTAGGCACTTCCTCTCTAGGAACCATAAGTATCGTACTACTGAAAAACATCTTTTCAATGATAAAGAAGAAACTAGATTAAAACCACGAAGAATGACACCTCAGTTGTGGATGTTGGAATATAACAGAATTAATAATCGTCGAGCAACTGGTACGTAATTTGTGTGTGTATATATATATATATATATATATATATATATATTATTTGTTTATGTAATGTTTGGAATTTTTGTTTTAACTAATGAATTTATTTTATTGTATTTTATAATTAATATTGTTCTGATTTATTTTATTCTTTGATATCAAGGTCATCGTCGCCATGAAGGTACTAATATTGTACTTCCACCTGGAATGAAATGTTATCCTTCTCAATTCGTGAGGTTGCCCTACTATGAGGACCTAAAAATAGCTCATTTTTTTTATACAATGCATGTCGGGAATAATGTGATAGAAATGTTATGGCGAACCATAGATGGTGCACATGATAGAGATAAAATTGACAAAATTTGTGCTGACATTGAGAAATCGAATCATGCAATGAAAAGTGTGATCGGCGGATCAAATAAAAATGGAGGTCGAATTTATAATAATATTCCATGGTTATTAACAGAACAACAAAGCAATGATGTAAAATAGGTCGTTAGAAGAATTAAATTTCCAACAGGTTTTGCTTCAAACATAAATAATATCTTAACGAAGAAAGGTGACTTCAGCGGGGTGAAAACACATGATTGGCATACCTTTGTTAAGGTAATTTTTTTGGTATACGTTTTTGTATGTTATTGCTTGAATACATATTTTAAATTTTCCTTTTTTCTGTTTAATTTGGAAACCAATAACGATTCATTTTTATTGTTATAGTATGTTCTACCTGTATCTCTCCCAAACGACTTCGACAACAATGTCAAACAAGTTATATATGGTCTTAGTAAATACATGAGGTAAGTAGTTTTGATTTATACGCAAAATCTAATTGCTACAATTTATTTTCGTACTTGATGAAATGATGTATTAATTTAATGATAATGAAATATATATTATGTTTCATTGAAATAACCTTGCATAATGATTAGCAGATGGTTGTCATTGAAAGAAATCCATCAAGATGAAATAAATTATTGGAAGAGAGAAATTTCTCGGCTAATGTGTGAAATGCAAAAGTATCTACCTCCAACATTTTTCAATGCACAAGAACACTACTTGATACACCAAGTTGAGGAGATTGAAATGTGTGGACCAGTACACACAAGGTCAATGTGGATGGTCGAGAGGCACCTGAAATCCTTGAAGGCTTTGGTTAAACAAAGAGCACGACTTGAGGGTTATATGGTGGAGGGATATGTGGTATATCAATCCATGGTGTATATTAGTCATTGTCTTCCTAAATTAGCTGCGCCAGCCATGAAGGCGGTGGATTGCATTTTGGATGTGAACTCCATCAAAAAATTTGAAGAGGAGCCCCTGTTGGGAAAAGGTAGAATGAAGAAAGTGAGAGGTAAAAGATTTATTATGTATAATACATATAATGTTTCATTTTTTTACATCATGTATATGATCATTATATTCATTTAGGTCTTATTCTTTCATAGTTTATTAATTAATATAATTTACCATGGTTATAAGCAATATTTATTAATATTGGTGAATTATTGTTTTTTTATTCAGGTGCTCAAGATTATGAGGCACTACTTTCATACATTGCAAACAATCTTGAGTGGATGAGTGAATGGATTGAAACATGTAAAGCACATAACGACGGTAGGTTATCATGACAACTACTGTTTGAATTGATTAGAGAAGCGTATCGTAGTGGAGATGGGAACGTTACGGACAGGGAAATCGATTTAGCATATGGTTTGAAAGATAGAAAGGTAAGCAATTAATTCACCTATTTTATTCATTACTTATTTTATACTATATTTATAATGTGACAAGAAGTTTGATTTTTTAGTTAATTTTCATGCTGTGTAAATTATATGTTTAATTATTAATTGAGAATGCATATTTTTCATGTTTGGCATATTGCAGTTGAAACACCACAAGGCTATGTGGTGCAATGGTCGTCAATTTCGCGTTAAACAGTTGGATGATAACAGGAAAAATTCTGATAGTGGGATAGCTGCAGTATTCCAGGTCACTAATGTTTCCTCCAGGAGTGACAGACATCCTCGAGAATCTGAAAATAGATATTATGGGTTCTTAGATGATATAGTTGAGTGTGACTTTAATTCCTTCAAAATAGTTTTTTTCGACATCAAATGGTATAGGCTACGAATGAATGTACGTGATGATGATAGAACACTTATTCAACATGAAAATGGATTTCCAATGGTTAAAACATCGCAGTTTGAAGCAGGAAAAGATCGTTATGTTTTTCCAAGCCAATGCGAACAAGTCTTTTACTCAGAGGTTCCAGGTGAGAACGAATGGTCATTTGCTATTAGATATGATTCAAGAGGAAGGCCAGTAGAGTATACTGTAGAGGAAGAAGATGATGCAGTGGCAGATGAGCAGGAAGATGCATTGACAGACGAAGAAGATATCTTAGAAGATGAACCAGGCATAGGAGATGAGGCAACAATTACTGAAGATGATGTCGATGAGGATATTATTTAAAATGACATAATTGATGATGATGATGACATGGTCGATCATTTCAACACCGTTTCTGAATCAGATGTTGATATAGATGTCGATCAGTTGGATGAAGATCAAGAAGATACATAAGAATAATATTGATACAGATGTTATGTTTGAGTATGAGCTGGTATGTTATAAATTTATATTTTAATATGTAGGAATTATTTTATGTTGGGAAAAATATTGAGAGGGGGGGTGAATCAGTATTTAGGGCTGACTGAAAAATTTTCACCAGAGATCTTATTATGCTGTTAATTCTTTACTTAGAATATTGCATCATTCTTTTATTAAACATGTGAAAAGAAATAACAGAATAACCCATTACACAAAAGGAACACATATGAACACCAGTATTTAAGGTGGAAACTCAATTTGGGAGAAAACCACCGCTGTTGTCGTCTCAGTCTTCAATATTTATTATAAAGAAAACATCTTACAATTTTGTGCTGGAACAGACTCATACCAGCACGCAGGCACCAACCTGCAGAAGGCTTCAACCGTCTCTTGTTCTCCAGCCTCACCTAGAAGGGAGCTTTGACCCCCTGATTTAAAACCAGCTTGAACTGGCAGAAAGCTTCCACTTCTATGCAGAAGACTTCAACCCTCAGATCCACCGAATTTCTTCAATTTCTTCATCAGACTTGCATCAGATCTTTATTATTTCTTTAGATCTTTATTATTTCTTTGCTGATCTTCCTAGAGCTTTTTCATTTCCTCGATCAACTCCATAGGTGCATCATGGATTTAGCGCTATCAGACAACAAAGTTCGATCATGCAAATCTCATAAAGAGATTTTTATTTACAATGTCTATGCATGCACACCTCGTACTATGATTCTCATCACCTTATATAGTTTTCGCCTTTATTGAAACCATGGGTCAAAACCATTCAATTGCTAATGGTATTATTAAAATTCGAACCAATACAAATTGAAATCCCAATCTTTTTTCTTCCATGCTCGAATTGTCCCAAAGGTAATCTCTATCTCCGCCAAATAATACTATAGCCAAGGTAAAGTACCAATAACGTGCCGCTGATGGTTTTCTTTCTTTTATTTATCAAATTTGTGGAATTTGATAAATAAATATTATTCACAACCTTTGGCAATTAAATATATAATAGAACTTTATAGTAATAACTAGCGCTTTTATCAAAATGCTTTTAAATAGACCTTTGGTTCCGGCCCCACATACATAATCGATGGCCCAATCAATATAATTTAAAAAACTGGGGCCCTTCGCTTACAATCGTTTCCATCCGACAGCGAAGAACACATCGCTCGGCATCAGATGATCCGACGGATATCGTTCGTTGATGATGCACGGATGATAACGCGCAATGGCGCGCCGTACCTTGGGTAACTTTCGCGCATCTATAGCAAATGAACACCGTCCGATGACCCCTTCCCAGATCAACGATGCTTATCAATATCGCTGGGCATCCTGGGTTGAGAAATAACGCGCGATGGCATGCAGTGACAAGCGGTTTTGTGGAGTCGTACAAGGACGCGTGTCGCGCGTTCTATGGAATCGCTCCCAACCTCTTGAAAACTGCTTGCCCGTCGAAGGTGGTGCGATAGAAACCACAAACCACCTTTACTGTTTACTCGGTCACGGTTCCGCTCTTCCACGTAGGGTTCCGTCGCGCTTCCGTTTGTTATGTTCCACCTCTTTCCTTCCAGGTTTCGTTCATGATTCCAAAGGGTTAGTCTGTGTTCCACCGAAATTTCAATGCCAAATGCTCTGTTTTAGTTCTTTCGCGTTATAACTGGTTTGCTCTCGCTCCTCGTTCCTTTCTCCATGAAAGCCAGTCAGCTCCTTACTAATAGCATAGACCCTTCCATCATATATTTAATGAATATATATAACTCCACTGTCTACCAGTTTGGATACACTGTCAACCGTATTAACATCGGCTCCTCGATCAACATACAGAGCACAGGGTTTCTTACGGATGTCAATTATCCTTCATCAGGATGCATATATATGTTCACACATGAATTAACTCATCCTTATTTATATCGATTCTCCATTAAATACAGAGCTTGCCATCAAGGACAATCATATAATAGGATACAGGAAACATATTGCCAACATTGTCTTTAAATAATTTACTAATTATGCGGGTTTTTTGCATGTTGTTTATTATTTCAAACCAATAAATAATGGCCTTACTATTGTTTATTATTTCGTAGGATTCACAGGATTCATTTGATTCTATGGTCAGGTCTCTGAAAAAACCAATTAAACACTTAAATAGTCAAGATCTGGAAGACAGGCTTTACCCCCACCATAAATTGTTGAAAAACCGGCCTTCAGTTCAGCTTGCTGTACTGAAGACGAGGGTGGATTTGCATGATCAGTTGAATGAAAATGAATCAGATATTTGGGATGCTTTTGAGGGCAGATCCATAAGCCCCATAGATGAAGATCCCATTGCTGCAAAATTTCTTTCTGCGTTGAAGCACAAGTATAGTGTTGTATCGGAATACAAATTAGAGGACAACTATACCAAGTCTAAATCAACTGAATCCAGTTCTAGTGCTCTTGAACTTACCGAATTAAAGCCAGAAGCAGGATTTACAATCTCTAATGGGAACGGGTATGGTAGTTCCAATATTGGATTGGATGTCTGGAGCTCTGCAATAGGCACTGGACCTGATCGTAATGAACCCCAACTAATTCAATGTGATGAAAATATGAACTTTGATGATGATCAGGAAAACAAGCCAGAGCATTTTGGCAATATTGAAGAAACTGAAGAGGTTTCCTGTGATCGATTGAATCAACTCAGCCATAAGACATCTACTGCAGGCTGGTTTGTATCATAAGGAGAATCGGTTTTGCTTTCCCATGATGATGGATGTTGCTCTTTTCACGATATAGAAAATTCAGAGGTGTGGAGGTTTTAATTATTGTACTTAATTTTGGGGTTTATGGGTGTTATTATTTATACATTTTGGGATTTTCTATTAGAAATAGGGAAAATCCTAGGGGTTAGATTATTATCATGGTTTAAATTTCTATATTTGAAATAAAATTCACCAATTTCTATTTAAAAAAATGATTTTCCTAAATATTTGATGTAGTTTAAATAGGATGTAGTTCATTTCAAAGACTGTTGAAATTTTCTAGAAACTATGATTGGGATTTCAAGAATATTTATGCACTCTTTAAATTTTCCCTTAACATAAAGGGCAGTTCATGTATGAGTAATACTCAGTATTTTTTTTTCCAATCTCCAGGAGAAGGCTGAATATAAAGCTCCATATGGGCTTACCCCAAACATGTGGGGTGATTGCTGGTTGATCAGAGCAGCTCGTTCAGATCATAGAAAATTTTAGGGGCTAATATTCGTAGGTGGGCTAATTTTCCATGGCTTTTCCAAAAAAAAGATTCGCCAATTTCCATTTTTTTATAAAAGTGATTCGCCCAAATTTTACAATATAAAATTATTTTCCCTTAAAAATCGCCAACATTATATATAAAATATATATAATATCATTATAGATTTGAATAATTTTACAAATACATTAGTAAACATTTTATATTTTTCACATTAGGGACTAGTGAGATTCGCCAATTTTTTAAACTTCAAAATAATTTTCCATCCTTAAAATCTTCCCTGGTTCAGATGGTCGCTCTGGTAAATATGTTGTGGCAGCATCTGTAGGTTGTACATTGGACTCAGGTTTCTATTCATGGGACTTTTATAATAAAGACATTATGGCATTCCATACTGAATCAAAGGCCTTCACTTCAACGTCCATTACCATCTCTCCAGTTTTGGCAGAGAGGGATGTCTCGGGGAGAAATTTTGGCTTTACAAATGTTGTGCCAAAGAATCAACATTGGTGGTACAGGCCATGTGGGCCTCTTATGGTATCTACTGCCAGTGCCCAAAAGACAGTTAATATTTATGATATTCGTGATGGAGATCCTGTGATTTCAATGTGTTTGTTTTGAAAGTTTAGGTTTCAGAGTAAATCATCAATGGGCTCTAAAATAAGGCCACATTGAAATCTTGGATACATGTTTCATGCCAAAATCAGTTGTATCTTCCATAAATACACAATCTTGGACCACTCTGTATAAATCTGCTTCTCCGACAATATTACATCTCCCTCATTATACAGGTGGTGTTCTTACATGCATAGCAAAGGCATTGTTTTGGAAATCATTTTTTAAGTCACTAGATATTGTGGGTACAAGAATCTAGGGTCTCCACATGAAACTGTGTGGCCCAGAGACTCACTCTGCCTGTCCTTAAATTTGTAAACATAGTAGTATGCCAATGCTTCTTTCATTTTGTATGCATAAGACGATTTTTTGTCAAAGTCCATAATTGTTTTTAAGTTTTATCCATCCCAGTTTTGTTGTGAATGCACATGTTTTTGGCTCAACACATATCTGTTATATCTTTCTACTTTTCCTTTACTAACTATTTGAAATTTCTAGTTATATTTAGAGGTGTCTTTTTAGGGATGAGGGGAATTACTTGGATTTAGTGCTGCCAGGCTTATCATTTATTCTCCAAATGAAGCCCTGTAATCTGTAACACTATATGGGCATGCAACTCACTTGTTAAAATATATTTGATACAATATGTTGTACATGAAGCCTGGAATTGTGTACATTCCTGGAATATATTAATTTGCAGGCATGCTTAAAAGAGAGATAGGGTTTGATAAAATCAAAAACCCTGAACATGAAGAAAAAAAGAGGCAATTATTTTATACAGATAGAACCAAGACACTATCTCCTCATTAATAACAAAACCTCAGTCCAAAAATCATATGTACAAATTCTAGAAGTCGAAAGTTGAAAATTTATGAAATGGAACCAGGCCCTTTTCAAAAGAATAAATTTAGTAAAAACGAGGGTGAAGAAATTTATATTATCAAAATTTCCACATACCGTGTTAGCAAGGAATGACTCCAAGTCTTGAGCAGTGAGACTGAGGAATTGCTCTTTTGTTGCAGGTTGCAGTTCTCTTCTCCAACACGATGAAAAGAAAATTCTTAGCTTTGGAGTCTGAAGCCCAAGTCACAACTTGGAAGTTGGTAAGGAAAATTATCAGGGTTGTTGCCAGTTGGCTTGGAGTTTGCAGCCTCATTAATTTTCTTTAATGCATTTCCTTCAATGCTGCAGTTGTCACTGGCCAGCAACCTTTACAATAAAATTTATTAGACCCGTCACGCTACAAGGAAAATTTGACGTGATCACTGATCATTGATTTCTTATTGTGATAACAAATATTGGAGATTTACTGTCATGTTTTAAAGTTTCATTTTTTTTTTAAATTGAAACCGCAGTCGGTATACCGACGCCTTGTAAGCGTCGCTCTTCTGACGTTTTGAACGATTTTCATTTTCTTCGGTCTTGTGACGTCCGTCGATATTGTGACAGCGCTAGAAACGTCGGAAGAGCGACAGCACAAAGACGTCAGAAGGGCGACGTTCAAAATTTCGGACCACATTTCGTCGAAATTGCGACAGTTCTTCCTGGCGTCGATATTGCGACGCTTCTAGAAAGCGTCGGTCTTGTGACACTTTTGCAATACGTCGGTCTTCTGACACTTTTGTACAACATCGGAATTGCGACAATTTAGACACGTCGAAAGAGCGACAGTATAAAGACGTCTAAAGAGTGACGTTCAAAACGTCGGACGACATTTCGTCAGAATGGCGACACTTTACAAATGTCGGAAGAGTGACGTTAAAAACGTCGGACCAAATTTCGTCGGAATGGTGACACTTTACAAACGTCGGTTTGGGAAACGTCGGAAGAGCAACGCATGTTTGGAAGTGACGGAAAAAGTGTCGGTAGTGCGACACTTTGTAAATGCGTCGGAATTGTGACGGCATGACAAACCACATTTTTCCCGTCCTCGAACTGTCGCTCTTGCAACGACTATGTGTCGGAATAGCGACGATTTGGCCGTCGAAAATTGCGCCAAATTTTCTAGTGCGTACATATTTTTTTCCATCATGACTATTAGTTTGGCTTCTGGGTCTATATCTAAATCCATGTTTGTAAATCAGAAAAGAGGTCATTGTATCTTGTCAACCAGTTCAGAGTCTTCTACCAGTGGAGTCATTTGGTCTTCTGAGAGTTGTGGAGTCGCCAGGTAGATGATTTAAATTTTTCTGTCCACCAACAGTATGAATGGGATTGCTCAATGCATTCCCAAATGGAGTCTACAAAGACTGGAGGGGTAATAGGCCTACTGGAGGCCAGTGGAGTCACCAGATGGAAATTTTTAGCTCTTTTGGAGGCAAAATGTTTTATGGTCCACCACCATGTATTGATATACCAATCTAAAAAAAATTGGGTCTTATGAGGTCCTTAAGGATGTATAAGATGTAATTTAATCATAATTCCCCAGTGGAGTCGCTAGAATGTTAGGTCTCTGTAGTTTGCAAGATTGGAAAATACAAAGCTGCAGAGCCTACATATGAACCACTTTGGGATTCTAGGATCTAGCCCTCCTAAATCCAAAGAGGGATCTCTCTATAAGTGTGTTTAAATATGTGATCTTTAAGGCTTTAAGGGTGATATTAGGCTAGTTATTAATAACAAGGGTTTTGTTTGTTTGTTTTGTTTGGGAAACAATATAATGAAGGTGAAGGAAGTCTAAATGAAGGGTGAAGGTGTAAGTAGGTGAAAGAATGGTTCGGCTAATAAGATAGGCAAGGATCAGCTTCAATCCATTGGGCTATGGAGTCATAAGAGGATTTAATTGAAACAGCAAGGTTCAAGAGTGGTCCATGGGGCAAGTCATCTATGTAAAAGGATCTCTTTAAGTTGTTTTTATGGAATAAAACACTAAGAAATGGAGTGAGGGAAATCAAACAGATGAAGAAACAAAGGGCAGCCTAAGATCAAGTAAGTACTTTGAAACTATCCTGCTTTTGGCATGCACTTAAGGAAAGACATAAAAGTAATCTAAGATTAGGTAAGTACTTTGAAACTAGCCTTCTTTTGATGTACTTTCAATAGAAAACATTTTAAAACACATAGAATAGCTTAAGATCAAGTAAAGACTTTTAACTTAGCTTGATTTCAGCATATTTAAAAGGAAAATATTCATGATGAACATAAAAAGTAGTCTAAGATCAGGTAAGTACTTTGAAACTAGACTGCTTTCAACATACTCTTAAGGGAACTTTTCAAAGCAACTGTTGGAGATAAACCAGAGGGCAGGGCTAACCATAAACTTCCCTAGCACAGCTTTAATTAGCAAACTTCTCAAGAACATTCAAAGACAATATTCCAAGCTACACTCGACAAAACATGGGCTAACCAATATTCCTTGACTGATCACACTCTATTGAATTATCTTTAAATAAACAATCAGCGGAAAACATAAAGGATAAATATTTTCAGTGAGATTTAGGGTACTTTAGAAGTAATTCCTAATCTATATTTGTTGTTTCTTTATCAGAGGAAAGTGGACATAATGGAAACATAAAGAAAATAAAAATTTACAATAAGAAATACATCACCATTGACATAGACCAGGATCCCATAAATCAGCTTGTATTTGATGTTCAAACTAGTTACAATCATCAGGTCCAGTGGGTCTTTACAGCTTCAAACTCCTCATCTCAGCTTATGTATCTTCAATTACAAACAGGGCTACAGCAGCTTCAGAAAACTATTTACATGCAACAGATATCCAGAGACCAACCCCTATATTTTCTTCTATAGCCATATTTATAGAAGAATGAGGAGGTGGAGTGTAAGAAGGGTCTAACTGTTAAATTTATGCAGAGTTTGTGCTTCTCGACCTTTGAGGGGCTCAACAGAGAATTTTTCTGATATTTTCTCTGTAGTAATTGGTTTTCATTAAGTATTTTAGCCGCTTAGCAGATTTTGTTGACTTTAAAACTCTTTAGGCTGGCTTGCAATAAATCTGGTTGCTTTAAACAAAATATCACTCACTAAGGCAATAATTATGCCTTCTTTGATTTATTGAGGCTACAGGTGCACTTTGGTAGTTGGGGGATTCAATTAGCCCCTTTGATGTGGCAGTGGAGGCTTCTTTGACTGATCTGATTCTATAAACACAGTGATTTATCTTTGGATCTATGTTCAGGCTTGATTAAGCCATAATATTCATATTTAACACTGATACTCTTTCATTAATTGATTCTTACTGTTTATGTTGTTTGCAGGTGCGCAAAGGGTTTCATGATATCACCAATGCTCATGAGGCATGGGTAGAAACATAAATTTGAACCCTGTAGGTTCCCTTTCTACGTGAATAGTGGCCTGCGGATCGTCATCCTGGCCTTCGTGTTATTTTTAAAACTGTGGGAAAAACTCATATAACCTGCACAAAACAAACAAAAATTATGAAAATCCTGCGAAAATAGGTCTAGAACTGCTTTGGAGGTTTTGGGTGCGAGGGCGAACGAGAGCTGTTGGATTAGAATAATCAATGGTGGAGATTTCTTGGTGAACTTATTTTGGGAGAAAGTTGGGTGGAAAGTGAAATGGGGGCGAGATTAAAACTGGACTGTCTAATCTCAGAGACCGATGGCTTAGATTAAAAGATGAAAAAACAATGTTAGTGAAGGGCAGTGGTATAGCGGAAAATCGGCAGCGGTTTTCCCGTTGCGTTTGGGTGGTATGTGGTTTCGGCTTTTGGAACGAGATATAGGTCAACGTTCGACACATGGATTTCTAAAACCACTTTTATCGCATAAAAGTTGCGCACTGTGGGAAGGGCTCAAAAATTACGCGAGATTGATTCTAGGCCGTTGGATTGGAGGCTCCAGATCCAACGGTGTAGGTCGAGCGCGATGGATGAAGAGCTGCGGGGTTAAAGTGTATGCGGGGTCTAGGGTGACGTCAGCAAAATTGGCATGCAGTGGATAGGTGTAATAGGCTATCGGGTTAAGTTCCAATTGTTATATTTCTTTGATGGATGGTTACAATTGAAAAAAGGGGCGAATATGAAGAAATGAAGGGAAAGGGAAAGAGCATAAAGATGGGGCTGGATGGCCTTTGATCTTTGTAGATCGATGGTCAGGATTGGCTTAAAACTATATTTGTTGGGAAACAAAAAATATAGCAAAGGTAAGGCTTTGAAGGATTTTGGCAGAGAAAAAACGAGGAGAAGGGAGGGCCCACCTTTTTATAAAAGGGCAGAAGGAAGGATAAATGGGAGTCGTCGGATCATGAGGATCGACGGCCGAGATCTATCGATGGGGGAGAAAGAGATAGGCAGGGTTTGAAAAGCAGAAGTATTGTGGGCCATTGTATTTGAGAAGATCAACAGCGGAGATTGCATCGCAGGATCGCATCGGCGGGAGGAAAGGGAAAAGTGGTGATGCAATGTGCCGATGCGATTTAGCGCGGACCGTTAGATATAAGAGAGATCACCGGTCAGGATTAAATCGGTGGGTTGATGTCGGTGGGCTCACGAGATGGATGAGCACGATGCGATGAATCGCGAACCGTCGGATCTGGCGGAATGAACGGTTGGGATTACGTCGCATCAGAGAAAAGGGAAGAGGCCAAAACATCGGGGTTTTTTATTTTGCGATGTGCGATTAAGCGCTGGCCGTCAGATTGGTATCAGAGATCAACGGTGGAGATTTAATCGGCGGGCGCGATGGTGAAGGGCTTATGAGCGGAGCGCGATTGAATCTGGGTCGTTGGTTTCTTATGGATTGAACGGCTGGGATTAAATCGAAGGATCAACATCGGAAGAGGAAAAAGGGAAAGGATAACGGGAATTGTGATTGCCGATGTGCAATGGAGCGAGGGTCGTTGATCTGAAAACTAGATCGATGGGGGAGATTCAACGATTAAGAAAAAGGTGAAATGGCGGGTTTGGAATGGGGAGCGATATGGGCCGTTAGATCTGGGCATAGTAGATCAGATCAACGGTAGAGAATTGATCGCAGGATCGCATCGGCGGGAGGCAAATAACCATGTAAAATGAGTAAAATGTGTTTTGCGATGCGATTTATATTTGCGATGCAATTTATAATTGCGATGCGATAAGCGCTTCGCGCTTGGTCACAGCACGGGTTATATGCAGAAAGGGGCTGGGGCTTAAGGCCTTAAAGAAAAATCAAGGTTTTTTAGGATTTTTGAAGGTTTTTCAGAGGATATTGAGGGTTCCGATAGGGGAAAAAATGGTTTTAAAACCAAATGAAAGGGGGACATAAGGTTTAAAAAGGGTCTTGGAATGGTTTAAAAGTAAAATGAGGGTCTTTATAGATGAATATGGAGAATGAAAATGGAGAAGTGTAATGAGGGAAAATGGAGCCTCAAGAGCATTTTTTCTCTTAGTAAACAGCAGGTTTGTGGGAGTTAATGGTGAAACAGCAGTGAAGGTTTTCTGAAGGATAGGAGACATATGGGACTTCAAGAATGATATATTTACAAAGGAAATTTTTCTCTTGAAGGCTCAGAAACATATTTAGCCACCCCTTTTCTTTGAAAAATTATTATGGGTGGCTAACATGCGCATCCTCCTGGAGAATATTTTTGGCCTCCTCTTTCTGACCCTCCAGAACTAAAAAAATTCTTATATGTCTCTGCATCCCTTACCTGGCTCAATCTCTTCCAATAGAATGTTTTTTCTCTCTAGAAAAATCAAACTACCTAAGGGAATTGATCTCAGAGTGTGTTTCTCCATCTACCCATTGACCTCTTCTTGTAATCTCTAGTTGGGAATCCAATGGCCAATATTGAAACTTAATCAATCATTGAGATCATTTCCTCGTCGATCTGTGTGATTTTTTAGGAAAATATCACCTTCCTCAATTAATTGTTGTTAATTAGTCATTTTCCCCAAGTTAAACTTAGGAAAAAATTAATTAACTTAATTCAAGAATTTCTAGGTGGATTTTCCTGAAACCTTTCTAGGTTTTGGAACCCTAGTTTTTCTTAGCCTCTCTAACACATGTCAAGACTAGACCACCATCTGATGGTACAAAATCTAACACTCCCTCTTAGTGAGGAAGGTGTTTTAGTGTCATATTGCTACAACACCTTGTCTCTGCATCTTACTCTATACACGTTGTTGATGTTTTGCCACTGTGACTGTCTGCCACTTCCCGCCAACCATTTTGGAACCTTGATTTTTCATCTGTGTTGTGTCTAACACTATTATACTGTTTCCAACTCTTATTTTTCACTACAATTGTGACTCAACTATTTTTGGTGTTGCTAAAACTATTACAACTGAGAAGCATCCAAATATTGAATCAAGTGTGTCTTTGTGTTGCATTTATATCTTGCACATTTGAAAGTTACTATCCTTTACACTGTCCACTGGGAAATATGTGTTGTTGCAGATTGGGCCTCCTACTATATTGTCAACACATCATTGCACTCCTCAGTACCTGACTTCAACTAGTCAGCCACTATCACTCTAGAATATGACTACATCAACTGAAACTGGTCCTCTTGTTTTTTAATACTGTGGGCCCCTATAACAAGGTATTGATCCATGAGGAAACACCAATTGATGCTCACCTCAATGGACCCTGCCCAAACCTCTATGAAAATCTGGGACTATAAATCCATATTGCCCCACCTCACTCTTGAAGGTATAGGTGCAAACATGGAAAAGTATTCCTCCAAATTGGAGGACAACTTTTCTATCTTTGCTAATGTTCCCACCTAGTCCTGCTTCTCCTGCTTCTCCTTCTTCATTTAAGGACACTAAGTATTGTAGTGGCCAAACTTGCCACACCTGAAGCACTTTACCTTATATAAGTCATTTTCCTTCTTCTCCCCCTATGAACCTTGTCCCTAACCAAGACCCTTTGATGTAAGGGCCACATTATCTTCCAACTCCTTCTCACCTGTCGATCCCTTACTGTTGCTTCCATTGATGGATGCCTTCACTAGTGCTCACCTCATCTCCTCCTGTTGCAAGTGTGACCAGATCTTGTCCCACCTAGGTAGAGTATGTTGTCCCAACATGCCTTGGATGAACATATCCCAATCCTCTAAGACATTGTTCAGTGAAAAACGCACAATCTTTGTGTCTTGAGGCACCTCTCCCACAGTTGCAAGATGATTTCGAGTTTCCTAAATTTTGGTGAGAAAGGGATCAATTTCTTCAACCTTATACATCCTCATGTTTCTCAACTTCTCTTTCAGGAACATCTTTCACTGCTAGGAAGGATTCTGGTATAGTTGTGCGAGAGCATCCCACATCTCCTTGATGGTGTTCTTTCCAGATATATGTGAGGCTATATGGTCCTAGACTCCATCCAAGATCATCCTCTTTTCCTTGGCCATTTATTTGTTGTACTCTTTCAGTTGATCTGCATCGGTCGGTACTACCACAATGCTCTCTGCAAAGGTTTTCAAGCCATGCTCCTTAAACATGAAGTACATTATGGCCTTCCAAATGAAATTTTTGGAAGCTCCCTCCAACATATCTTGATCTGTAAGTTTAGTTATTTCCATCTCTGAAACTGAAATGGAAATCTCCCTCTTTCTCTTACTTGGCTACTGATTCTACTATTTTCACTCCCTTATGGAGTGAGAAAATTGGCTTGCAGTTACTATCTACTGCAAATGGAAATTTTAATTTCTAAATGAGAAACCCTCTGAGATAAATTCCCTCTATGTGTGCACTTTTCTCTTCCACCCGATGTTGATTCTGCTCTAGAAAAACTGCTGTAAAACCCTATTGTGCCCAAAAAAGGAATCTACTAAGCGAAAATATTGATCTGATCTACCATAATTGCTTCCCAGCTTTACCACTACCTGCTAGAACTACTACTGGGCTCTGTAAATTTTTTCTTACCACCTGCATTGGAAAAAATGAACCCTCTACCCAATAGTTTGAACTACTAAGCCAACCTTTATGCAAATCTTGGAATCAAACTGTCAAAATCCCTTTGAATCTAGATGATTTATTCCTTTTTCTTCTGAGCCTCCTGTCTTATTATTTTCACTCTAATACCATGTGAAAATTTCACGACTAAAATATTTATTGTCGCGGCTGGAATTAATTATTTCTCACTATAAACTAATTATGTAGTTTATTGTTACGGGAACAACAAATTAATCACACTGTAATCTTCACAAATAAAATACTACAGAAGATAAACTAGAAACTAAGAAAATACTAGAACACACACACAAAAATATAACACCATTGTTTTTGGACAAAAATTTCCCAGAAAAAACCCAATGTGGGAAAATCAGTGCACCAGCCCAGGGTTTATATTATTAAGTAGTAGTGAGAAAATTCTGAGCATAATAAATGTCGCCAAATTGTCGAATCTACCCAAGAGAAATATTGGAAAAAATATACTAAGGGATTTTACCCTCTCTCTGAGCAATCCTGACACTGTCTGAACTCTGAAAAGCTAGTCGTCCAAACTAGTCTACGTAGGCTCTTTGTCACCCATGCGTTGCTTGCCAAACACTCTTCAAATGGAAATCTTATTGTCCTGCCTATTGTTGATTGGGAAAATTCTTCTTCAGCCCTATGGAAAAATTGGTCCCCTTCAGCTGAATCGAACTGCTCACATGAGACTCTACATTGCCTCTACGCAACCTCCTGTAGGATATTTCCAGCCTCCTCTTTTTTACCCTTTAGAACTGTAAAACTTCCTCTAGACTCACTGTATCCACTCCTCTTTGTCTCTGTGTCCCCTCTCTAGCTCAAACTCTTCTGTCATAATGTTTTTTATCTCTGTAATCAATTTCAAAGTGTGTTTCTCCATCTACCCATTGACCTCTTCTTATAATCTCCAGTTGGGACTATAATATCCCTTTTTTGGGAATTTCTGCTATTTGGTCCTCAAGGACATTGTATAAGGAAGCAGATGTAAAAATAACCAAAAAGGGGGCTTGGATCCCCTTGTTAAATCCTTAAAAACTTCTCTTCCAGAAGTTGAGCCCAAAGAAATAACTCTAGAGGGGTTATTCAGATCTCCCTAAACTAGATCCCTTAAAGAATGCTCAAAGAGAGAGATTACAGCAATACATGAACACAATCATTAAACTCTGCAAATCTGGATGCAACAGGATCAATTTCAAAGTGTGTTTCTCCATCTACCCATTGACCTCTTCTTATAATCTCCAGTTGGGACTATAATATCCTTTTTTCGGGAATTTTTGCTATTTGGTCCTCAAGGACGTTGTATAAGGAAGCAGATGTAAAAATAACCAAAAAGGGGGCTTGGATCCCCTTGTTAAATCCTTAAAAACTTCTCTTCCAGAAGTTGAGCCCAAAGAAATAACTCTAGAGGGGTTATTCAGATCTCCCTAAACTAGATCCCTTAAAGAATGCTCAAAGAGAGAGCTTACAGCAATACATGAACACAATCATTAAACTCTGCAAATCTGAATGCAACATAAGATGAAATATATTACAGCCATCATGTACATTAATGTATCAACAACAATATACAGAAATATCATGAGGAATAATCCGCTCATGCAATGGGAATCAATCTCCAAATATTAACACATGAAATACAAGAGATGCAGCAACTGCATAAAATGTCGGAAATCAGTGACAGCGTTGTCTCTAGGAGTGTAGCTGCTGCTATAGGTGTGCATACATGAAATATGACTGAAATATACAAGAAATTCCCAAGAATAGAAGAATGGGCTCCAATACAAGATTTCTAGCCAATCTATGGGGAGATTGCTAGAAATGCCGGAAAATGTACAATGTGACAAATAACTTGTCACTGCAACTTAAACAAAATAAGAATGAGGCTATGGAAGATTTAAAATACTCATGCCCTCCCCTGATAATGTTCTCATGCAAAGGGTTGATCCCTCTTACTCAAAAACACTCCCCTTGATAAGCTCTGATGATCCTCCCAGCAACTGCCTGCATAAAATAACGCATTTTTTGCCCAAGACTACGCTGAGAGAGATGGTGAGTGATTTTCCTGGTGCCAAATATCTGAAATGAAGCCCTAGAGTCCCATTTTCTACTTCTCCAAATAATATGCAAGAACTCCACCAAAGAACAAGCCAAGAATGACTCTGAGAGTTCCTCTGTTGTTGCTCCCAGCAACACAACATTTTCTTCCCAACAAAATAACGTTGTAGTTGAAGGGATAGGCTTGGCCAAATGCTAGAATGAGGAAATGAAGCTCAAATCCTCTCCTTCCTTGAGGATGAGATAGGTATTCCTAACCGGGAACACCCTTGGGTTCAAGAACACTACAACCCTACTAAACAGCCCGGGGATGCAAGTCTCTGCAGACCCTACGAAAATGATAAGCTAATGCATAATGAAAATGGGCTGCCATCTCCTCCTCCTTATAAAGAAAATGAACTCTTCTCACCATGGGTCCCATTCACACTTGCCTCTAGCTCATGCAAGTGCATCCTCCACTAAAACTGTGATGTCCAAGTAGGTTCAATGTATCTAGATAGTTTTAGTTGACTTGGCCAAAATGACTAGATCAAGCATGATCCAATCCTGTTCACACCCTATGGTGCTCAATTCAGATGCTTTATTATTCCTCCTTTCACACAAGGAGTTTTATTTCTCCATCAAAAGGGGTTAAGGTGTCTCCTTACCCATTTTATTAAACAAGACGAAAACATGAAAACTATAATGTTCTTTTTAGCTTGAGGCTAAAAATTGGGAACATTACAGTCCTCCCCTCCCACATGTTGCTTGTCCTCAAGCAACGGCATATAGAGAACAAAATTCCTCCCCCTTTTCTGCAGTGGCCTCCTCATCAACAATCTCTACCACTGCTCAAGATATCCTGTAACAAATCTGTCCTCCAATGCTTCCTCCCAAGTATGCAAACCGGAATGGTGTTCATCATGGAAAGATAGAAGGTGTAGGTGGAAACCTTCCTACTGTGCTATGGCCTCCTCAAGGTAGGAGTGATGATACGCATGGGAAAAATGTATCCCCAATGATGATCCTATCATCCATGCTATCATCCAAATAGAAATCTCAACCCCTGGTATATGCAATGTGTTGGGGCTAAATGGAGAGTTGGGCTTGTGATTCCCAAGGTGTTTCTTCCTCCATTTTTGGTACATATTCGGTTCCCTCTATCCTTGGGATGAAATGGTATGGCATCCAATAATGGCCCAAGCTTCCCCATCAAGAAAATCAGCCATGAAATGCCCCCTCAATTCCTCCAAGTGCTTTTTCCCACAAGAAGAGAAATGTAGCAATGTGGCAATCATGGTTTTCCCATGGTGTCTCCTACAATATAAAGCATGTACAATGGGGAGAGTCATGCTCCCAATGGGCTGTCCCAAAAGATACAACACTCTCACAATAGTGCTCCTTGTGAATGTATAAACATCAGCAATACAAGGAGGCAAAATACAATGAAAACAAGCTGCCACATGGCAACCGGAGAGTGAATCATAGTTCCACATGAGGAACCAACGTATTTCACCTTTGGCCTACATCAAAACAGAAATCAACAAGTGCTTTTCCAGCCACTTGTTTTCTGCCACAAACATCTTATAAGATGAAAATATGAAAGTACAAATTGGTGCCAATGGTGCACACCAAGAAGCATGTGGCTTCCCCCATAAACCATCATGAAAATAGCCACTCCCATTGCTGCAATGGGCCACAAGTACATCATAATAAGGAGCATAAGGAGATGTGATCATCCTTAGCTCATCAAGCTTCTCATATAAAGTAAAGAAAGGTAAATGAAAACATATACCTCCTTTACCATGTACTCCGGTCCTTGAGCTGACATGGCTCATCTGAATGCTCTCCCTCACCTCCAATGAGTAGGGGTATGGTTGTGCCAAACTCTCCAAAATAATCCAGGCTATGCATTTTTCCATATGTTGATATAGATTATGTTGAATTCCCTCCCAAATGAACTCCTCTAGCAAAGAAAAGTATGCATCAAAGTGCATAGCTAGGTAGTCCTCATGTGCTGCATGCAATAGTTTCTTCTTGAGACTAGATGTGCTAGTAAAGAAGACTTTTTCATAGTAATATATGACCATATCATCCATAATGTACCTGTCATATCCATCCAGTTCATCCAAAATCATTCATGTACCTAGATCCTGGGAGTACTCTACCAAGAGTTGATACCTCCAACATAGATCAATCCTCCTCATAGACAACGCTGGTGATCTGCAATGTGATGATCCCCTCATGTTGTTGCCTGCTACTTTGACATCCCCCAGGACAAATTAATCCTCCAAAATGCTTCCATGCCCATCATGCAACTGCTCATGCTCAAATATTAGTGGTGATCCTGGGAAGTTAGCCTCCCATGAGAAGCTTTCATCCAAAAGGAATCTCCCAAGCTGGATCAAAGTAAGCATGAGTGGCCTCCATCCACTCCTATATATGAAAGAGTCCTCCCTCAAAGGAAGTATCCTCTTCCCCTCCAAATCTAAGGAGTAGTCATCCTACATCATGGAGATGCCATCCTCCATCCCTGCAGCAAACTCTCTCAGCGCAGTATAACTGATGAGAGTGGGTGATACTAAAAATGAGAGAGTGTCTCCCTTCTCCTTGGGTTTATCCCAAACTCTCTGCATTGTGTTGGACTCCTCCAATGTCTTCACCTCTCTGGAATCCAAGAGTGGTGAACTAAGTGACAATATGCCCCTCATCAATGCTAGATCAGGTGGCCTTCCAGGTGGAATGTCTCCATATAGTGAGACATCAATATCGGAAGTGGACTGTATGTATGAGTGGATTGATTTTTCCCTCTCTTCACTGCGCTGTATAGTCTCTCTCCCTTGTGCAAAGACTCTTCGGAATATATAAGGGTATATCAACCCTTGATGCTGATCCTTCTCTTCTTCCTCCATCTCACAATCCCCAGTAGCTGCTACATATGACTCCGGAATTGTGCCACGGTTCCCACATGTTAAAACATTTGGAACTCCTTACAAAGATACAAGGGCTCCTCCAATAGAAGCAATGGCTCCCCTTTCACCTCAATGTGGTGATGAATCTCCTCCTAATGGGACAACTTTGTTGGATCTCTCATGCTCATCCTCTCCATCAATAAGTGAGATTACCTCATCATCAAGGAGTGACCCTAGATCTTGGGCATATCTTGAAGGAAGTACCTCCATGACTTCACAAATGGAAGAGGTCCCTTCACACAATGGGGATCTTTCCCTTAGCAAGCCATCATACATGTCTTCATCCCCTTCGGAAATAAGGAATGGAGTTTGTTTCATGTTTCCTCCCAATGCATGCAAAGTGTTTGATGTTTTGACACATAGAGATTCACAGTTATTTTCATCAAATTTTCTCACCAGTCCTTTAGTGAATCCATCATATGATTCTACATTTGCATGATAACATGAAACAGAATTTTTAAACCAACTATCATGAGCCATACCTTTGAGTTGCAGCGCTGCTGCTCCAATGGCCTCATCTCCTTCCTCCATCCTCCCTGCAGTGCAAGTGGGAAATGGATTGCGATGTGGATCTGCACATGTGGCTGAATGCTCACACCCATAATAATAATAGCTAGGGCTTTCTCCATCCACAAACCCTCTCAGAAAACCTTTCCATTTTTCCCTTTCTATCTCCTCAAGATCTTCAATGATACCCTCCATGGTCTGGAAAAGAAGAAGGGAAACCTCCTCTTCTTTCATTCCTCTTTTTTTGTACATATCCTCTTCTAAATGAATATCTTCTCCTTCTATTGGCATATAATCTTGGGCTGCACAGGCTGAGCCAAGATTGATGCTCCGATACCACTGTAATATCCCTTTTTCGGGAATTTCTGCTATTTGGTCCTCAAGGACATTGTATAAGGAATTAGATGTAAAAATAAGCAAAAAGGGGGCTTGGATCCCCTTTTTAACTCCTTAAACACTTCTCTTCTATAATTTGAGCCCAAATAAATAACTCTAGAGGGGTTATTCAGATCTCCCCAAACTAGATCCCTTAAAGAATGCTCAAAGAGAGAGCTTATAGCAATACATGAACACAATCATTAAACTCTACAAATATGAATGAAAATTAAGATGAAATATATTACAGCCATCATGTACATTAATGTATCAGCAAAAATATACAGAAATATCATGAGGAATAAGCCCCTCGTGCAATGGGAATCAATCTCCAAAGATTAACACATGAAATACAAGAGATGCAGCAACTGCATAAAATGCCGAAAAGCAGTGACAATGCTGTCTCTAGGATTGTAGCTACTTCTATGGGTGTGCATACATGAAATATGACTGAAATATACAAGAAATTCCCAAGAATAGAAGAATGGGCTCCAATACAAGATTTCTAGCCAATCTAGGAGAGATTGATAGAAATGTCGGAAAATGTACAATGTGACAAATAACTTGTCACTGAAACTAAAAAAAAAATAAGAATGAGGATATGTTAGATCTGGAATACTCATGCCCTCCCCTGATAATGTTCTCAAGCAAAGGGTTGATCCCTCTTGCTCAAAAACACTCCTTCTGATAAGCTCTGATGATCCTCCCAGCAACTGCCTGCATAAAATAACGCAGTTTCTGCCCAAGACTGTGCTGTGAGAGATGGTGAGTGACTGGCCTGGTGCCAAAGATCTGAAATTAATCCCGGGAGTCTCCTATGCTGCTCCTCCAAAGAATATGCAAGAACTCCACCAAAGAACAAGCCAAGAATGACTCTGAGAGTTCCTCTGTTGGTGCTCCCAGCAACACAACATTTTTTGCCCAACAAAATAACATTGTAGCTGAAGGGATAGGCTTGGCCAAATGCTGGAATGAGGAAATGAAGCTCAAATCCTCTCCTTCCTTGAGGATGAGGTAGGGATTCCCAACCGGGAACACCCTTGGGTTCAAGAACACTACAACCCTGCTAAACATCCCGGGGATGCAAATCTCTGCAGACCCTACGAAAATGATAAGCTAATGCATAATGAAAATGGGCTGCCATCTCCTCCTCCTTATAAAGCAAATGAACGTTTCTCACCATGGGTCCCATTCACACTTGCCTCTAGCTCATGCAAGTGGAGCCTCCACTAAAACTGCGTTGTCCAAGTAGGTTCAATGTATCTAGACAGTTTTATTTGACTTGGTCAAAATGACTAGATCAAGCATGATCCAATCCTATTCACACCCTGTGGTGCTCAATTCAGCTGCTTTATTATTCCTCCTTTCACACAAGGAGTGTTATTTCTCCATCAAAAGGGGTTAAGGTGTCTCCTTACCCATTTTATTAGAGAAGATGAAAATATGCAAACTATAATGTTCCTTTTAGCTTGAGGCTAAAAATTGGGAACATTACAGGGACTCCAACGGCTAAGATTAAAATTGAATCAATGGTTGAGATCATTTTCTATTCGATCCGTGTGATTTTCTATAGATATCTCACCTTCCTAAATTAATTGTTGTTAATTAATTTAATTACTAGTTAATTAAATTAATCAAGGCATTTCTAGGTGGATTTTCCTTAAACCTTTTCTGGGTTCTGGAGTCCTATTTTTTCTTAGCCTCTCTAACAACTTTAAAAACTATAACACCATCTGATGCTACAAAAAATAACAGGACTCACTAACTATGGAATATATACATGAAATTCTTACAGCATCTGAAATTAAGGTTATACAAGAGAGATCAGAACCAAAGGAGGTTTCCTTCAAATCCTCAAACAAATCTAAAGAACATCAAAATTTCTCCTGTCATGAGTTAGATCTAGAGCTAGCTTAATCTGTGAGGAATCTAAAAAGAGGATCTGGAAAATATAAAGGTAATTTTCCTCTCAAATGTTTTGATTGTGATAGAGTTGGTCACTTTGTTTCTCATTGTCCCTACTCAAAAGTTAAAAATCAAGAAAATGAAATAGCTCAAAAGTGTTAGCGTGAATTCTAATCACAAGCGTACGAAAAAAGCTCACTTTAGTTGTGCATAACAAATAGCCCTAACATCAAATGTGGTTTCCAATTCCCTTATATTTGCAGTAGGTTATCAGAATAAATGCTACAAAAATCCATATCTATGCAATTAAAGAAATTAAACAGCAAAAATAAATAAGAGTTGCTTCATACATCCAATAGACAAGACAAAAAATCATAAAGAAATTTTTTATATTATGACACCTGGGAAGGGAACACGGAAATATGTTACCAGTCCCCCTCAATCGGATGGGTTCTTGTATGTCCTTCGCACTTCAGATCCAAGTTCTCTCTCTCTTGATGGTGCAGAAAACCCAGAAAAAATGGAACTCAAAGGGAGATCATAAGAAAAAGTAGAAAAAATATGACAATGATGGAGGATCAAAGTCAGACCAAAAGTATAGATCAAAAGGTGATCAAAAAGAGGTCGTGAATGAATGGAAAACCCTTCTATTTATAACAAAATATTTAGTCTAGATATTGGTGCATAATTAAAATATTATTGACCAAATCTAGATCCAACTTACTTGGAATATTTTATTATTTTTGGTGGAGGGAAAAAGAATTTAGAATTGGTTAAACCCCTTTTATTTAGAAATAATAAATAAATAAATGATTTATTCAATTATTTATAAATGATTTAGTCAAATTTAACAAGGAATATTATTAAATAATGATTTAAATAATTACTCCTAGATAATAATAAGATAAATAATAATTTATCTAATTAATTCTCATGTTTTGGGTTAAATATGACCAGGAATATTAATTAAACAGTGGTTTAGTTAATTATCCCTAGAGGAAAATCAAACAAATAAGGATTTATTCAATTATTCCTCTTGGGGTTTCCTGTTTAGACCATAAATAATTTAATAAACTATGGGTTATTAAATTATTTCTCATAGTGAAAGCAATTTTTCTATGGTAAAATTGGTCTTACATGGTGTACTTTAGTCCAACTAATAGTAACAGGTTAGATGACCAAAAATTGGTGTAACAGATTGCCCCCCAACGTGCAAGTGCTAGGAGGTAATCGTATGACCGAAGTACGTTGTAAGAACACAATCACTAGATACCGAAGGGGAGTCAGAGAGAGAGAAATATAAGACTGACTAAAGCAAGAGAGGATAAGACCCTGAGGAGGCAAGACTTACAGGTGCGACAAGCCTCTTTTATGAGTGAGTACATGTTCTGAATGAGGTGGGAGAGGCATACCTATGCCCGCTGAGATGAAAAAGTACAAAGAATAATGGTGCACCCAGAAAACATGGGACTAAGCTATACAGTACATGATGGCATAAACATGGGCCAAATAAAAAACATAATGTATCCCACATACATATTGTGCCTAGGACAACAACCAGGACTTTTACAATAATATCTGAGTACATGAGATATAATAACAACCAAAGAGGCCCTGTAAAACAGGAAAGGGCTCTAAAAATCTGAACGATACATGCAAACTAAAAGGGTGATGAGAGCAGCTAAGGAGGAAACCATAAAATCTGTAGAGCTGCATCCAAGGTTGTAATAAAGAGGTCATCTGGGTATGTGGGGGGTTACATGAAGGGCTGCCCCCTAATGAGCTTTGAAACATCTCACACACACCCAGGAATCACTGGTACAATCTTCTGCATCATTGAACTATCCAGTATACAGATCTCAATCATGCCATAAGGAGCTGGAACTAAGAAACAATCAAGTCAAAGGGCAATAAAGGGCCCCTTTGCCTGATCTGAGTCACTGAACAAGAGTGGAAGCCGGAACCAAGGTACACCCTCTAGACCTGTCTTCTAGAATGAATAAGTTGATGTCGACAGAAGGAGGTCTGCCATAGTTGATACAATAAGGAATCTTCAACTAAGGCACGAGGGATAATAGTAGAGCGACTGATAGACTGAAAACAGGGATGATGGTGGAATGGGGAGTAATGAGTAGCGGGCTAACGACTTCCCTTGTTAGAGCATAAAGGGCATGAATGACCTGGCATCTTTAGACTCGACTCTAGAGGGGATAGGGGATAGTATGAATGAAGGCCAAAATGTGCGACACGAGAAAGGTAAAAATCAATTAAGGATGGAAGACCATGACGGGAGACAAAAGGAACTCGGGACAAACTCCATGGATGCGATGATGAGTCAACTCGGATGCTCTAAACAAGGGTGACTCGTTGATGCTGCCACACAGAATAGGCTTGGTGGGGACCATAAAAACATGAGTAAAATATGGTTACTCACGACAAAAATCGACACGAGTATCGACAAGTATGAAGGCAAAGTGGTGCCCCCAAGTACAAGTGTTGCAAGTGAAGAAATTCAATTTTGAGAAGCGGTGAAGTGACCTTTCTTGGAAAACAGGATTCTGGGTGAAGTATAAAATCACAAAAAACAAAAGGATACCCATTTGAGTGCTCGGTGAGAGCTTTCCAACAGCGCTGACGGTTCATCAAACCGAGCTACAGTTTGGTCGTAATTGGCGAAAGAAAAATTTGGGTTTTTCTTTTAATAGGGTGATTTCCCTCCAATTTGATTCATTTTCAAGTGTATCTATGGTGAATGTGGAGAGGAGGAAAAGGCCCTAAATCGTAGCGGAAATCGTAGCAGAAAAACCAACCATGAATTAGGATCTGTGACTTTTAGGTAGGTGGCCTTACTTGTCTAGAGGTGGCCTGAATGCTTCTTGGAAGGATGGTTCCTGGTGAAGAATTAAGGTTGGAAAGGAATATATGAATGGACTACTAGAGAAGGTCTAGAATCATCCCCGCCCACCAAGTCAAACATGGGGACCAAGTGGTAAACATGGTATCACACAAAGTAGAATATTTGAAGATAGGGTATCAAACATCTAAGATATATGGCTCGTCGGAGAAGCCGGTAGGTCCAACTATCCAAGGAATGGGAGGAAAATCGGCCATACCTACCTTGATGGGGTCTAGGCTGAGACTTATGAAAATCAAGTGAGAAGGTGGCCAGGGGTGCCATCATGCCCCAAAGCATGGGATACTGTAATATTCCAAAAGGGGGAGAGCAGCAATAAAGCTCACAAAAATGGAAATAGCAGCAAATTTTAACACATTACATATGAGCCAAATGATATATCCATGGTATTATGTATAATAGCAATAAATAACTACAAGATATTTGGGATCAAATCCCTCAAGATAGGAAAAAGAAGCCTCCAATGCAAAAAAGCACCCAAAACATGTAATACACTGCTACACAAAATACTGAAACAAGTACAACACAATTTTAGTGACTAATACTATAGCTGGAAAATGTAAATATATGGTCTTTTATTACAATGCTCAAACAAAGCCAAAAATGGAGATCTATGCTCCTTAACACTTTTCCAAGACAACCCAGGAAGGGTTTCCAGAAATGCACACATTATGAATGGTGGAACTAAAGCCCTAGGGCTGAAGATTCACTACAAATAAAGCACATAGAAGGAGGTGGTTGAATCTGATGTAGATTTGAAAGAACTCATCCAAAAGACTCTCTCAATGAAGGGTTGATCCCTTCAATGGAGAGCAAACACTCCCAATGGAGCATTGAACTTACCCCTGCAACAGCTCACTAAAGCCATGGACTAGAACTGTGTTGTAGGGGATGATGTTTCCTTGGCCTAATGCCAAAATATGATATGAAGCACAGGGACCTTCCTTACTGATCTCTAAATGGAAAGAAACCTTCCTCCACTGAAGACAAGCTCAGAAATTATCCAACAAAAACCCTCCATTGCTGCACCCTGCAACTCAGCACATATCTAAATATAATTTTCACTATAGAAGAAAGTTGTAGCTTGGCCGAATGCCGAAATGTGGAAATGTAGTGAAAATACTCTTCCTGAGTGGGCACTAGAAGTCCCTCAAGGATAGAGGTGGGATTCCCTCTCGGGAACACCCTGTGTTAAACATCACTGCAATCTTAGCTAAACAGTTGAAGAGAGCAACAAGTCTAAACAGACCATCAACAAAATAATAATCCTATCATAACCACAATGGCTGCCATCCTCTTCCTTATATTCTTGGTGAGCTTCCTCACCTTGGGCTCCACTCATTAAGGCCACTACTTCCATGAATGGATTTTCCCTCCAAAACTGTGTTGTCCCTCAATGAATGTCACTCCTTCCATACCAGTGTTGTTTGATTTGGTCAAGGTTGAGCCAATCTACATGTTCCAACCCCTTTTCACACACAAGGGTCTTCAATCCAACTTTTAGATGACCTCCCTTCACATTAGGAGTTTCTTTATTCCTACTAAGGATATTTGTGGGTCTCCATATCCTCTTATCCTTCTAACTAGAAGCAAAAATAAAAATTTAATATTCCAATTAGTTGTGTGCTAATTTAGGAATATTACAGATACTGCCACCAAGCATATGTGATGGAGGGGAGTGATCTGGTATGCAAAGGTGGGAATGATGCCCCTAAAAGGATGATTTTGTGGAGCACCATGGTGTTCCAAGTGCTAAAATAATGGATTCAAGCCTTCAGTATCATAGGCACTAAATCCTCAAAGAGGATAATGAGAAGGTATAGAGGCATAGGTTCCCCCAATCATGTTATGGTCATGCCAAATGTATTTAGAAAAGTGGAATCTAAACACATTTTTATGATGTGCTTCGCCATTTGTTTATGCTATGGTTATCTTCTGTGGGAATAATGGATAGATGTAGTTCGAGAAATGGAATGGAGGATTACCAATCTCTTTTGGTACTGCATATATGAAGAAAAATTAATAAATTTATGGGTTCGCATACATGTTGTCACTATCCAAAAGAGTGGATTTGGATATAATGAACTGGTGCTCACCTAGAAAACACATAGGTTGGTCAACAACAATGTCTAGGGGACTAGGTTTTTGATGTAAGATGAAGGAATGATTCAGTGGATCACCCCTAGAGTGATCTAAAGTGGTATGAGACTCTATAAGTTCTTCTAAATGGGGAAGAATAATGGTACTAGAGTTGACACTACCAGATTCACTAGGAGGGTTGTGGAGAATTTCTTCTCTTGGACTCTTAGATATGGGTGCCCCCTTACCAAAACATTGGGTGTCAATGTAATTACCACAAGGTGTATGTGGTTTGAATGCATGGTTTCAATTTAAGGGGGGGTAGATAAAGCCAGGGGTGGTAAATGCTTCCATAATGTCATCATTGCAATATAATATGGGGTGACTGGTGGAAGAAAGACCACATAATGCGGTGAAGCTACTTGACTCATCATTATGAGAAGTGAGGTTCACATGTGCATCGTCACATAGGGTAACAGAAGAATAATTAGATGAATAATCTACCGATATTGAGACCAAGGTGATCGCTGAAGGGAGGTCAGGCGAAACAGAAGGGGATTCCCCCGAGGGGTTTTCCACTGTCGATCTCATAGATGATGAAAAGTAGAGGATAGTGGTTGAAGGCTCCGTCATCTCAACATCGGGAGGGGGTATGTCAATGGGAGTGGATGTGTCCTCTGGTTTTGCGGAAGCAAAACGCGCAAGTAAGGGAGAGGCGTACTCATTGTGCTCGACCTCGTATTGGCGAACCACTTCCAAGGAGGTGCGTAAATCTTCGATGCAGGGAAAAAGGTGAGTATAGTGGCCATGGAAATCACACAAAGAACAAGGGTGATTTATGTTCAAAGTATTGAGTTCCTTGGCTGAAGCCGGTAAAGTAACATGGACTTCTCAGATATCCGACACAGGAAATGCTTCATTGACCATGGGTTTAATATGATATAATTTGGGAAAATTGTAGGTAGCATGACCGACAACATCGCACAAAGCACATGCAGGTGTACACTTTGGAGGCTTAGGAGGAGCAGGTGTTGTCTGGGCAGCCTTATCCTTAGGTGCCTTTTTTCGGGCTTTTCCCCCCTCACCCGAGACTTTCGCAATAGGAGTATATTCTTGTATAGGTGGTTGAGGCATAGAAGCGAAGGGAGGGATCATAGCGATTGTTTGGAATGGGGTCAAAGCAGTGTAAGGTTTGAGCTGACTCGGCGGGGTATTGGTTGGGGGATCAATGTACCAAACTGGGATCCCCAGGGTCATGTTGGGAAGGGTCAAGGTAGCATAACATGTACCGAAAATAACCTGGAAGGGGGAGCAAGAAACGGTATCTGACCGGAGGGGTAATGACCAAGAGGAATAGATCCTAGATGGTTAAGGCTAGGGGGAACCGTTCCATGAGGAAAAAGAGGATCAGGGACACCAGCTACAGATGAAGGCCCTTGAGGAGGAGGTCCCAAAAGCTTATTTGAATTACTAGGAGCAGGTTGCAAAGGGCGAGGATGATGACTAGTTGAACTGGACCATTTGAGGTTGGACCGAGACGATTGCATCATGCAAACATTAAACAAGATAGGGAAAGATATAAGAGGGGGGAGACCAGGGAATGAACCAAGAAAAAAGGAATCTTTATAGACTCCGGGTGAGATACTGGTCGGAGGTTCAACTGTTTGTTTATTGACCATCAAATAAATAGTGGACTCTGGAGAGTTTTAAGACTTTGGTTCGTAATATGTCAGTTAATCTATAGTGACGATCTTTCCATTGTGAGGAAATCACATCTTATGGTGAACCGCAGATGGGATAGCAAAAATTGCATAAGTATAGCTATGACTCAATAGAATGTTGTGGTCTAAGGGGGCATCAATGACATCAATTTCACCACAAATAGTTTTTCCCACAAGAGTAATAGGACATTTGCGAAACATTCCAAGGGGTTGGGAAGAGTGGCCATCCCACACACAGAGGGTGATAGTGGAAGGGGCTAACTCGGGTGATCCGAGCTTTTTCCAAATAGAAGCGGACATCACATAGGTGGATACCCCCTCGTCAATGATACATCAGGATACGTTGGCATTCTGAACCTTGACAAGTATTTGGAAGGCGACGGATGCAGGTAGGGGTGGATGAAATAACTTGTCAACATCGAAGACAATAAAATGATCATCTGAAGGATCCACAGCACCCATGGCAGTTAGTAGAGCTTTACGTTGTGAATGGCATGACTAGAGGACTTCCAGCGTTGACATGGAGGCAGGGGATTGCGCCAAGTCATCTACTATACTGTAGGTATGGGCGGCTTTACCGGAAGCTTCGTTTTGGCGTAACGGTCCTTTGGGGATCTTGGTATGTACCTCTGCCTTAGGTTGAGGGATCTGTAAAGGACCATTGGGTGTCAAAATTGAACTATAAGACCTGAGGACTAGGGCTAGGTTTCGAACGCAGCTGGAGGCTTGGTGTACTAGCATGACCGAGTCTAAAGGTTAAGATCAGCGGTATTGGCCTGGTCAAGTTGCATCATAATAATTTGGTAATCATAGGTACCATACGAAGGAGGTTGAGCAGTCTCCTGACCTTCAGGGGGTTGGGCATCCACATATCCTTGATGGGGGAAAGGATTGGTAAACACAATTGTTTGAGTAGGCATAGCATTAGGAGGAATCGAAGCAGAGGCTTGTTTTCCTCGAGATGTTGCTTGAGCTTCCCACAGTTGACGCATCTGAGGTAAAATGGGAAAATCATGGGTATAGTGACCATGGACACTATTGGCATTGGAATCAAAACTTGGATTACAGCAAGCGCCTGACCAGACACATCCTAAACTCTATGGCAATTTAATGATTTGTTTTATGGGATTGGTAGATGGTATAAACTTTGATTCACTAAAAAGGGATTTCAGTCAATCCACAGTTCTAGTAGTGAGGTTATTGGAATATGATGTGGTAGCAGAGTGCAAGTTTATATTTTATGAGGAGGAAACTATAAGATGAGAGAGGAAACAATAGATCTGCAAAACAAAAATCTACTGCATTTGGTAGAAATTAACAAAACTAGCAGTTTGACAATATTCCATTGAGAGAAAGCTATTTCTAGTCTTACAAGATTCTCACTAAAATATCATGAAGAATAACTATCATGAGTGATGCTCTTCCACTGTTATAACATATATTTTACCAGGAATTCTCACTGTGTGAGACGAACAAAAACTCATAAAACACATAACATGTAAGAGACTGATAAGAACACATAATAGCATAATGGTTTGCAAAATGAAACTGAAAGAGAAAAGATATGGAAACACAAGTAAAGTTGACAATACACACAACAAATTGGTAATAAGTCCTCAGCAGTATCATTCAATTTCATTCACAAAAAATATTACAGATCATATGATTCAAAATTCTAAAACCACTAACCTTTTCTTCATATATATACAAACAATGATACTGTCATATCCACAGAAAAAGGTAAATCTATTTCAAAAGTTATTACAATCTCGTGAAAGAGATGAGGCTTATCCCTAATATTAAATACAAAGTGCTATATTAAAACTAAGATAAACATCATGAAGGTCTTCATTCCGAAATGGTTGTATGAGGTGGCAGCCTATTTGAAGACCACTCTTCTATTCTGGTGCAACCAATCTTCAACATAAAGTGTAAAAACAGTGGGAGTGACATGTGGTTGTCTCCTTCAAACATGCAAAACAGAACCCTGGTATTTTGGAGAATACTTGATACATGACACCTAGTAGCATCCATTGCAACTGAAAAACTCCTCCACTTCATCTGTTTAATCTCACCATCAAGATAAAAAACCAAAAAGTATCCCTTTTCCATCACATGCTGATATTTCAAAATAATTGCTACCTTCATAGAAAGGGTAGTTATATTCGTAAAACATGGAACATTAACCCAAAATGTTTCTCCAAAGAAGCCTTGTTCTTCATTCATCAAAGATCCAGAATAGAGGCAAAAATCCTGATGGCCTCTGCTTTAGTCACCCTCTTATCAGACTTTTTTCTTTGTTCTCGACTCTTTTACTGATTCTTTTTCTTCCTTTAAATTTGTCTTCAGGTCTCTCTTCAATGTTAATAATTTCATCTCTTAATTTAGGATTGGCAATCAACTTGTTGTTTAGCCTGAGTTTATTTTTGGGTCTAGTATGAGGTCTCTTGACATAGGGATTAGGGATGAATTTGGACCTCTTACCTCCATGTATGAATTTACTATACTCTGCCTCCTCATCTTCTGATTCTGTGTACTCAGGGTCATTGTTGTCTTCATAGGATGAATAGGAGTGTATCTCATTTTTCTTCCTCTTCTTGATCAAAGAAAAAATGGAGGAAACTAATTTAGCCAAGGTAGGCTCTTCTTCTATGACAGGCTCTGACATTTTCTTTTTCCTTTCTTAAGAGAAAGCAAAACCTGTGAGAGAGTGGACTCTGTGAGATAAGTACCACTACTTGGTTGTGCTTGATGAGATGACTCAGGAACATGGCTTGAACTTTTCATACCAGGGTTGAATTCCACTGGTGAAAAAATAGGTTTTGATGCCAGAAGTCCAGGGTTGACTTCCACTAGTTCTTCTACCATGAAGAGTTTCTTCTTAGGTTGGCTCCATGAAGAGGAGGTTATTTTCTCTTTGTCCTTTGACGTAGGCTTCTTAGGAGACTTTGAATTTTTCTATTGCATTTTCTTCTTGTATTCTTCCATGAAAGACTTCAGGGTTTGGGGTTCCCTAGGTGAGCTACTGACATTAACTTCATCAACTAGTGACATTGATGGCATAGGCATAGGATTTGTAGCCTTTCTAATTTATCTTCTAATTGGCCTTTTAACTGAGATGGAGGCAGTGTTAATTTGACAAAATGTTGAGATTCAACAAGATGATCCTAGTGAAAATTAAGCACCTTCACTAGGTGGGGCCTGCAGGCTATTTTTAGTTGTATGTCTATTTTTAGAATGGTGAGCATATTCTAAAATTAGCAGGATGTTTATTCTAGATGGTTGAGAAAATTCTAACTTTAGATGAGTTTCTATTTTTAGAATATGGGTGAAGTCTATTTATAGATCGCTAATCTAAAAATAGAATGCATGTTGATTATTATTAGCCCTTAATGATAATCAGACAATAAATAATAACTTATTCTCTTGAAGCACTTGATTTCATTTTACTGATGTGGCAAACCAGTTGGATGAATGAATTACGCATTCCAAGGTTGTTTGGTGACTCATGCATGATGGACTTCGTTGTAACTGAGTGTGACATAGTTGGAAGAGTAGTTATGGGGGTTGTTATTTAGTTTAACTAAGTTAAGTGAGTTAAACTCAATTTTTCTAGTTGTAAATAAAGATACACTAGTGAAATATGAGTGAATTAATTATTTAATTAATTCACAAGTAGTTTCTTACTTGCAATTGAAGAAATACAGCAGTTAACTACTTGCATGTCAAATCCAGTGGAGACCTAGTGGAGAGATAGGTGAAAGGGTGTGTTTGACTATCAGTTGTGACTATAGTGATGCATTCAATGCATCTACACACACATTTGAGTTTCCAATGAGGATTTCACATACAAGGCAAGGCAAGATCGAATTCATTTAGTGATCTTCTTCATCAGGGATTGCGCCGTGGAGGTAGGCTATCAGGAGGCAAGAAATTGGTGCATAGATATGCAAATTTATGCAAGACAGTGTGAGACGATTGTATATTGTACTAAGAGCTCTATGAGCTGAGCTTTGTATGAGATTGTTTCATGATTCCATGATATACATAATATATGATACTTGGGGTTTTTAGCTTTAATCTTTCCTGATAAAACATCTTGTTATGTGCACTTGATTTTTCTTCATATGTTTGCAATTGGCGATTTAATTTCCGCAAAGAATTGAGTAGAAGGATTATGTATTTAACAGTGGATTTAATTGTTAGATCAGGGGAGTCCAGTAATATACATGTTATTGTATTAAATTTCTACATGGTATCGAGGCAATGTTAATCACTGAAGATTGCAATATTGAAGCGGTGCTGAGTTTTGTGTTGGTGGACAATTCGAATTTTCTTCAAGAATTTCTTGGTGAGACAGTTGAATAAACATTGAAATGGATTTCAATGGGTTGCGGTTGGAGTATGCACTCGAGGTCAGCTTGAACTACATAGCCTAGAAGGATAGGATGGAGGTGGTGTTTGAATATAATGGCTTGAAGGACTTCATCGATAGCGATTTTCCTAATCCCACTTCGATGGATGTTGCACTACTTGATGCCTGGAAAAAGAAAGTATCAAAGATAAGAAGAATTTTGTTGGAAGGTGTGAAATACCATATTGTGTCCAGCCTTCATGGGAAATCAACTCCATTTGCAATGTGGAAGGCTTTGACAGATCTTTTCCAAAGCAACAGCGACCATAGGAAGTTGGCGCTAAAAGATAAACTCAGAAAAATCAAAATCGAGAAGGGCGACTGTATTCCAAAGTATCTCACGAAGTTTGTCCAATGTAGGGATGAGCTGGGGAGTGTGGGAATTATAGTTACTGATGATGACTTGGTGAGCTTGGCACTCCTTGGAATTTTGAAGAGTCGGCACAGTTATCAAGACTCTGTCAATGGGCGGGAGAAATTGTCGGATTGGGAGCGACTTTGGTCGGATCTAGTGTAGGAGGAGATAAGGCGGAGTACCAGGGAAGGCTCTTCATCAAAGCATGATGATGAAGAGGATTGTGCTTTGGCCGCCAAAGCGAGGAAAGGGAAGGGGAAGAAATCCCATTCAAAATCTGTGGCTAAAGGCAAGAAGTTGGAATTGTCCAAGGTGAATTGTTTTCACTGTCATGAACATGGGCATCTCGCCACTAACTTACCACAGAAAAATAAGAACAAGAAGGTTGTTGGAGTTGTAGCTGGTGAGGACCTTGCCTCACAATTTAAACTTTATTTCTCTGTGATCGCATGATTGGTTTCAAGTGCAATGGGATCAGTGTGGTATCTTGATAGTGGTGCTTCCTTCCACATGACGCAAGATAAGGAGTTGTTCAGTGACTTGGAGGAGAAAGATCTCCAAATGCATATAGAGATGGGCGACGATGGACGATACAGTGCGACCGGCATTGGTACCATTACCTTTGAGAGGGAGTCAGGTAAACCATTTATGTTGAAATATGTTATGCATGTTCCAGGTCTAAAGAAGAACTTGGTCTCAGTTGTGATGTTCTAGGACAGAGGTTATGACGTTGTTTTCAACGAGGGAAAAGCTTTCCTGCGACATAAAAAAATGGGTCAAACCAAGAGGATAGGGATTCGATTCAAGAATATCTAAAATATGGAGGTAGATGTTTGCGCTGCAATGGTGGGCAAAGAAGAAGAAGTGGTGAGCCGGGATGAGGGCGAATTATGGCACAGGATATTGGGCCATCTTCACCATGGTGCCCTGAAGATTTTAAAGCAGATTTCTACTGGACTTCCCAAGGGTACACTTGCGCAGATAGATCTATGGGTAATTTTATGAAGACCACATTTCATGAAAAGGAGAACCGTGGTTTGGTGATCCTGGAGAGAATTCACACAGATGTGTGTGGACCATTCTCGGTTGCTTCAACAGAAAAACACAGTTATTATGTTATTTTCATGGATGACTATTCTCATAGATGCTGGATCTTCTTCATGTAGAAAAAGGATCAAACATTCTCAAAGTTCTGTGAGTTTAAAGCATTGGCAGAGAAGGAGTCGGGGAAGCAATTGAAGGCTCTATGGAGCGATAATGGTGGTGAATATATCTCAAACGAATTCAAATAATTTTGTAGCAAAGAAGGAATTCGGAGAGAACTCATAGTGCCTCATAACCCACAGAAAAATGGGGTCATGGAGAGGATGAACAGAATGATCATGGGTGCTAGACGAGCTATGCTGCATGATCAGGGCCTACCAATGCACTTGTGGGCGAAAGCATGCAACACTGCGATTTATGTGCAAAACTGTTGTCCTCATAGAGTACTTGGCATGAGTACACCTAAAGAAGCTTTTACTGGTAAGAAAATGGATGTTTCTCACTTTAATATTTTTGGCTCATTTTTTTATGTTCATGTGACCAAGAATGCTAGGAAGAAGCTAGAGCCGATTGCTGAAGTTGAGATATTTTTGGGGTACACATAAACACCCTGTAATATTCCCAAATGGGGAAGCAGCAATATATGAACACAATAATGGGAAAAGGAGTGATAAATCAACACATAAAATGTAAGAATATCATATAGCCATCATATTAATATCATATCAGCAAATGTATACATATCCTTGAGGAAATAATCACTCAAGTTAGGCAAAATAAGCCTCAAGAGAACATGTACATAAAATATGAAGATCACTGCTACACAAATAATGCCCAACACTATGACAGCACAATTTTATTAAGTATAACTACTACTGGAAAGTATCAATACATAGATCTGCAAATGTATGGCTCAAAAAGTGCCGAGAGTAAACATCTAAACTCCCAAATAAATTTTCAAGGCAACTCGAGAAGGATTTCCTGAAATATGCAAAAGTACAAAAATGTCGGAATGCAGTCCTAGGACTGAATAGAAGCTACAACTCAATAACTGGTTGGAGATGGCTGAAGATGATACATATGATGAATAGATCCCCTCCAATGGATCCTTCAGGTGAAAGTTTGATCCAATCACTGAATTTCTCACCCTCCAATCAAACACTGAAACCCCTCACTGCAATGGCTCACTGAAATAACGCAGTCACGGAGGGATATTGCACTGTAGATGGTAATAATATGTTGGCTTGGTGCCAATATTTGAAATAAATCTCAATAAAATCCCTTGCTGATCTCCCAAAGAGAATAATGCTTCCTCCTCTGAAAAACTAGCTCCGGAAATGGGTTTCTCAACCCTCCACTGCAACACCCTACAACACAACACAATACTCTGCAGAAATTGCACTATGGTTGAAGACTGATGCTTCGCCTTAAGCCTGAGTGTGAAAAAATGAAGTGCAAGCTCCCCCAAGAGGCATCTCAATAAAGGAGATGGGATTCCTGCTCGGGAACACCCAGTGCTAAACAGCACAGCAATCTCAACTAAACAGCTGAAGAATGCACAATAGTCATGTAGACCATAAAATCAATAATCTATAACATTCCTCACTATGGCTTCCTTGCCCTCCTTATAAACAAGTGTGAGCCTTCTTACCTTGGGTCCCACTCATTAGGGTTTCCACCTTCATGGAATCTTCCTCCCACTATCACTGTGTTGTCTCTATTGATGAGCTACTCCATCCATACCAGTGTTGTTGACTTGGTCAAACTTGACCTTGTCCACATGTATTTGCCCATGTTCACACATGAGGGTGCTAGATCTAGCTATTATTTTGATCCCTTTTCACATCAAGAGAGATTTTATGCCTATGTAATATATGTATGGGCCTCCTTACCCATTTATTCATCTATATAGGTGTTGAAAACAAAATTAATATTCCCATTAGCTGCATGCTAATTTAGGAATATTACAGTCCTCCCCTCCCAAGTGTTGCTTGTCCTCAAGCAACTGCAAGGATAGAACTGAAGAGCCTCCTCTCCTCCTCTTGTAGCATCCCCATAAAATAAACTCCTCCAAGGAATAATATGTTGTCTCATGAATAAATCTCCATATTGTCCCTCCCAAGTATGCAAGCTAGATTTTTGGGACCATCCCAAATATCTATCATCATGAAGAAGTAAAATACCCAAGGAGGCAACAAGGTGTTGTCTAGAGGTCCTCTTGAGGCATGGAATCTGAAATGCACTAGGAACTATCATTCCCATGTGAAATTTCCATTCCCAAGCTATCATCCATACAAAATGAATCACCTCCCAACATGGCAACTCATAGAAAAGTTCCTCCTAATTGTTCATGAGAGGCATAACGCAAGTGCTCCAATCAATCACATGGCCCACCTCATAAAGAAGAAAGTGATTCACTATAGTGGCCATATCATCTCCCATGCTCATCTTGATGCATGGAGCATAAAAGGTGTGGGAATTTTCATTCCCCATGGACACATCCAACCAATGTGTCTCTCTTCCAAACATGCTCCCAACAAAAATAAGAACAACATCAACATAAGGAATCATAATGAGAATCATGCTAGTTGACATATGTAACAAGGGAGAAGGACAATGGTCCCTCAAGTGCAACCATCATATTTTTACTCTCAACTGCATTAGAAGATGGCATGATGTGTGGCTTCCCAACTACTTTTTTTCTGCCCCAATCTCCTCACATGTTTGGAGAAGGTGTAGGGTGTATGGTGCAAAGTGAGCATACCCTGCATAAGATATCATCTCCCCAAGACCTCCTAGGGAGTGGTCATCATCAATGCTGCTTATGGCCTCAAGTAGACCATGAAGTATAGAAGAAATAATGTTCCTTCTTTGAGCAATGTCCTGCACATATATGGTTAAGGAATGCACATATTCATTATATAAATAATTATGCAACCAAACAGTATCCTTACCATATGCTTTGCCCATGCAAATGGAGTGGATCATAGATAAATATCCTCTCATTCTCAAAGAGAAAAGAGGTGGTTTTGATAACTCCCCCAAAGAGTTATGTATCTCCTCCATCTCCACATGATCCATGCATCTCCTCAAATGCTGATATATCTCCTCCTCAAAGCCTTCCTAAGTGTACCCCTCCATGATGGTGTGGTATGCTCTCATAGAATAAGTGTGGCTGAAGAGAAAATCTTCATGAGCTGCTTGTAGTAACTTCTCCTTGAGCTTGGAAGCTTTAGATAAGAAGATCCTACCATGATAGTATATGACCTCATCTCTTACTGAATATCCCTCCTCATGTAGCTGGTCATCTAATATCATACAAGTGGAAAGATCCTTGGAATAATCCACCAATAGTTGGGATTTCCAATATGAATCTATCCTCCATAGTGATAGCGCTGATGATCTATCACAAAGAACATTTTTCATATGGTTTTCCTCCTCTTTGACATCTCCCATGCCAAAGATGCAAGTTGGAAAGTTGTTATCCTTCCCATGTTGATCATGTCACAACGCAGAATCTGAAATAAGAGTGGGTAATGATGATGTTGGGAGAATGCCTCTCCTCTCCTTGAGTCTACCCAAGACTCTCAGCACTGTACCAAGTTCTCCCAAGGTCCTCACTCCTCTAGAATCAATAAGTGGTGCACCCAAATGTGAATCATCCCTCATCATCTCTTGATCTGGTGATCTCCTCGGTGAAATGCCTCTATGCAATGAGACATAAATATCAAGAGTAGATTGCATATATGAATGGAAAGCCTTGTCCTTTCCCTCATTGTGCAAATCAGTCTACCTCTTATGTGCATAAACCTTCTGAAATAGATAGGGGTGTGTGCTCCTCATCATATGATGTTGGTCATCCTCCCTACCTCCTCCTTTCATCCTCATGGTTTTACAATCTGTCAATAATGCAACATGTTGTTCATGGGTTGTGCTTTGATCTCCACATATGAGATCCTTTGGGATTCCTTGTGAACCTACAATAATCCCTCTTGTGGGAGCAAGGGCTCCACCTTCCTCTCCATGAGGTGCTAGATATGCTCTAGATATGATAGCGTTGTTAACCCCGGCCTTTTCTCCTTCTTCAATATGAATTGGAAACCTTTCAATAAGAGGATCTTCTTTTGAAAAGAAGATATCAATGCCCTTCTTTCCAGGAGTATGAGATACATATCTTGCCTCTAGCAAGGTATTATGTAAGATATTAGCCTCTTCCACAGTTTTCTGAATTGGAGTTGGGTTTACAAATTCCTCCAACATATGCAAAGGTTTTGTTTGTTTTGGTCTGTTTAGCTCCACCAAAGGAGTTTCAGAATGTTTCTCATCAAACCTTTCCACTATTCTCCTAATTAACTTTTCATAGGAAGAAGTATTTGTATTTTTTAATGAAAAATACTAAAATATCCACCAAGCATAGGCCTTACCTTCAAAATGCAGCGCTACAACTTTGATGGCTTCAATCTCTGAAACTTGGTGTTGCTGCAAATAGGTGTCTAGCTCCTCCACCCAAGCCCTAGCTGAACATTTAGGTGAACCATAAAAATTAGATAGAAAGAATCTACCCATATCATGTTGCTTTCTCCTCTCCACCTTGATCTTGCAAAACTCTTGGAATTCAATGTGATCTTTAAACCTCTTAGTCTGAGCTTCATATTCTTGTAGATAATCCCTAAGAGCCTCCTTCTTAGGAATTTTTTCTTCTTTCATCTCCCTCATAGTAGATCTGGGCATATGACTGCACTGTGAATCATAATGTGTGGCTGCATGCTCACACTCATCATGAAAAAATCTAGGGCTTGTTCCAGATTCAAACCCCTTTGGATATTCTTTACACATCTCCCTTCTCATCTCCTTGATATCTTCATTAATGCTCTGCATAGTTTGGAAAAGAAGCTTTGAGAGCTCCTCTTCCCCTCTTATTTTCTTGAACTCCTTGGTGAGGCCCTTCCTAGATCTGAAAAGAGATAAGATAAAACTAATTCTTTCCATCGGTTTAATCTTTCTCTTCTTCTTAATCTTCTGATAGCATAATGGCTGAGATCCACAGGCTGAGCCAAGATTATGCTCCGATACCACTGAAATATTCCCAAATGGGGAAGCAGCAATATATGAACACAATAATGGAAAAAGCAGTGATAAATCAACACATAAAATGTAAGAATATCATACAGCCATCATGTTAATATCATAGCAGCAAATGTATACAGATCCTTGAGGAAATAATCACTCAAGTTAGGCAAAATAATCCTTAAGAGAACATGTACATAAAATATGAAGATCACTACTACACAAATAATGCCCAAGGCTATGACAGCGCAATTTTATTAAGTATAACTGTTGTTGGAAAGTGTCAATACACAGATCTGCAAATGTATGGCTCAAAAAGTGCCGGGATTAAAGATCTAAACTCCCAAATACATTTTCAAGACAACCCGGGAAGGATTTCCTGAAATATGCAAAAGTACAAAAATGTCGAAATGTAGCCCTAGGACTGAATAACAGCTACAACTCAATAACTGGTTGGAGATGGCTGAATATGATACATATGATGAATAGATCCCCTCCAATGGATCCTTTAGGTGAAAGGCTGATCCAATCACTAAATATCTCACCCTCCAATCAAACACTGAAACCCTTCACTGCAATGGCTCACTGAAATAACGCAGTCAAGGAGGGATACTACGCTGTAGATGGTAATAATATGTTGGCCTGGTGCCAAGATGTGAAAGAAAGCTCAATAAACTCCCTTTCTGATCTCCCAAAGAGAATAATGTTTCCTCCTCTGAAAAACTAGCTCCCTAAATGGGTTTCTCAACCCTCCACTGCAACACCCTACAACACAACATAATACGCTGCAGAAACTGCGTTCATGTGGATGAAGATTGATGTTTGGCCTTAAGCTTGAGTGTGGAAAAATGAAGTGAAATCTCCCCCAAGAGGCCTCTCAATAAATGATATGGGATTCCCACTCGGGAACACCCACTGCTAAACAACACAGCAATCTCAACTAAACAGCTGAAGAATGCACAATAGTCACGCAGACCATAAAATCAATAATCAATAACATGCCTCACTATGGCTTCCTTGCCCTCCTTATAAATAAGTGTGAGCCTTCTTACCTTGGGTCCCACTCATTAGGGTTTCCACCTTCATGGAATCTTCCTCCCACTATCACTGCGTTGTCTATATTAATGAGCTACTCCATCCATACCAGCGTTGTTGTCTTGGTCAAACTTTACCTTGTCCACATGTATTTGCCCCTGTTCACACATGAGGGTGTTAGATTCAGCTATTATTATGATCCCTTTTCACATCAAGAGGGATTTTATGCCTGTGTAAGATATGTATGGGCCTCCTTACCCATTTATTCATCTATCTAGGTGTTGAAAACAAATTAATATTCCCATTAGCTGCATGATAATTTAGGAATATTACACACCCCAAATTATCATGTGTATTTTCCAAATAGTTGGATGACTGTGGTGCGATGGGATATAAAATTCAATGAGGAGAAGGCCATGAAGTTGTCACTTGAGAGGGAGCTACACTTGCATGTAGAGGAGGAACTCCTTGTTCCCAAACATGAGCCTCAAGATGTGGATCAGCCATAGGAGGAGGATCATGGAGTGGAGGAGTCCACTCACGCAGAGCAAAACATTAGAATTGGCAGAAGGCGTACCATAGAAGCTGAGAGGCTGAAGCTTGATGCGACATAGAATGTAGGAGTCCCTACTTCACAGCGTAGACAGAGACAGTCTCCTGATTGATTCACTGGATACATGGCTCTCACGAGAAAATGTATTGTGACAGAGCCATATTCCTTTCAGGAAGCAGTGCAGGAGCCCACATGGGCAGATGCAATGGTGGAGGACTATGACTCCAATGTCGGTTGATAAATCAATGGTAGGTTCAAGATGGATCTACAAGGTAAAGCAAGCTGCTGATGGGAGTGTTGAGAAGTATAAGGCAATATTTGTTGCCTGGGGCTTCTCACAAATAGAGGGGATTGATTATGAAGAAACCTTTGCACCTGTTGCATGGTATTCTTCCATAAGGACCACCCTTGCTCTATCAGTGCAAATGGGCTGGCACATTCATCAGATGGATGTGAAGAATATGTTCCTTAATGGGATCATTGAGGAAGAAGTGTACATTAAGCATCCTAAAGGATTTGAGATCTTCAGCAGCAAGTCGCATGTGTGCAGACTCAAAAGAGCGATGTATGGGCTGAAGCAAGCACCCTGTGCTTGGTACACTTAGATCGATAGCTATTTCACTGGACTTGGTTTCACCAAGAGTGAGGCGAACAAACCTATACCAGATTGTGGTGGAGGGTAATCTTTTAATCATTGTTCTTTATGTTGATGATTTAATATTGATTGGTGATAAGCAGTTGATACACCCATGCAAGGAGGGCCTTGCAAAGGAGTTCGAGATGAAGGATATAGGCCTCCGTCATTATTTCCTTGGATTGGAAATATGCTAGTGAGAAGGTGAACTATTTGTGTCTCAAGGAAAGTATGCTCGGGAGATACTCAGTAAGTTTCACATGGAGGACTGCAAACCCATGGATACTCCTCTTCCAGGAAATTGGAGGAAAGAGGATGCTACATCAGCAGAGGTAGGGGATGCTACTATCTATCGACAGTTGGTGGATTCGCTCATGTATTTAATTAATACAAGACCGGACATATGCTATGCGGTGAACCAGCTTAGTCAAGCGATGGTTAAGCCTACCAAGCTCTTTTGGAAGGCGGGCAAGCATGTCCTGAGATATCTCAAGGGCACATCTGAGTATGGCTTATGGTACATACAGATGGATGAGGTGAAGTTGCATGGCTTCACAGATGCAGATTGGGCAGGCAGCCCAACGGACAAAAAGACCACATTAGGAGGGGTTTCTAGTATCGGATCTACATTTTTTTCTTGGTACAGCAGGAAACAGATATATGTGGTACTCAATTTAGCAGAAGTGGAATACATGGCAACAATTCAAGCTGCATGTGAGGCTATCTGGATGAAGAAGATACTGGTCAGTTTGTTCGGTTCTCATTTAGATCCTACAGTGATTCATTGTGATAATCAAAGTTGCATTAAACTCTCAATTAATCCTATGTTTCATGATAGATCTAAGCATATAGATATCCAGTATCATCATATCAGAGATTTTGTATAGCGGAAGATCATGTTTCTTAAGTATATTACTACAGAAGATCATGATGCAAATATTCTAACGAAGGTGCTCACCAGGAGAAAATTCGAATACCATAGAGACAGGATCGGAGTGAAGGATAATCCCTTTCTTGTTGAGAGGGAGTGTTGAGATTTAACAAGATGATGATCCTAGTGAAAATTAAGCACCTTCACTATGTGGGGCCCGCAGGCTATTTTTAAGTGTATGTCTATTTTTAGAATGGTGAGCATATTCTAAAATTAGCAGGATGTTGATTCTAGATGGTTAAGAAAATTCTAGCTTTAGATGAGTTTCTATTTTTAGAAGATGGGCGAAGTCTATTTATAGATCACTAATCTAAAAATAGAATGCATGCCGATTATTATTAGCCCTTAATGATAATCAGACATTAAATAATAACTTATTCTCTTGAAGCACTTGATTTCAGTTAACTGTTGTGGAAAACTAGTTAGCTGAAGGAATTATGCATTCCAAGGTTGGTTGGTGACTCATGCATGATGGACTTCGTTCTAACTGAGTGTGACACGGTTGTAATAGAGTTGGAAGAGTAGTTATGGGAGTTGTTATTTAGTTTAACTCGGTTAAGTGAGTTAAACTCAGTTGTGCTAGTTGTAACTAAAGATACACTAGTGAAAGATAAGTGAATTAATTACTTAATTAATACACAAGTAGTGTCTTACTTGCAACTGAATAAATATAGCAGTTAACTACTTGCAGGTCAGATCCAGTGGAGATCCAGTGGAGAGATAGGCGAAAGGGTGTGTTTGACTATCAGTTGTGAATATAGTGATGCATTCAATGCATCTACACACACATTGAAGTTTCCAATGAGGATTTCACAGTCAAGGCAAGGCAAGATATAATTCATTCAGTGATCTTCTTCATCAGGGATTGCGCAGTGGAGGCAAGTTGTCAGGAGGCAAGAAATTGGTGCATAGATATGCAAATTTCTGCATGACAGTGTGAGACGATTGTATATTGTACTGAGAGCTCTATGATCTAAGCTTTGTATGACATTGTATCATGATTCTATGATATATATAATATATGATATTTGGGGTTTTTAGCTTTAAGCTTTCCCGGTAAAACATTTTGTTATGTGCGCTTGATTTTTCTTCATATGTTTGCAATTGGCGATTTAATTTCCGCAAAGAATTGAGTAGAAGGATTCTATATTTAACAGTGGATTTAATTGTTAGATCAGGGGAGTCCGGTAATATACATGTTATTTTATGAAATTTCTACATAGAAGACTAATGACTGTACATAGTTAGATGATGAAATGTGTGAAACAGGGGCAACACAGGTTTGCTCATGGATGTCTTTTTTCTTTGGCCTCCCTACCCTTCTCTTGGAATTTATGCTACCAAACCCTTCTTCTCTTAAAAGCCCATCCGAAGTAATTTTATTCTTTCTGAGATGATAGAAAATTAAAATTTTAATCAGCCCACTATGAAACAAATTGTGCAAAGAGTATTTTGGAATTTTTTATAGCTTTAGGGACATTTTGAGCAGAGATTTATGCAAAAAATAGGGTAGGTTTAGAGCTTTATCTCCTAAAATGTGGGCAATGAATCTTAACTGATAACGATGAATAGAAGAAAACCTCCCTTCGCATGTGATGTATTTTTGGACTGAGGTAATAACATGTTGCCACTCGGCCTTAAAACAAGAAATGTGAGCAGGTTGGTTCCACTTTACATTAACATATTCGGGCTTAAGGTAAGAACTTACTTCTTCAGGCAGCATTTTTATTTTAAACCAACATTCACCAATTGCAAAAGTTTTGGTAGCATGAGCTATGATAGCCTCAGAAATTTTGAATGTTTTTCTACCTAACTTGACCTTTTCACCATCGAAAGCCTCAGCAAAAGCCTAGGCCAAAGCCACATTATCCTAGAAAAATTTTGTAGTAATTTATACCAGCCAACGGATTTGAACTATGGTTTAGCCCTAGCATCCACGAATATTGTATTAGCCGGCTATGACCTATTGAAATTTCCTCCTTTCCCCATTTTCCCAAAAACTAGACTGCTCACAAACACAAATGTTGAATTCTGGTTACAATATTGTCCACGAAGCCTTGGTTTGCATGCTTTGAAAACTGAAACTGCTTGTTGGAGAAATGGTCTATGTTTACCTGTAGCCTACACAGAGGAATTTGGTTGAGTGAACATCGAGCTCTCTTCTCTAATTTTGTGCCTGCAATTATGGCAAGGAGTAATGACATGTTTTTAAATAATTCAAATAAGCACCAAGTAACCCCACTATGCTTCACACTCCACTATCATTAAATGTCAGATTCCTCATACTATGATTTATGCTTGTCTTAGGTGAGGTAGCTATAGGTTAGCTATCTAGATAAACTAACCATTCACTAATAATAATCCCTTTAGGTCAAATAATAATTAATATTAGTTAAAAGAATAATCATATTCATAGCATAGGGGTGTTCAATGGTCTTCAACCATGAATGGTCCTTGCCTTTAAAACATTCTCTGTTGTTCCTATATACCATATGAACAACTATCTTTACCTCTGAATTGAGATAACCAAAATCTGAGTGAAATAGCTGCGCTTTTCACCGTGTGAAATATAAAAATTTCAATTCTGAGAAATAGTTGCCCTTTTATTGCATTATTGTTTTGACAATGAAATCACAATAGAGATAGCTATTATTCCATACAAGGTGACTGCAACTTTATTACCAAAACAACGAATAGCCTCCGGCACTAACATAAGTTAAAATAGTGATTTTAACTTATTTTATGACTCTAAAACACAAATGACACCTATTTACTTAAGAGTACCATGATTTTTGAACTCTTTTTTACCTTTATTGGAAATGGGTCAAACTTGGACATGGACTAGGATATTTCAAAAAAAATTGAAAACAATGACACAATGGTGATTACACCATTAAAATTTTTATTGCTAACAGTGGCTCCTATTGGGGATTAACTCCTCCTTGTGAGGCTTCAAGGACTGTAGACTCAGTGCCTCAAAAACTCTTGAAACTCAGAAGACTTTTTGAAATAAAGACCAAGATTGACCATTGACAGATTGGACTTAAAACTGACCATATATACAAACATAAGTACCATTGGGCATGGAGTTTATTGACACATCACACCGAAAATTTACAATGGAGTGACTCAACAGACTTCATAAACAAAGAAATTCTTAAGAAAATGACCATTGACTGGGCCTCCAGACAGTTGATCATCATCCAGATGTTTGAGCAGAAAAGTATTGTTCTCCAAAACTTCAGCAATTCTAAATGGCCCAAACCACAAATTGTCAAACTTACCATGCTTTCCATGGTCTTCTCTCCTAACATCCCAATGCAGCACCAAATAATTCTCCTGAAAAAATTGTTGATTTGCTATTTTGTCAAAAACATATTTGACTTTAGTTTGATACTTGTGTAATTTATCCAGCAATGATTCCCTGATTTGGTGCGACTCTATCAACTGTAGCATTCTCCTTTGGACTGTATTTTCATCATCAACTTCATCTTGTAGGAACTTCATAACAGGAAGAGATAATTTCAAAGGCATTACAGCATCAGTACCATATCTGCCCACTTACCACTTACTCTATCTGCCCACAGAGCATGTACCAAAGCATATTACCACTTACTCTATCTGCCTACAGAGCATGTACCAGCTGAGTGTCCCAATTTCTCTTATTTTCAAGCAGCATTTTCTTAGTCATCCTCACTAAAAAATTATTGGATGACTCGGCTAATCCATTACCTTGAGGGTAATGAGGCACGGAATGAGTCAATTCAATTCCATATTGCTGACAAAAGTTGTAGATCTTAGCAAACTTAAAGGCCATTGCATTATCAATTACTAATTTCTGTGGACAACTAAATCTTGACTTAACATTTTCCAATAGAAATTTGATAATTACCGTATCAGTAGCATTCCTGGTTGGTATAGCTTCAATCCATTTAGTGAAATAGTATGTAGTCGTGAGAATCCATCTATGTTGTCTTGATGAAGGTGGATGAATTTCACCGATGAATTCTAGCCCCCACTACTGGAAAGGAACATCTACTGAAATAGGAATGAGAGGTAATGGTAGCAATTTATGTTTACCAGCAAATTTCTGGCATTCGACATAGCTCCTGACTTTGGAAAAAACACCAGAGAAAAGAGTTGGCCAATAATAGCCAGTTCTTAAGATTTTGTTTGCAATGGCTCTCCATTACAAATGCCCTCCGCACACTCCTGAATGTATCTCTGTCATAATTTCCTGGGCTTTTACTTCATCTACACATCTTAATAAGACTCCAATAGTATCCTTCCAGTAAAGATGGTCTTCGAAAATTCAATACTTTAAAATTTCTCCTTTTAGACTTCTCCATTTTGGGTGGACAATTTAAATTTAACAAAACATATACTATATCCTTGTACCAATCTGAATTAAATATTTTAGGATAATTAGCAATACCTTCTCCATCTTCTCCTTTAGCTGCCTCTACATTCAGATTTAAATCTTTGCAGTTAGATTCAGCCATCAAGCGAGCCAAGCCTTGACCTTTTATCAATTTAGTTGGCTTGATCTCGAAATCAAATTCCAGAATTTTGGTCAGCCATCGTCACCTTCTGCCATCTATATCTAGCTGTAGAAACACATATTTAACAGTAATATTGGGCACAAAAGAAACTATTTTTGAATGCAGCACATAAACTCGAAAAGACTTCAGAGCCTTAACTAGTGCATATGCTTGTTTTTCCGTTAGGTTGTAATTTAATTCAGCGTCCCTTAAAGCACTATTGAAAAATTAAATAGGCTATTCTAAACCTTCTTTGTTCTTTTATAGTAAGACAGTTGCAATTGTTTCTTCTGAATCATATGAAAAAATAAAAAAATATTTTTCAAAATTAGGACTAATCAAAACTAGAGCTTCAGTCAAGGCGGATTTAATTGCTGAAAAAGAATTCTTTGCTTCATCTTACCATTTAAACTCTGCATCTTTTTTCAACAAGACATTTATGTGTTTGATCAGATCTGCAAAGTTTGGAACAAAACGCGTCAGAAAATTGATCTTCCTTATAAATGACTGCAATTCTTTTTTATTTCTTGGCAAACCAATTTTCTAAATAGCTTCTACTCTTCTCGGATCAATACAGATGTCACTTTTTGTTATAATATGTCCCAATAATTTACCTTCTTGGACAACAAAAGATGAATTTTTTGGGTTTAAAGACAAACCAAACTTTCTGCATTTTTCAAAAACTTGTTTCAAATGTTTCAAGTGGTCTTCATTGGATTTAGAATAGACTATAATGTCATCCAAATAGATGACTACAAATCTGTCATTTTCTCCCGCAAAGGTAATATCCATCGCCCACTGAAAGGTTGTGTCTGCATTCATCATACCAAATGGCATTTTGTTGTACATGAATGTACCCGAGGGTGCGGTAAATGTTTTCTTTTCTTTGTCTTTCCTATCAACTGAAATCTGATTATAGCCTGAAAATCCATCAATAATTTACAATCTTTTGGATCCTACAACCTTCTGCAAGATATAATCCATCTTGGGTAGTGGATAGTTATCTTTCAATTAACACCAGCTCAGGTTGCGAAAATCAACACAAACTCTTATCTCTCCATTCTTTTTCCAGACCAAGACTATATTAGCTACCCAGTTAGAAAATCTCAAAGGCATAATTATATTTGCTTCCCATAATTTTTTGATTTCTTTCTCAATGACTGGGAGCAGCATGGGATTGATATGTCTGATTTTTTGTGCTACAGGCTTTGCATCTGTTTTCAAAGGAATATTGTGCTCCATTATGCTCCTATCATAAGTTTTCAACTCACTATAAGACCATGCAAAAATATCAACAAATTCTTTCAGCAATTTGATATATTTTGTTCTGGTTTCAAAAGAAAGGAATTTGGACACTTTGACTAATTTTGGCTGATCATCTGTACCAATGTTACATTCTATTGTACTCTCTCCATCAACTTTTTTTTCATTCTTGAGAAAAACATCATTATTATTAAATAGTCTTTCTAAAGGAACTAAACCCTTAGGAATATAATTAGTTTTCAGATCTATAATGTTATTCCCATCCATGTTTTTCTTAAAAGGGTTGCTATTTTGGTTTTCAACAATGTCCTGCTCGTCATCAATTTGTATCTCTGCAAACTCTTCAACACACTCTAAAAATTTCTGAATTTCCTTGTCATCCTCAAATACTTGCCACTGATTGATGTTATCAGGAATTGAAGGTCTATATTTTATTTGAACATCATAGGCTACCTTGACATCTAGAGGAGCTTTAAAATTACTAGCAGCAATAGCTAGTGAATCAGAAATTTGATTTTCTTCTCTACTGACAAAATTTATATTAAATGCTGAAAAGTAATGCTCAATCCGATCTTCATTCCTATAATTCTTCAATTTGGAATTTTTCACTTGGTAATTATTTCTCACCTGCTTAATCACCAAAATAAATTAGTTGTTTTGCTCCCAAATCTTTCGATGCCTTCATACCCAACACAAGCGCTTCATACTCAGCAGTGTTGTTAGTAGTAGCAAAATGCAATTTGTATGATATGGTTACCTTCTGTTGAGTGGCAAAAATGAGGACTACACTGGCTACCGGTCCTTCTCTTGATGAGGCTCCATCAAAGTACAATTTCCAGATCTGCCCTCCTTCTAAATGCTTCTCATTTTCACCTTGAAAGTGTTGTTTTTCATTTATTCCAGGTTGGAAATCATTATCATCAACAGCAAGGTGCAAAATTGATGACCCCAACTCCTTTTCTTCAGCATATATGGGATGGTTTGAAGGATTATGCTGATCACTAATGATGCAGGCCATTTGGGTTTCCCTATATAGCCTTCTAAATTCCACTCCAAACACTGGGATGGTGGCATATGACATATCCATCTGAAGGGTACCCCCCAATTTTTTAGACCAAGATCTAGAAAGTAACATTCCAAATCTAGAAGGAATTTCTGCAACTACAATGTCCATCACTAAGCTCTTCATGGGCAGCTGGGTAAGGGAAACAACCAAATCCTTAATCACTCATAGACACATGAATTTTTTAGATTCAAAGGTGTAGAGATCATGGTATTTCTTGGTGATCTCTAATCCCAATTCATCCATCACTTTCTTTGGCATGACATTGTGGGAAGCTCGAGAATATAACAAACAATTATGCAACAATTTGTCATGTATATTGAGTGAAAGGTATAAAAGTGGTGAGTTATCATCATTTTGGTCTTGGAAATGACAGCCTAGATAAATAGTGGGATGCTCATCCTCAAGTTTAACTGAATCAGGAGCGAGAGGAGGTTGTAGCATACTTTTAAAAGACTCTTTGTATGCTATATTTTTCAATAATTCCAGGAGTGGGACTAGAAATTTGATTTTATTCAATTCAGATTTGAAACTAAAATAAATTGGAACTAATTCCTTATTTTCTGTAGTAATTTTAACAATTGGGGCAGAATTTTGAGTTGGAGGATCCTCATTGACCTTGGCCTTCTATTTATTAGCTTTTTTATCTGAATCTGATTTTTTTTTAGGTTGTTGAACAGGACCTTTGGAACTCAAAGGATAATTTTTTTTTTGAACTTCTTTCTATTTTTTATTATTTTGTGAATAAATTTGAGCATTCACATCATTCGAAAACAAACAAATCCTTGATCGATCTTCATATTCTTGCAATGTCAAACATGTTGACTGCGAAGTTTCTCCCACAAGGTTTATTTCTTCATTTTCTTCTTCATTTCCTTGTTCTTCTTCTTCAACAAAGTTATTCAAAGGAGGTTGAACATTTTTATCATCAGCATTCCTCCTTGGGCGTTGTAAGATTTGTTGAGGCTGAAAAGGCCTCCTAAAGGGAGCCTGATTTCTATTGGCTTCATTTTGATTGGCTCTAGCAGCTGGTTTATTTTCTACCTCTAATTTTGTCATCTTAGAGGCAAGTTCCTTGATCAAATTGGACATTTGATCGCTCTTTTCTTCTGTTGTAAAAGACTTAGAAGAAGAAGGTTTCTCTTCTTTCATATTCTTTTTGTATTTTGCTATCTTTTCTTCTTCCATTTTTAATTTATTAGAAGCCATGAGATTAGAATACACTCCAGTTGCGGCCTCTTGCATACTCGCTAATGTTTGTGCTTTTTCAGACCTCAACCATAAAGAAAACTCAAAATCTAAAGAATTTTCAAAATTTATCATAGTTGTAGTCTTAGTAGGTTTAATTTCTTCAGGAATTTTCTGATAAATATTATTAAACCTCTTAGTAAAATTAGCTAATGACTCATCTGTCTTCTTCTTCAGAGTTCCAAATTTTGTAAGATAATAGACATGGTATTTCCTATCACCCCAATGCTTCACAAATATCTTCTCCAATTCATAAATTCATGTTATTGAGTTTGGAGGCAGACTTCTAAACCATGTACAAGCTTCACCATCCAAGCTCTGAACAAAGAGTCTTGACCAGACATCTTCTTGTTCAATATTATGATTGTTAGCATAACTATAGAAAGCCACTAATGTTCCTTAGTAGAAACTCCTTCTCCCTCCCAAGTGTATTTTGTAATATATTTCAAGTAATCTCCTTGGGGAAGTGGATGAAAGAGTTGAGGGAGAACAAGTGGCGCATATCTTGCAGCCACTATCTGTTGCATCCTTGTCAAGGAAGGTTGAGCCATATTTTGTTGATGTACAGTTGATGTAGCTATTTGGGAAATAAGAATTACAATTGGTGTATTCTAATTCTGATTTAGGACAGCAGAAAATTGGAGATCTTGAGCTGATATTTCAGGATTTGGAACTAAAAAGAGTGGATTTCCAAAAAGATGAACAGAGGATGTCTTGACTTCTCCTTCTATAAAAGAATCAAATTCTAAATTTGTCTCTTGAGGGGATGGAGTTAATTCATCTTTATTTTTTTGAGCAAGGAAATCAGATAAGTTAAAAATAAGGCCTTCAGGTATAGTCTCTTTAAGTGGATGAGAAGAAGATGAACCAATAGCTAGATTTGGAGAAAAAGGAAAATAATCTTGTTGAGGGGTGATAAGAGATTGGTATTTAGGATGAGTTTGAAGGAAATTTAAAATAGTCTTGAAGTCTTTTTCAGAAAAAATATCCTTATCAAGAAAAGCGGCAATAACCAATAATTTCTCTAATTCCCCTTCAGTCGGCACAAACTCTTCTAATTTCTTATCAACACTTAGAAATTCAGTTTCTTCCTCTTTGACTAGAAAAATATTAATTTCAGATTTACTAGGTAATGAGTGAGAAAAACTTTCAGTTGAGCCTAGGTTAACAACATCAACTTTATTTTCTATGGGAGTAATTTCAACTTGAGATTTTTCAGCAGAATATTTTGAAACTAAAACCTTTTTTTATTCTAAAGTAGATGAAGGTATATTTTTCTTTGGAACGTAATTTTTGTGTACCTTCTTCAATTACTGAGATGTGGCTTCAACTGATATTTTTTTTCATTTTGCGTATTTAATGATATTCTTTGGGTCAGCAACTGGAGTCACAGTTGGAGATCTCTTATTCCTCCTTGTAAAAGGAGGTCTTGAAACACCTCTTCCTCTTTGTGGAGTCGCCAGGTGAAAAAAATTGTAGTCTTATTCAGGTCACCAATTCTTGTTCACCATCAATAATTGATTATCAGCAATTCAAAACAATAGACTCAGGAGAATACTTAGTTACAAGGCCTTCGTCTCCCGGTAGATGCACCAAAAGATGTTGGTGCTGGAATCAGCACTTGGACTAGAGCAAGCACATGACCATATACATCCTAAAATATAAGGCAATTTAATGATTTGTTTTACGGGATTGGTAGATGGTATAAGCTTTGATGCACTGAAAAGAGATTTCAGTCAAATCCACAGTTCTACTAATGAGGGTATTGGAATATGATGTGGTAGCAGAGTGCAAGTTTGTAGTTTATGAGGAGAGGAAACTGTAATATGAGAGAGGAAACAATAGGTCTGCAAAACATAAATCTACTACAATTGGTAGAAATTAAAAAAATTAGCAGTTTGACAATATTCCATTGAGAGAAATCTATTTCTATTCTTACAATATTCTCACTAAAATATCATGAAGAATAACTATCATGAGTGATGCTCTTCCACTATTATAACATATATTTTACTAGGAATGCTCACTGTGTGAGACTAACAAAAACTGATAAAACACATAACGTGTAAGAGACTGGTAAGAACACATAACAGCATAATGTTTTTCAAACTAAAACTGAAAGAGAAAAGATATGGAAACACAAGTAAAGTTGACAATACACACAACAAATTGGTAATAAGTCCTCAATAGTATCATTCAATTTCATTCACAAAAAATATTACAGATCATATGAGTCAAAATTCTAAAACCACCAATATTTTCTTCATATGAGTTTGGAATATATATATATATATACAAACTATGATACTTTCGTCTCCACAGAAAAAGGTAAATTTGTTTCAAAATTTATTACAATCTCGTGCAAGAGGTGAGTCTTATCCCTAATCTTAAATAAAAAGTGCTATATTAAAACTAAGATAAACATCATGAAGGTTGTCATTCTGAAATGGTTGTATGAGGTGGCATCATATTTGAAGACCACTCTTCTATTTTGGTGCAACCAATCTTCAGCAAAAAGCGTAAAAACGGTGGGAGTGACATGGGGCTGTGTCCTTCAAACGTGCAAAACAGAACCCTGGTATTTCAGAGAAGACTTGATACATGACACCTGGCAGCATCCATTGCAATAGAAAAACTCCTCCACCTCATCTTTTTAATGTCACCATCAAGATAACAAACCAAAAAGTAGCCCTTTTCCATCACATGTTGATACTTCAAAATAATTGCTACCTTCGCAGGAAAGGTATCTATATCTGGAAAGCATGGAACATTAACCCAAAAAGTTTCTCCAAACCAGCCCTATTCTCCATTCATCAGAGGTCCAGAATAAAGGCAAAAATCCTAACTCGTCTCTACTTTAGTCACCCTCTTATCAGACCTCTTTCTCTTTTCTTGACTCTTTGACTGAGCCTATTTCTTCCATTCAATTTTATCTTCTGGGCTCTCTTCAATGTTGATAATTTCATCTCTTAATTTAGGATTGGAAATAAACTTGTTGTTCAGCCTGATTTTATTTTTGGGTCTAGTATGAGGTCTCTTGACATAGGGATTAGCGATGAATTTGGACCTTTTACCTCCATGTATGAATTTACTAGACTCTGCCTCCTCATCTTTTGATTCTATATACTCAGGGTCATTGTTGTCTTCATAGGATTAATAGGAGTGTATCTCATTTTTATTCCTCTTCTTGATCGAAGAAAAAATGGAGGAAACTAATTTAGCCAAGGTAGGCTCTTCTTCTATGACAAGCTCTGACATTTTCTATTTGCCTCTCTTAAGAGAAAGCAAAATCTGCGAGAGAGTGGACTCTGTGAGAGAAGTAACACTACTTGTTTGTGCTTGATGAGATGACTCGGGAACATGGCTTGAAATTTTCATACCAGGGTTGACTTCCACTGACGACAAAACAAGTTTTGATGCAAGAGGTCTAGGGTTGATTTCCACTAGTTCTTCTACCATGAGGAGTTTCTTCTTAGGTTGGCTCAGTGAAGAGGAGGTTATTTTCTCTTTGTCCTTTGACATAGGCTTCTTAAGAGACTTTGCATTTTTCTATTGCAGTTTATTCTTTGTATTCTTCCATGAAAGACCTCAGGGTTTGGGGTTCCCTAGATGAGCTACTGACAAGAAATTCATCAACTGGTGACACTACTGGCATAGGCATAGGATTTGTAGCCTTTCTACTTGAGCTTCTAATTGGCTTTTTAACTGAGATGGAGGCAGGGTTAATTTGACAAAAGACTGATCAATGTACAGAGTTAGATGGTGAAGTGTGTGAAATAGGGGTATCACTGGTTTGCTGATGGATGTCTTTTTTCTTTGGCCTCCCTACCCTTCTCTTGGAATTTATGCTACCAAACCCTTCTTCTCGTAAAAACCTATCCCAATTAATTTTCTTCTTTCTAAGATGATAGACAATTAAAATTTTAATCAGCCCTCTGTGATACAAATTGTGCAAAGAGTAGTTTGGAATTTTCTGTAGCTTTAGGGACATTTTGAGCAGATATTTATACATAAAATAGGGTAGGTTCAGAGGTTTATCTCCTGAAATGTGGGCAAGGAATCTTAACTGATAATGATGAACAAAACAAAACCTCCCTTCGCATGTGATGTATTTTTGGACTGAGGTAATAACATGCTGCCACTCAGCCTTAAATCAAGAAATGTGAGCAGTTGGATTCCACTTTACATTAACATATTCGGGCTTAAGTTAAGAACTTACTTCTTCAGGCAGTGTTTTGCTTTAAACCAACATTCACTAGTTGCAGAATTTTGGGTAGCACAAGATATGATAGCCTCGGAAATGTTGAATTTTTTGCTGCCTAACTTGACCTTTTCACCATCGAAAGTCTCGAAAAATGCCTGGGCTAGAGCCACGTTCTCTCTAGAAAAATTTTGTAGGAATTTATACCAGCCAGCGGATTTGAACTTTGGTTTAGCCCTAGTATCCACGAATCTTGTATTAGTTGGCTCTGACCTATTAAAATTTCCTCCTTTCCCCATTTTTCTAACAGCTAGACTACTCACAAACACAAATGTTGAATTCTGGTTGCAATACTGTCCATGAAGCCTTGGTTTGCCTGCTTTGAAAACTGAAACTACTTGCTGGAGGAATGGTCTCTGTTTACCTATAGCCTGCATAGAGGACTTTGGTTGAGTGGACACCAAGATCTCTTCTCTAATTTCACGCTTGTAATTATGGAAAGGAGTAATGACATGTTTTGAAATAATTCAAAAACAATCGCAAGTCATCCCACTAGGCTTCACACTCCACATTATCATTAAATGTCAGATTCCTAGTACTATGACTTCTGCTTGTCTTGGGTGAGGTAGCTATAGGTTAGCTGTCTAGATAAACTAACCATTCACTAATAATAATCCCCTTGGGTCAAATAATAATCTAACTTAATTAAAATAATAATCATATTCATAGCATAGGGTGTTCAATGATCTTCAACCATGAATGGTCCTTGCCTTTAAACATTCTCTGCTGCTCCTATATACTTGATGAACAACTGTCTTTACCTCTGAATTGAGATAATCAAAATATCAGTGAAATAGATGCGCTTTTCACTGTGTGAAATATAAAACTTTAAATTCTGAGAAATAGTTGTCCTTTATGGCATTATTGTTTTGATAATGAAATCACAACAGAGGTAGTTATTATTCCAGACAAGGTGACTACAACTTTATTACCCAAACGACGACTAGCATTTAGCACTAACATAAGTTAAAATAGTGATTTTCTTATTTTATGACTCTAAAACACAAATGACACCTATTCACTTAAAAGTACCTTGATTTTGGGACTCTTTTTTACCTTTATTGGAAAAGAATCAAACTTGGACATGGACTAGGAAATTTATAAAAAAAAATTGAAAACAGTGACATAATGGCGATTACACCATTAACATTTTTAGTGATAACAGACACCGCAACAAGAACAAGGCTTATTCATGTGAAGAGGCTTGTTCTTCTTGGGTTGATCTCCATGTTCTTGGGTTTATATTCCCTTATGTATTGTTTCCTTGATTACCTAGATCGGGTTGGTTCTAGTTGCCTTTCCTATTATTTTTGGAAGTGGGAGGATTAGTCGCACTCTGTTATGCATACACCTAACCCTGAGGCGGGGGTGGCTACTTCTACGGAGCTTGAGAAAGCATGGGAGGCAGAGGTGCTTATTCTAGAGGATCTGGAGCACCTGGCTTTGGATACGAATAGTAAGGACGTTGAGCAACATTGGGGTAAACAGGTTGGGAAAAAGCAGGCCCTGGAATCGGAGGATGCAGTTGGGAAAAGGCATGAGGCATGCTGTGTCCTGGATACATGATGTCGGGAGGGGGAAAAGTGCTAGAGGGAGGATGAGTGTACGGATGTCAAATGGATCCAAAGATACCATCGGTGGCATGAGATTCCCCCGGTGCATTAGGTCTTGCACCAAATGTGGTGAAGGTGAAAGGTGGAGGAGAACCGAGGATAGAAACAGAAGGAGAACCCGATGAACCAGAATCAAAGTCGAAATGGGGACTCAACGGAGGACTACCTCGGACCCTACGTGGTGGAGTAAGTCTTCCTAAAGGAAACTAAGGATGAAGGCCTTGGAATCTCCGTGATAAACGCCTTGGAGGGGCAATGATGGAAAAGATACACATAACCCAATAAGGAAGAGAGGTAAACAAGGGCACGAAGGTGCAGATTAATTAATTACAATGTTTTAGTCTTGGCCTGGTAGTGTAAATCAGACGCTCTTCGCTTTAGGTGTGCGTGTATGTGATAATTTTGTTAATTTTAATTAAGCCCAGACGTGTGTATAGAAAATATATATATTGTATAAATGTAAATAAAACTGAAAGCGACAGTCAAATAAACAGTTAAAGATGCATAAATTTAAACACAAAAATGAGGGCTCCACAACGACTAGTCTAAGGGTGGGCGAAATCTACTCAAAACACACAATATGGCCAATAGATCTAAGGTGAAGAGGGATAGGGATCTAAAGATTAGATCTGCTGAAAAGAGGTCCAGAAAACAACAAGAAACCATAGGGAAAAATGCTAAAAAATAGGTGGAAAAATGCTACAATCTAAAGGGAAACGAAGGGGGCCCTAAAGGGAGGACCAAAAAAAACTTAAAAGAGGTGCTTTGGACGGAAAAAGAACCAATATTAAATGGATCTAAAAAGGCAGGTTCAGATCTGAAAATATGGCTGAAAAACACTGAAATCTCAGAAGACCTTCTTCAGCTAAAATCCTAATAAAAAGGTGGAATCGTAATGAATCCCTAAGGGGCTTGGTTCCTACTTCGACGAGTAAAACTAAGCAAGTATAGGTCCAAGACGGGAAAAGACGGAGGTCAGACAACCTGAATAGTTCCCTCGAAAAACCCTGAAAATTACAGAAAAAATCCCGCAAAAAGTGCAGGTCACAGGTTCTAACCTGTTTTTTGCTGAGGTCGCAGTTTTTGGGAAGATATCCGCTACCTGAGAGCTGAGGTCACAGGTTTTGGGCCAAAAAGTATGACCTGCACTTCCAGCTGTCTCGGGGGCAGGTTTTAGAAAAAAGTTAGAATTTAGAATTTTACCTGCGCAAATGGCCCAGAAACACAATGAAGTTAGAATTTTTATTGTTTTAGGGTAAAAAAGGTTAAAAACAACATCAAGGAATGAAAAATAAGAAGTTGAAAAAAAACCCGAAGGGCTCAAGCAACTTCTCTCTGAAAAACAAAAGCATTCGTAATTAAAAACCTTGTGGAGTCACCAGTTGTTAGTGTGAATTCTAATCGCAAGCGTACGAAAAAATCCCACTTTAGTTATGCATAATAAACAACCCTAACATCAAATGTCGCTGTCAATTTCCTTAGATCTAGAGTACGTGATCAGAATAAATGTTACAAAAATCCAGATCTATGCAGTTAAAGACATTAAACAACAAAAATAAACAAGAGTTGTTGCATACATCCAATAGACAAGACAAGAATTTATAAATATTTTTTTGTATTATGACACTTGGGAATGTAACACGGAAAGACGTTACCAGTCCCCCTCAATGGGATGGGTTCTTGTATGTCCTCAGTGCTTCAAATCCAAGATCTCTCTCTCTTAATGGTGTTGAAAACCCAGACAAAATGGAACTCAAAGGGAGCTCATAAGCAAAAGTAGAAAAAATACGACAATGATGGAGGATCAAAGTCAGACCAAAAGTATAGATCAAAAGGTCATCAAAAAGTGGTCATGAATGAATGGAAAACCCTTCTATTATAACAAAATATTGAGTTAGTCTAGATATTGGTGCATAATTAAAATATATTAGCCAAATCTAGATCCAACTTACTTGGAATATTTTATTATTTTTGGCGGAGGGGAAAGGAATTTAGAAATTTTTAAATCCCTTTATTTAGAAATAATAAATAAATAAATGATTTATTTATTATTTCAAGGATGAGATTAAGGAATAATTAAATAAATAATTATTTATTCAATTATTTATAAATGATTTAGTCAAATTTAACAAGGAATATTATTAAATAATGATTTAAATAATTATTCCTAGAGAATAAAAAGATAAATAATAATCTATCTAATTAATTCTCATGTTTTGTGTTAAATATGACTAGGAATATTAATTAAACAATGGTTTAGTTAATTATCCCTAGAGGAAAATCAAACAAATAAGGATTTATTCAATTATTCCTCATGGGGTTTCCTATTTAGACCAGAAATAATTTGATAAAATATGGGCTATTAAATAATTTCTCATAGTGAAAGTAATTTTACTATGGTAAAGTTGGTCATACACGGTGTACTTTAGTCCATCTAATAGTAACAGGTTAGATGACCAAAAATTGGTGTAAAAAAAAGAGTAGAGGTAGACATCATATATATAAGAAGGGAAAATATGAAAGAAAGAAGAGATTTTACTCCAAATAAAATAGTTACACATAATAAGAGATCAAAGAACATACATTTGATGAAGAGCATAATGAATCCCTACTCATGACCATAGAAATTGTATACAATTATAAAGATAATTCATATATTGAGGAATAAGTTGAAGGAGTATTTGATCTTAAAGAAAAACTTATTAGTGATTTAAATGCACTTAGAAAGACTAGAAAGAAGAACAGGTAACTGAAAAACAATTGTTCAATGCAAAAAAAGGAAATATTTTCTCTAATGAAGGATCCATTAATCTTCAAAAGACTTAGTTAGAAGAAGCAATCATAACTAAATAAATCCTCATAAAGAAGCTAAAGGAAAAGAAAATGAGTCTTGAAAAAAAATAGGATGAGAATGCATCTCTGAAGGGGGAACTATCCAAGGAACATGAAAATAGAGATCTAAATTCAAATGGAAAAGCCATCATTTCTCTGAAAACCCAACTTATAGAGGTAAAGGGAAAAGAGAAGAACTACAAAAATTAGAAGCAGAGGTTGTGTCTCTAAGAAAATTTCTAGAGAAATCAAAGACTAAGATGGATTTGAACCTCATATTTTCTAAAGGATCTAAAAATTTGTACACCATTCTCAGCATTCAAAGGTCTCTAGCAATTAAAGCAGGTTTCGGTTACAAAGAGCCATGTGAGATCTCGAAAGATGAATCAAGCACAAAGTACCCAAGAAAATAATAATCTATAAGCTATACAATTGCACTCAAAGAAAGATCCAGCGAGTTAAATGAATCGATTGGAAAATAAAATGATCCCATCATATCCACGAATGATCCTCGAGGCAAATCAAAGAACCAACGAGATAAGAAGAAAATGTTCAGCAGAACCGATCCTCCACAAATGCAATACACCTTTAGATATCCAAGTCTTTTCTATGGATATTATTACTCTTGTCATAATTTTTTTCATAAGCCTGTAAATTGTAGAGCCAATTTTATTAGAAATGAAATTAAAATGTTAGATCTAGTCAATTTTCAATTTCTAGATCTAGAAATTCCTACACTAGACATAACAATGCATTCTCACCCCTGTTAGATGAAATTGAATGTTATAATTGTAATAATTTTGGGCGCAAAGAAAGTCAATGTAGAATCATATTCATCAATCCTCCCAGAAAGCAGCTTCCTAAGAAATTTCTACATCAAGAAAGCATAAAGAGGTAGAAAAATAGACCAAAGAAGTCTGAAGAACATGGATTCACATTATATGCATGTTGAAAAATGCAGCAAGAAATTGCCTTGATTAAATTAAGAAAATTCGAATTTCCACATGAGCAAAGAACTTGGATGTAGTTAACTGAGGTGACATGGCTCTTGTCACTCAGTTAGCTCAGCAAAATTCAAGTTAGCGGAGATGGAGTTCAGTTAAGCATGTGTGATTGCTAATTTGTAGCAATCAAGGTCAGTTATTTCAATTTATTTTCGATTAAAATATTTATGAATGTTGGAGAAATAGTGGAAGGTAAGTTGTGCAATGGGACTTCATTCTGACTCAGTGATCATCCAGTTAACTAATCAATCAACCCAAAATAGCTAGCGCATACAGAGAATTAGAGTTCCCAAACTATGGTGGATATTCCAAGGCAGTGTAACATCAGTTGTAGACTAGTCTTGAGTGTACAGGTATTGCATGCAATCATATGATAAACCTTGGGAATTGCACAATCATTTTGCAGGAATTTTCTAAATAATATGTGCCTAATTTCTTAAGGAATTGTGCAAGGAAATAGGGGCTCAAGTAGAGGAAGAAATTGACTAGGTATGGATAAGAGCTTCTCAGTGAGAAAAGAGATAGGTTATTCACTTGCAAGTTGTTCTTAGTTGAGAAAATAAATTGTAATACATCTCTATTCAACATATTAATACAAGCAGGCATTAGTTATTTTAGCAGATTGATTTTCCGAGAAAAAATATTGTGTGCATGTATGTTATTTCTCATTTCATATTTGTGATTGATGTTCTAAATTGTGGATTTATTTCCGCAGAGTAATGGAGTAGGTTTGTGTCTTGTGATTTTGATTAAAATTTCATGAGAAATTTCAAATATACATCATAATTTCTACATGGTATTGGAGCAAGATTCACATTAGAATAATAATTTCAAAGTTGTTTCTCAGGAAGATTGAATTTTCAGTTCAGTGTAGTAGGATCTCTTCAGAGATGAGAAGATGGCATTCAACAAGTTGAGGCTAGAGTGTGCCTTGGAAGGAAGCTCTAACTTCATTGCATGGAGGTCGTATTTTATTACAATGGATCGCTATAATACATCAAGACAAATGTTGAAAAACCACAAGAATCTAATGCCCAAAACCTTTCTTAGTGGAAGTTATCTGTATCCAAGGTGAGGAGAATAATCTTGGAGGGAGTATGGGATCACATTGTATAAAATATCCATGGAAATAAACTTTTTTCACAATGTGGAAAGCACTGACAGAATTTATCAAGAATAATAGTGACCACAAGAAGTTGGCACTTAAGGATAAAATTCAAAATATCAAGATGCAGAAGAATGGCACAATTCCTTAGTATTCGAGCAGGTTCACACAAGTTCATGATGAACTTAGTGGGGTTGGTTTTAATGTTGCATAAGATGAATTGGTAATCTTAGCACTCCTAGGCCTTCCTAAGAATTGTCATAGCTACCAAGATTCGGTGAACGGGAGGGAGAAACTACGAAAATGGGAATGCTTATGGTAAGATTTGGTATAGGAGGAAATAAGGTAGAATACCAGAGTTCGGAATTCATCCAAGGGTGAGGATGAAGAAAATTTTGCATTGGTTGGAAATGGAAATAAGGGAAAAGGGAAGAAATATCAATCTAAACAAGAGTTTAACGAAGGGGGCAAGAGGAAAGATTTTTCCAAAATTAAATGCTTCAATTGTCCTGAATTCGAGAACTATTCCAAGAAGTGTACACACAAAAAGGTGAGCAAGGATAAATCAAGAGATGCAACAGGTGAAGCTTTGGCTTCACAGTTCGAGCTTTATTTTACCCTTATCGCATGCATGCCAAGCACATCGACGGGGAGCGTGTGGTACTTGGGCTTAGGTGTATTGTTCTACATGACAGGGTGTAGATACTTTTTCAGTGACATGGAGGAGAAATATATCCATGTGCACATGGAGTTTGGGGGCCATAGAAGGTACAATGAAAATGGGATTTATACACTCAAATTTCAGATGGATTCAAGCTCCCCTCTTAGGCTCAAGGATGTCATGTTCATTATGGGCCTAAATAAAAATATCATCTTTATTACAGTTTTGGAAGACCGTGGTTATGATGTGATCTTCAGCAAAGGAAAGGCATTCTTGAGACACATATCCATGGGATAGGTGAAGCAGATCGGGGTTTGGGTGAAGAATGTGGTATCTCCTTCGAATTTGCACAGTCAAAGAAGGTCACCTGATCGGTACACTAGTACATGGCTCTAATGACTGATATTGTAGAGACTTAGCCATCCTATTTCGAGGAAGTAGTAAAGAAACCTATATGGGTTGATTCAATGGTGGAGGAATACAAATCCAATGTAAAAAACAGTGTTTGGGAAGTGGTCCTAAGACTAGCAGATAAATCATTTGTGGGTTCAATATGGTTCTTCAAGGTTAAGCAGGAAACATACGGAAGCATAGAGAAGTATAAGGCTAGATTTGTGGCCAAAGGATACTCTCAAGTTGATGGAATTGACTATGAAGAGGCCTTTGCTCATGTAGAAAGGTACTCATCCATTAGATCAGTTCTTGCATTGGTTGCGCAGATGGGGTGGAAGATCCACCATATGGATGTAAAAACAACATTTCTCGATGGATTTATTTATGAGAAGGTGTAATTCAAGAAACCAAAATTTTTTTATACATTTGATTGGGAATATCATGTGTGAAAACTCCAAGTGAGCATTATACGGTCTCAAACAAGCACCTTGTGCTTGGTACACTAGGATCGATAGCTATCTCACTGGTTTGAGCTTCACCAAAAGTGAAGTGGATTCACCAAAATTTAAGCGAATGCAAACTTCTATCATATCTTGGTAGAAGGTAAATTTCTTATTATTGTCTTATATGTTGATGATTTTATTTTAATTGGTGATGAGCAGATGATTAGATCTTGCAAGGAGGACCTTGCAAGAGAATTTGAAATGAAGTACATGGGTCTCATGCACTACTTCCTTGGGTTGGAAGTATGGCAAGGCGATGGAGAACTATTTGTCTCTCAAGGAAAGTATGAAAATGAGATACTACATATGTTCTGCATGGAGAGTTGTAAACCCATGGAGACACCTCTAGTGACCAACTAAAGGAGGATACCACTTCATGTGAAGAAGTGGATGCTACAATTTATCGACAACTAGTTGATTCGCTGATGTATCTTGTGAACACATGACCAGATATGTGATATGCAGTCAACTAGCTGAGTCAAGATATGGTTAGGCCAACCAAATTATTTTGAAAGGCAACTAAGCATGTTTTTCGATACCTTAGAGGAAACACCCAGTTTGGACTATGGTACAGAAAGACAAAGGGAGTGAAGTTGTGTGGCTTCACAGATGTATATTAGACGGGGATTCCATCAGATTGAAAGATTACATCAGGTGGAATATTCAATGTTGGGTCCACAGTTGTTTCTTGGTATAGCAAGAAACAAAGATCTGTGGCACTCAACTCAGTAGAAGAAGAATACATGGTTATAATTAAATCAACATGTGAGGCGATATAGATGAGAAAGATACTTGTGGGACTATTTGGTTAGATGATGGATCCATTGTGATCTATTTTGATAATTACAGTTGCATCAAGCTCTCTGAGAATCTTGTATTTCACGATCGTTCCAAGCATATGGATATATGGTATCACTGTTTAAGGGATTGTGTGCATAGGCAGATAATGCTACTATAATACATTCTGATAGAGGAACAAGATATTGGAAATTTTTTCAAAGGCATTATCAAGATGGAATTTCGAGTTCCACGAGTGCAGGATAAGGGTGGTTGATAATCCCTTCCTTGTTGAGAGGGAGTGTTTAAAAATACAGCAAGAAATTCTCAATTTGATTTTTCCTTGATTAAATTGAGAAAAAATGAATTTCCACATCATTAAACAAATTGGATGTAGTTAACTAAGGTGACATGGATATTTTCACTCATTTGGCTCAGTAAAATCGAGTTAGAGGAGTTATATTTCTGTTAAGCATGTGTGATTGCTAATTAGTAGCAATCAGTTACTAATTTCTATGGACCACCAAATCTTGACATAACATTTTCCAACAAAAATTTGATAATTACCGTATCAGTAGCATTCCTGGTTGGTATAGCTTTAATCCATTTAGTGAAATAGTATGTAGTCATGAGAATCCATCTATGTTGTCCTGATGAAGGTGGATTAATTTCACTGATGAAGTCTAGCCCCCACTACTGGAAAGGAACAACCAC